>JAHFWJ010000517.1:600000-1072830 GCA_028555115.1 Himalopsyche japonica | reverse complement strand
ACGTTGTTCGTAAGTTATTATTGTTATTTTTAAATTATGAACTCGAAGTTAATGGCTATGAAACCCTTCTACAATGCAATGCGGTTTGAAGTTATTTGCAAACCTTTCAGCGTGTACTAAAAAGTGACGTGGCAACTTGATAAATTCATGGTTCACACTCCACCCGCGTTAAACAAACACAGACTGGTGCAGGAAAGCGGAAACAAGTGTGGTATAAAACTATTATTTGATATGTGGTTTCCAATTTATATCCCTGGGCTAGATGCATTGCTACGTCAGAACGGGACCAGGTGGGGATGGAGGGTCTAAATGTAATCCATTCTAGGGACGTCATACGAAATCGGGGATCGAAGGCTAAGAGTAAACACTCCCTGTTGTAGACAGTGTGGTTCATATGAATTGGCTTGAATTCGCTAGAATATCTAACAAAAAAAATTAATTAACGTGAAGCTTGTTGAATTGTCATTTCCTTCGGTGATTGACTTACCCAGTGGTCGCAAACCTATTTTTTATTTTGATGCTTTAAAAAGCTTACTTATGACAGAGATAGTTATGTCGTATTTCCGTTTGTTATGAGAGGGAGTGGAACACATCCTAAGTATACTTTAAAATCGGTATATAATTATTTTTGCATTCAAAATCATAAATTTATGAAACGTTTGTATTGGGCAATTACTTTTAATTTCCATACTCCAAAAACGCTGCAAAATTGCATGACGTCATTATAAGGTAAATTATACGATTATGATTTCGTTTGCTTATCATTCAGTATACATATATATGTTTTGATAAATAAGTTTTTTAAAATTCACTTATTATAAACAGTTCCATAATTATTTTATTATAGATCGTCTTGTTTATAATAAATTTCAAAATTCAATATTTGCTAACGAACAACCAATGGCGCTAATATTTTTGATCATAATTTAAGAGGATTTAGCTATCATACATAGGGTTAACAGAAATCTTGTTGTTATAGAAAATCACAACCAAAAACTATTTTTAAAGAAAACGTAAATTATCACGAAATTACCAAAAAAGACAACTAATCACAAAAAATGTTTAAAAAGTTACAAGATTTCTTACAAAAAACGAAGCACCTAATTCTAATAGAATTCGATGCAAGCGCATTGATTAACTAATCAATATATTTGCTTAACTCACTTTTAAGGTGTTTACTGTCACCTCTTGGTGGGCATAATATTTTAAATAATAAAAACACATTTCTTAGTATTTTATTTCCACAATATATTTTTTGATCAAGACCGGTTTCGCTCATCGCGAGCATTTTATAAGCAAGATTTAAATACCTGCTACCTTTAACAAAAATATTTTGTATAAATAGAATTGTTGTAATCAGTTGGTAATGCTCGCGATGCGCGAAACCGGTACTGATCAAAAAATATATAGGGGAAATAGGTACAAAAAAAAAAATGTTTTTATTATAAAAAATATTTTTAATTGTATAATTATTTCAATTTAACTGAGCCTTTTAGAATTTTAATGATATGGCCGTATATATATCTTAAATGAAATTTAGAAATTGTCTGTTTTTCGATTTATTTTTTAAAAATATTTACGCGTAGGCGTAGGCTTACAAATTGTTATCATATTCACACACCACAGTTTGACGTGATGAAAAAATCGGTTCGTCTCTCTAACGCCACGCCACACGCAAGACGAATGAATGTCTCGGCACGGCAATACGACTCGCCTCACTAAATCCCTGCAAGAATAATGCGCAAAGTTTGCGGTGTGTCATTAGAGATGACTCCCAAATGGCTACAGTACCGAAAGTGTTTTCCGCATCGATGCCACACTATCTTTGATAAGCACAATGAAAAACACAGACACAATCATTTGTATAAATCGCTAAGCAACATACCATCTTTACTTTAACATTCATCCGATTACTAGTTAACGAAATATCTGTCTTCTTCTCTATGATACGATATTATCTGTGCCTTCATTTACTTATTGTCACAACTGATTTTCAATTCACTTTCATAAGATTTTTAAGAAATAAATTAAGCATTAGCAGTAATAAAAATAAACTTAGAAATAAAAAACAATTGCATATTAAATATTCTCAAAGCAATTTACCTTAAAAAAATCTCGAGAAATCATACTCAATAACATATTTTTTTAAATTTTAATAATCAGAATTCCATTTATTGATTGAATTGCCATTCACTTGCCATTCACTTTCCATTAAATGGTAGTCCATTATAACACGGTGAAAAAAATAGCAATATAATTTAGTTCTACAAAATTATTTTTAGAAAATATAGTTGATAGCTATTTCGGCTCACGCCATCGTCAGAACTATGCTTAAACTATCATTCGCTTATCTATGTATAGCTGTGCAGAAAAAATACACAATACATCTTCTCTCCCGTTTTAACGGCCTAACTTGTTTCTTTCTCGCAATAAAATTAAATTTTTCAAAAATTGTAAATGAAACTAAAAAGTGCGGCTATGACAATAAGTTTACATGTAGCACGGAAATGGTCTATTACGGAAGCAATTCTATCTGATTGCGTCAAATCAAATAAAATGAATTATTCATTTTTTTCCAATGAAAACCCTATTTTTTTAGAAAATTTATTTAATAATAATAACACTGACGATAGCGTGAGCAAAAATAGCTATGAACTATATTTTTTAAAAACAATTTTGTAGAACTAAAATACGTTGCTATTTTTTTTTAACCGTATTAAAGGTGAGATTCTTCAAGAACGACTTTTAAGCAGTTTTAGATAACCTTATTTTTTTTGAATTCATTAAAATGCAAAACAATAAGATACTATATATAAAATATTTATGAAATAAAAACCCTTTGAATCTTTTTTACTCTCGACCAATACCGGTTCCCATTAACAATGTCACATCCTTATGACTGCATCACATGGCACGCGACGCTACGCGAATATCCATTAAAAGCTTGGGCAACTTTGCGACAGATACAGATCGCGTCATTCCTCGTTTCGACGTCATTTCCTTTTTCACGCTTTAACCTTTGAAGTGAACTGAAAGAATTTAGTGGAGGTAAATAGTGTTGCTGATAGCGAACACCGCCTATCGTAACACAACTTTCATTTAATTTAATTTTTACAATACAAATTTCTTACCAAGTATGCCAAGTATTCATTTATTGAAAACAATAATCTTTTTTTTCTCAATTGAATTCAATATTCGAGATCAAATGTCGAATTTAATAACGTAAAGCTCAGTCAGAGGTGCTGATATTGGAAGCAATAAATACACCAATGATTCTTTTAATAGCATGTGAATTTTTACATTTGTCGACCTTTCAATAATAGGCTTATATTTGCGTCATATCCAATATCAATACGATTATATCTATTGAAAAACAGTGCATATATCTAACGTATAAAATACACCACACTACATATTTATATAAACTGTGGTATTTTGATTATCTTAAATATTTATCATCCATCTTACAACGGAAAATGCTAATTAACGTCAAAGATTATGAGTTTAATATTATTCAAATGTATAAAATGTTTTCAAAGAATTATTGTGGTAAAGTTTCAATAGTTAAAAATATCAAATTTGAATTGTTACAACTTTTTACAATTCCACATGTTTTGCACTAACGACCCGGGTTTCGCCTTCCGAAATATTCGGTCATTCTATCACACGGATGCAACAAAGCTGTTCAGCTCTTTCGCATCGTCGTTAGTATCGGGTCGTTAATGACAAAACATGTTGAATCGTACAAAGTTGTAACAATTTAAATTTGATATTGAAACTCCATCAAGCACCTTCAGGTGATATCATATGTTAATTAATTTTTTTTTTTTTTATTGTGGCTGTTTGATAAATAATAACGGTGCACATAGTATGTTGGTGTATTTGCGAAAATCTAAAAAAATAATGTCATAAAAACACTATAATGGTTATGCAACGCTATAAAGTTTGTGCGCCTGCAACAAAATCGTCACCAAAGAGTGTCAGAAAATGATTTTGACAAAAAATATTCAAAATTTCATTTGCAAAACACCGTGCGATGAATTTGAAAAGCTTTTGTTGGAAAGGATTTCGCTCATTGTTGAAATAAAATTTAACTTCTTATTGACAGAATTGTCATTAAATAGGATTCCTCTATTCGATTATTTCTTCCATATTTGCTTCAGAAGAAGAGCATGCCAACTCTCTCGCAGTTTTCTCGACGAAATTGTCTTCTTTGATAATTATTTTTTGCAAGATAGGTAAATTTACTTTTTTTTTCTAAAGGACATATAATAAAATAAAGTTGTGGGAATAGTATTTACAAATTGGTCTGGTTTAGATCTTTGTGTAGTATGAAAAAAGTAGAACAAAATTATAAATATCTCAGGCATCTAAATTTTTCGTTATTTTTCCTGCTTAAAATATGTCTAAATTCGTTATGTTATTTATATTTCTCTTAGTCTTTTGAAACAAAAAAAGAATCGCTGGAGACATCATAAGCTTGGGTTGAAAATATTAATTTATAATAATATCTTTTCTTAGATTCAACCAAAAAATAACAAATTTATCAATGCTATGCTATTTTTTTCTTTTGTTCACAGAATATCAAATGCATATGAAAATAGTAATTGCTTCTGATGTTTAAACGATAAAACATCACGATTTGGATTTATATTCCTTAATGACCTAAAATAATTCATAATTTGACTTCAAAATACTGTATTTAAATATCGTTATTTTATTTTTCGTTGTATTAAAATTGCTATAAGTAATGTTGTTAATTGTAAGTTATTTTATAAGAGCGGTAAAACACGTTGTAAGTAAGCTTGATATAATCGTCAAAAATCAGTGTGTTCAAATAAATAGTTTATTTAGTAGGTCATTAACGAATATAAAATCCGAATAGTGATGTTTTATTTTTATTCAACGAATTCTGCTGCGAAAAGGTTGTAAAGAAGGAAATCGTGAGTAAGCAGCAGAACATTGTTGGAAACAGGAAAAAATCACGTACACCATCGTATATTAAATCCATAGAGCCTATAATATATATACCAGATCTGCATACTTACCCTCAGACAAGACTTGTGGGGTGTGAATATATTGGATTTTTTAGTACTGAAGTGAATATTTCTTTTTGTTTTCTGAAATATTAGTATATTTGATGGAATTTTCTATTTTCATGCTTGCTTATCTCAAAATTTACAAGAAAAGGCTAAAATAAATCTCGTAGTGTTCACTACACATCATTACAAATATTTCAACAAAAATATCGCTAAATGTTATATATTCTGCTTTTAATATTTATCACACGTATCCCGTATAATATTTCACAGTAAAGGTTATAATGTTTTATTTGACAGCTGATTTTGATATGAACTTAATAATGAATATGAAATCGTAATAAATCACTTTATGCCAACGCAAGATGACAATACTTCACCGACACTGATGAAATTTTGATATTTTAAAATATCAACTAAAGTTACGTGATACTCTTTTACTATCAATTTCAAATGGTTTGAGTTTTTTGGTTTGAACTTTTTTAAAGTTCGTCTATGAGGAACGGGGTTTCATCTTTTAGATTTTATAGACGCATTTGTGCATAGATGAACTGTAATTCTTCCAAAGCTCAAGTTGACAATGGCAATAATTTTATAACGATCGAAATTCGAGAACTCTATTTTATTATTAAAAAATCAATATCGTATTTATATTTCGCCCCGAATTCTTCTTATAAGTGATCGTCACAAAGGTATAAGAGTCGACATTGTATCAGAAATCAGAATAACATTTACAGTTTTGATTATTTTTTACAAATAATTAGTTCTACTATAACTTTTGACCATTGATAAAAATTTCATCACAGTCCGAATAAAATATGACATTTTAACTCTCGTGTTAGTTCCATTATTGGATTTTATTGATGTTTTTATCACAGATTGAGGTAAAGCTAATTCTTTTGGTTGAATTCAAACTCAATTCTAGTTTAATCAGTAGTTAAATTGTTTTTGTTTAAAACTATAGTCACTTCATTCAAGCAATTCTTAATTTTTAATATAAAAGGTTATTTCCCAAAAAGTTTATTTTGTTTTCTTGAAATAATTCATTGAAGAAAAGATACTTTTTCAAAGATGAATTTTATAATTAATAAATCTTTTTCAAGGAATGAAAAGTTGCTTAAAGTCTCCAAATCAATCAATTGATCACTATTTACACAAAAAGGGATTTCTGTAATGATTATTTTTGAGCCTAAAACCTAGTCAACTTGCTTTTATTACGCAATGCTAGAAAAAATATAATCTGTATTCAACGTTACAATTATGCAGAATAAGGGTTTTTTTTCAAAAAAGTCCCCCTGCCATAATTTCACAAAGATCTACGTGAGCATATTTTTTTAAAATAGGGGTACATTTAACCCCCAGTGAGTCAATTTAAATTGTGTCAGAAACAAACAATGCATGTCTCAGAGAAAACTTTTCAAGAGGGCCGTAATAAGCTAGCTTTATGCGAATGTATTTATTTTATTTTATTAACATAAAACTTTTCCGCCGCTATGTTGGAGTATTGAATCGTCGCACATTGTCTAGGAAACCACTTTATAAGTTAACCAACAGCCTCTGTTATGTAGCCAATGCACAATGTTTCTATTCTGGCCCCCCTAAATTGAATTATATTTAGTGTCTACGCCGCTTTCTATTGAAAAGTATTCAACTGCGCAGCACAGCGTCTGGTACCAGAACTCAATTGCGCGGCAGCCTTTAAAGGATGTTACGAAGTTTTGAACAATTTTGTATATACCAAATTTTCGATACAATAACTTAATAAGCAAAGTTGACGTGCGTTGTCTCAACATAAGAAATTGACGTTTTATTCACATTTTTCATGTTGACAAAAGATAATATATTCACTTATCATTTTTTATAAAAAAAATACAGATAAATGGTAAATGTTTAAAGAGTATAGTATTAATTAAGGTTGTCTTTGTTCATTTGAATGAGTTTTATTATTCTTAAACCTGTGATTGAATTAAACTCTCAATTTAATTGCTTAGGATATCACACAAACTGATTTGAAAGAAAACTTAACTTAATTTATACCTGAGATTTATATACTTATAAGTGTTTTTTTAGATATTGATCAAAAGATGGAACCAAGATAAAGCTTGATTAACATTCATTAAATTAAGTGACGTTTAGTACTATTCAGAATCTATTTTTGGTTTTTTTTAAATAATAAAAACACATTTTTAAATACTTATCTCTACAGTATTTTTTTTCATCAGGACTACTCATACTAAATATTACTACCTACTAATAATACTAAAGGAAATAATATTTGGAATCTATAGTCAGTTTTTTTAAAATAATAAAAACACATTTTTAAGTACTTATTTCTTGTTTACTGTTACTTAGTACCTGTTTCGCTCATCGCGAGCATTATTAATTGATAGAAAACAATTTACAAGCAAGTCTATTTATACAAAATATTTGAGTAAATTGTATTCTACCAATTGATAGTGCTCGCGATAAGCGAAAAAGGTCCTGATCAAAATATATATTGTGGAAATAAGTACTAAAAATAAATATGTTTTCGTCATTTAAAAAATCATGCTTTTCTATCAAAGAGTGACAGTTAACACCTTAAAAGTGATCTTTTGTTGGTATTAGTATTTTTTAAAATTTCATAATGATAATTTGAATATTTTTTACTCATAAATAAATTCAGTTATATTTCTGAATACAGTATTCATTCGTTTATAATATTTATATTAAAAAAAAAAATGAATGAGTTAAAAAAGACATGGATCAAAAGCTTATAATGATTTTTATTCTATTGTACTTCATTTCTTTTTTTCCCAATTGAAATTCAAGAAAAGATGATTTTACGATTTATAAAAAAAATAATTTTATAAAAATACGAATTCTGCTGAAAGATTATGATTAAACGAGCGTATTTACCTATCGAAGTATTTATTACATAAATATAGCTTTCGGCAGATAAAAAATTCGATAAGTTTCAATATCTGAGTTGATTTTTGCTATCTGGGCGTTTGCGTCAGGCCTGTCAACGTCCTTGCAGACTGTAGAGTCTACTGGCTCTTCTTATTGGTATTCAAACTTTTCACCCAAAACTTTACGGTCAGACAGAATAAGTGCTTTACCTCACATGTTTCAATAAAACTTTATTAAAATAAGTAATAAACTAAACAAGTTATTTAACTACACATTGCTCGTAGTAATAATGATGAAAAAGTGTATATAAATGGTTGGAGATCACAATGAAAAATAATTAAAATATGAGAAGCTTTCCTGACACGAATTAGATTTCACACATAAATTTTTTTTGTATGCTATTTTATAGAAATTTATTTTTCTTCGCCAGACTATAAATATTGTTTTTGTTAATGATACGTTTCTAATGGAACAAACAATTCAACATAATAACAATTCTCACATATATTCATGTTTCTAACAATTATCGCGGTAGTTGTGATACTTAATATTTTCGATGGTTTCGGCGGTAACTTTGTGGAAGTGCATTTTATGATAAAATTAAAAATAACTTTGATTATTCCACGTATTGTGCTACTAACTGTGACACGTGTTTCGCCTCTTTCAGAGGCATCTTCAGACCAACTAACAGTTAGTAGGTAGTAGTAGTTAGTTGGTCTGAAGATGCCTCTGAAAGAGGCGAAACACGTGTCACAGTTAGTAGCACAATACGTGGAATAATCAAATTTATTTAAAATTTTATCTTGTTGTGATTCTTCTTTGTTCAACCTCTATACATTTTAACCCGTTCATTGTTGAATAATGTAAAAGTTATTTCAAAATCTCAAATGACATAAATTGATTTAGCTTCGGTTTTAAGCACTTTAACTTTTGAAATAATCATGAAAAATACGATAGGACTTAATTTTGAATGAAAGTTTTGACACCACTAACACACTTTTGTTTTTGAGTATTAACTATCAACACGGTACAATCAGTCGTATAAATAGATGAGATATTGTGAGAAAACAATGTAAATTCGATTGATAACTTTTTTGTTGATTTTTTTCGTCAAACAAAATGAACAAATTGAGACGAATTGTTAAAGAACTTGGTAAAAAATCAGTCTGCAAACCGCTGTGTTTGCAAAAAAAGCGGGAGCCGAATCGGATTTGACAAAATTGAATTAATTAGTCGGGACCGTGGTGGATTTGCGAGGGACGCACTCCTCTTTGAGTGAGGCAAGCAAGCGAACGCGCGCAACCCCCGGAAAAGTGTTGCAACACCGCTAGCCTTTCAGCCAGAGCTTCAAAATACCGCCTGGTTAAAAGCTGTAAAATGATAGGGAGCTCTTTGAGCTTTATACACTCTAAAGTACTTGTGTATCAATCATTTTAAATTGAAGAATATTGTTGTTACAGGTTACATATTTATAATTTTGCTTTTATACTGTTACTTGTGAAACTTTATATTTACAAAGATGATCGTAGCTTTTACTGTACGAAATTTTAAGCACCCTTAACTCTTCAAAATAAAGTGATTTTAGTAATTACTCAAATAAAATTTTTGAAAAAATTCCTTTCACGACATTTAACCTAAATAAAACATAAATTGCGAAGAAGCTAACTTTACAACTCCTTAGTCGAGTAGACAAGGCAATATGCTTTTAGAAAGTTCCAACATAAAAAAATGTGTATCGTAAAACGTAAATAACACAATTTTACTATCGAGTCATATGTTACCCATAAATTAATTGATTTGGAAACCACAAAAGAAAATTTTCAAGCTAAATATTAATAATGCTTGTGACAATAAACTCATATTATATACCCGGAAGGACTTTTATTTAGATAAAAAAAAATATATGAAATCAATTATTACATATGGCAATCAGGTTATCGAGAATTTACAACATAATCAAAGTGTACTTACTATAATTCTGAAACTATTGCATTAAGACTTGTAAAAAACGGAGATAGCGATTAATCGGCAGTATCAAGTTGCGCGTAGGTGCTACGCCGTAGTCGCTACTGTTCCGTGAAATGGACCATTACACTGTGTTTAGGCAACCGGGGCGACCTGGTTAAATGATTACAACACCGGCACCGACACTCCACCGAGCAGGGTCTACGCCGCGTAGAGATCGAAATCGAATGCCACTGGCGAGACAAATTATTATTAAATTTTCTGCCTGAAGTATTTTGGTCGTATTTTTTTTATAAACAATCTTTTTATATTTCTGCGATACGCTTTATTGATAATAAATCTGTATGACTTTTCATCGAATAATTTATTTACGAAATTCTCTTTTAGCATTTAATAAATTTAACAACTGTAATAGACTACATTAAGGATTCAAAATATTTTCGTCCACCTCTGTCCAACCTTCAAGTTATCAATATATGTTTAAGAAAAACTATAATTATTTGTATGTTAATAAATTAAAAAACTTGTTCTTATAAATAGTAACCAAGAGTCAAATGCTATATTTACTATTGGTGAATTTGTATTATTTTATATTTTTTTAATCTTTTAACATTCAAAAAGCCTAAGAATTTCTTGAATTAATTCTGTTCTGTTCTAAAAAAGAAATATATCTAGATAATCTGTATTTTTATTGAAAATTTGAACTTATCTTGTGTGTCATATTTTATTTTCCAGATTCCAGATCACTGTTAATCTATACAAAAGCCACCTGTATTAATTGAAAAGACAACTAAGCTCAGAGATTCTGATAGAAAGATCCTTTCAAAAGATTAAAGAGGAGGTTAAAATAGAAGCGGGGCCAATAATTTAAAATGTTGGATAATAAAGAAAGAGTTTGTCGACAAAGGGTAGACAATCGGTGAGTCGGAAAGACCACGAAGATTGGGAAAGAAGACAAGAGCGAGGGTTGATGATCAGGTCGCTTTGAAGATGGGGGGTCAGCTCTGGAAGACGCTGACTTGGTCTAAGCTTGTGATGATGATCGTGCTTCTGATCACATACGATGGCAGACTTGGAACGAAGAGGATAGCACTGGTTGAAGCATTCGAGAGTGGTAAGTGTGTTGATTATTTTCCGAACTTCCTAAGCTTAAATGAAATTCAACTCTTTTTAAAAAAACTTTTTACCTGATGAAAAACTCACGACACGACTTTTTGAGTTTTTGCTTTACTGTAACGATAAATGTAGTAACACCAAATTTTTCACGGGATAGTTCTGTTACATCCGTGTGATAGAATGCATAAAGATTCTGAAAGGCCGAGCCCTGGTCGTATGTGAAAAATTATATGGAATCGTACAAAGGATCAACAAATAAAATTTTATATTAAAATTCGATCAAACACTTTCAATCAATATCATAAATTGTAATTACATCATCTTTTATATTTATGAATATCCTATTAAAATGCTTTGTTCAAAATCATCTCCATGTAGAGATACTTTATGCTATTGTTTATTTTTATTATGCAATCATAAACCGTCGAGAAAAAAATTGGATTGCAACATTTTTTTAAATAGATCTCTTCATCAAAACTCAACTTTTTCTTGAGTAAGAAAAATTTATTTTTATTTTTAAGGTGATTTTCAATTTAAGCCAATTAATTTTTATTTTTACGTAACCCGTTAACCCTATTCGTGTGTCTTTAACGTAATAATGAAATTAGAAAAAGAAATAAAATTCTGAGTAAAACAAAAGTTATAGTTGAATTATTTTCACTTACAGTTTCATTAATAAGTAAAAAGGAAGGCACGAAGCAGCCAAAGACGTATGGGTACTTATTTATATTAAAAATATATACAGAACTACACGGCTTGAATCTGCGAGTACGCCTCACCAAAGATGGTGGAGAGGGGTATAACCATGACAGGCGTTCGTGGTAAAAGCCTTTGGGATGTTGGAAACCTCCTAAAGTAGATACATTTTTAATGAATTTTGGCATTTTATTCCTTGATCCAAAGACTTCGAGGTGAGTAGTCACGAGGCATTTTGTGGCATTTACCTTTTTATGTGCCGTTTTTATTTTACTCCAGCGTTTTTCTTTCAATAAAATATTAACTTTCTGAGATATTTTATACAGTACGTAAATTTCACATGATGCAAGAAAATGAACGTTGTTTTGCTCGGTTACTTGAATAACTAATCCAACTTTTCTTATATGAAACAAAAAATGCCACTAAGTCACGTTCGTTTTTTAAAGACACATCTAGAATATGCTGTTGTTATAATATCATATATGTTCAACATTTTTGTAATTTTATGTGAACCTCATAGAACGTCAAATAAATATTTGTAATATGATATAATATAAAAATATTATACAAATAAAATAATAAATTATAATCATTCCACAATTTGTTACATTTAGAATCATGTAAAAAATTACTCATCATTAATAAGTACACACATTTTAAATATGTATTAAAATAAATATTAAGATTGATTATAATAAAAGCTATGATGGATATTTTAAACTGTAAAATCACCGGAAGTGATTCATTTAAATGCCTGCTTTAAAGGAACTAGTTCATATAAATATAAAGCACAGTCGGTGCTATAGATCATTGTGCGCTCTATTTTAAATTGTGTGATTTTTTGGGTTTTTTACGTGGATTTGAGTAATAATTTAAGTATTTAAATTTTACTTATGGATTAGGCGCAAAGAGCCTTGTGAATCCCTAAAAAGGTTTATTTGTTTTTTTTTCTAATACGCAGATATATTGTTTTCGTTAAAGCATAACCAAAAAGGATACACGCTTGTTTGCAACTTAAGCGCTTAAATAAATTCTGTGAGTTTTTTAGGGAAAAATAAAATTTCATTAAAAAAATGGGTACTCAGGAAAACTAATTGAAAAAAATAGAAATTAACGAAAAACTACGTTATTATTTTTATATTCACTAGTGTATGAAAAGCTATGCGGCTTAGTTACGAATAATTAATTTCATATTTATTGTATGTCGGTAACCCTAAAAGTAAATTCGTTCCTTTTAAAATTTTAAAATTTTCCATACATATTTTACATCACAATTGGAAACCTATTGATTTAATATCAGTAAAATGTTTGTTTATGGTTTTGAAGAACTGAAGTATTTAAAAAATATTTGGTAATTAATTTTCACAATCGTTGTTTTGTACTAATATTATCATTTTTGCTTCTTATTGCATAAAAGTATTTATTGACTATCAACGCGTTTTATTTTAAATAGTTCTTTTAAAAATCTTCTATATATAAGGAAAAAAACACAGCTCTTAGTTTAGTTATTAACAAAGAATTTACAATTTATCATTTGAGTTGTATCTCAATTTGTTATTAATTCTCTGACTGCTAACGTGTCAACTGTTGAGACGCCTGATTTTATTATGTTGATAGTTGATACCCGAAAATATATGAATTAACAGTAGTTAAAACCTTCTTGTGCTCGCATGTTTTTGAGTCAATGCATTGCTTGATTTGTCGTGACAAACTCAATAAATTTGTTACAAATCAATATCATTCAAAAAAGTATTGATGTTGAAATATCCTTCACGAGGCTCAGCAGGGAACCAGTAAAAGTGAAAGTAAGCAGCAACGGGCGATGGTAGGTAAAAAAAAAGCTCTACCGAAGTCATTAAATGAGTAAAATAATTCATGGATTTTTTTCAATTTTTATGAGAAAGATTTAAGCCTTGACATATTTAGCGAAGATTTTGACAAAATAAATACACGACTTTCGTGCGCTGACAAGTATTTGTTCATATGAACATGCCCGACGTGCGCGCATTGCAAAAAATACGCCCGGCGAATAATATAAATTCAAATGTAGATATTTGGCAATAAACGTGAATGCCAACATGCCCCAACTGTACCTTATGGCTGTTGGTAACATTTCGAGTCTTTATTTCTGTATTTGAAGACTGTATACGGTTATAAGGTAGAACGTAATAAACTATTTTAAACTTTTACAGACAAAGTTAGATTTAACGATACGCCACCATTAAGAATCGTTTATTTTTATGATATATTTGACAATTTTTTAAATTTTACTACAAATATATATTTGACTTAAAATTTGAGTCCATTACCAATAAGACATGATTTAAAACGCTCATTCTACATTTTTATATTTTATAATTCAACCTTCGAATTTAAATTAGTGTGTTATCACATTTAAAACTTATCAGAAAGTGTGACGTATTTAAATGAGATATAAAATAAACATATTATTGATTTTGTTCTACCTTTTAAACATGATGTTTGCCGGTAAAATTTTCGTCTCTCACTTGGAACATATGTAAGGTTTCTCTGTCTTGGAACGACGTGTAAGTCAATCGTAGAGCATCAAATTCTTGTAAAAAGTTATCAATCATGTACCGTTAACCTGTGACATCTTCTTGAATTATGAACGGCGTCATAAATGGTCTCTTAGCAGAAGTTCTTCTGTAAATTGAGCTCAAATATAAACAAATTCAAACCGATATTAATAATTTAAGACAATTTTTTCCCCTGATTTCCATTTATTGAGCATCTTGACGTATTAATGATAATTAAGAACGTTTTTACTCTTTATTGCATAGCAATAATTTTTAATTGATCTTTTCGTACGTTGTTGTCCAGGCTTGTGTTTCCATACGACAGATATTCTTTCTTTAAAATCACTCACTAAGCGGTGCATACTAAGTTTTATAGCACATTATTCGTACGATCAATCATCTAAACATTTGATGATTTACCTTGATAAAATGGTTTGATCTAATCAAATACTTTTCAATTGTAAACATACGTCATATATTACTTTGTGACTGCCAAGTACAAACTATAAAAATTTATGTTGACCAAAATGGGAACCAAACAATGAAGCAAACACACTCGGTAAACAAAATGCTTTTTCAAAATTCCAATAAAAACGATATCATACTCAAGACAATTCATAAAATAGTCTCTACCACTGTGTTATATAGTACATATCTTCCAAGTATTTTTTTCATTTCATTAAAATAATATCGCATAAAATCTTTCACTAACAATGTAAATTTCAGAAGAAGTATTTGTTATTTTTAACCGCAATGCGAATCTTAATAAAATGGTTTCACCTAAAAGCAAGAAAAAAATCCATTTCAATTTTTTGGTAAGTTTGCAAAGCAGATGATATTTCCTCTTAAAAATGGAATCTGCATATTAATTCAAAATTATCCTTCCACTAGATATTCTCTGTATTGTTTTCAATGCTTTTTTCTTCTTTTTACGAGTTGGTCGTGATTGTCATGAAAACTTCGAAATTATTTTTTAAATTGGTTCGTAATTAAGTCCATAGTAAAACCGCGACATGGAGATTTACTATGACGATTTGAAAATCGGTATTAGAGTATAAGTGAAATAAATTGTTTTAATTCTGCAAAATATGTGTTGAATAATATTAAAAGTACCACTGTTTTCGATCAATTGCTCACTATTCACTCACAAGACAATTAATGTTAAAAATTATTGTACATTATATGTCTTGAAATTACTCTACAGCCAGAATCAGTAATTAAAAAGGGATTTTTCCGTTTAATTTCCATGTATTAGATCAAAAAATGAAATAAAAAATATAGTTTTCTTGATAACGATCAAAACGCAACATACAGTGAGTGATTGGTTAGCAAAAATTATCTGTTAAAAGAATTTATTCGCTATCCGAATGGTTCATTAACCGATCAACGGAGTTTAACTTAGAACGTTTTTTTTTTCGAACGAAGTTTAGATTAGAACGATCGTTTTAGTTCGTTATCCGAATGTGTTTTCGTTTTCCGAACACAAAAACCTTTTGTAATCCGATTTGTTTGCAGTCCAAGCTGTTCGTTAACCGATCACCCATTGTGTTTTGAAGTAATGAGAACTTGTGTAAAACTTAAGTAAACAATATAACAATTACTAAAAATTGAGATATCACTATTAAGATAACAAAAACCATAAAGCTCTTACTACCGAACTATAGAATAGGTAAAACAAGGCAAATGGAAAAAAATACATGTAAAGACTTCAATCCAAAGACCAAATTTTCAAGCTTCTATATTTTTCAGTAATCAGATAGAAAATGGAAGTGGTTTATTTCTCATTATAGAAGTATTTTACGTTAAAATTAAGTAAAATATTTTACAAAATGATCAATTTTCAATGTTAAAATATATTTTATGTAAAGCATATTTAGCAATTATTAAAAGAAGGGCAAACTACAATAAAGAAGAAAAATTATTATTATACATAGTTTATCATTCAAATTTCCTATAACGAATTCATTTTAGTCATTTAAAATATAGTTTAGTTGAAAAGACCTCATTATCTCGTTTTTTAAATTGTTTTTTTTCAAAATGATAAAACAATATATTCTGTATAAGCTTTGCTATGAACAAACGTTTTGATAAAATAAATATTTCATCGTTAGCTCAATAATTAAATAATAACTATTAATTAACTTGCAAGCCTTCAAATTACTTCTTCCCCACGGTTAATTAATCAGTTAAAATGCTAATTTAGCTTTTTCTCCTGTTTTTAAGGTTCTAGCAGACATTTCAAAAAAAAAAGTTCAACGCAAAAAGTTCATTGCTATAATATAATGCAAATATATATATGTTTTATTATAAATCATCAACGAACCTGATGCACTGCATATGTGAGAATATATATTTTTTTCAATGATATTTTTAAGAGATGAAAGATAATTTCTCCCTCTGTAGAAACGGTTGATACCTAACCACCCTTCTGCTAAAATATGGACGATAGGTTTTACTATAAATTAAAAAAAAAACATGATATTTTAAATAATAAAAACTCATTTTTCAAGTACTTACTTACATAATATATTGTTTGATTGCGATCGGTTTCGCTCAGCGCGAGCATTATCAATTATACAAGGAAGCCTTTATACAAATTTTGAGTTAATGTTTGAGCGAAACGGTCCTAATCATAAAATCTATTGTGGAAATGATTACTAAAAATGTGTTTTTATTATTTAAAGCATCATACCTTACCGTTGAAAAATAACAGTTAAGTAGTCAAATTATAATATTATCAATATAAATTACTTCTTTAAAGCTAACTGCCGATTCTTGTTAAAAAAGACATTATATTCATATGAGTTAAATATAACCTAAGTACATTTCGTACAGTTTTCAATTTATTAATTTATTTTATTTATTTATAACTACACGGTACAAAACTTACAAATTATCAATTCATTGCTTTTGCTATGTTAACATATTTAAATATAAAGCATTGGAAATTCAACAAATACACAGTAAAACAATCAATAAGGATTGCAAAAAAAGTCAACCATGTAAGCTCGTGAAATATCTACTTTAACTGAAAAAATAGCATACGTCTGAACCACTTTCGTCCCCATGAAATACGTCAACATCCGGAGCAATACTGTTGAAAATTTTCAATGCTCTTACCATTGGCATCCCCATTAGCAGACCGGTTCCACATTTTGGAAGAACAAACAAATTATGTACACGATTTCTTAAAAAACCACCCGGAACATACAAATTGATATTATTAAGGATAATCATCATAATCAAGTGCGAGCACATTCAACTCGTTTCTATTTGTATAGCCTTTTGGACCGTTTAGTCGCTGTGAATTCGTGTTCACTCGACGTCTCTTAAATAGTAAATAGTGTGATAATATATCTTGAATTAGCAGTGAATCCCTACGCTAGATACAAAGGCACTCTACGCCAGTGTGTACAATTCACCGCGCTACGTTTTGCCGTAGCTCGTTTCGTTTATATGTGTGTGAGTAGAGAGTATCTGCTGGTCATGAAAACTGGCCCCAATTAATATAATTGGTTATTCTGATCAATCAATAGGCGAGCGTAGCGGTAGTCTTTGGTCAAGTTGGGATGTTAGGTTCACTCTGTCGGAAGGAAGACCGCAAGTTTTAGCCGTCTCTATTTTAGCCGAAAAGGGGAGATTGGTGTTCTTAGTTACAAAATTGAAAATAGTTTGTTTAATTAATTCAACAAACTTAAATAAATTTACGCCAACAGTCAAGTCAATTCTTAATAAATTCTATAGTAAAATTACTTATTATTGTTTATTTTATTCAAATTATTGATTTTTTGTGTTAGTGAAAAGTTAGAGGAAGTAAATTTTTTAAAAATATAAAACATGCATCCAATTTGAAAAAAATAATAAAACAGTGTGCTTTGTTATTTTTTCTCCACGTCAATGTCGAAATAATTATATAATGGATTCAAGTGATAAATATGATGAAAATAGATTTTCTTTTAAAATTTATTTAAAAAAAAAATAATTTTGACGTTGGGGAAAATTGAGTACGTTTATACTTTTTATCTACCCAGCAACTGTTGTTTAAGCTACTGAAAAAACTAACTTGAAAAAAGATATCAGATTTACCCGTTTCTCATTAGTCTTCCAAAAAAAACAGATGATCTATAAGAACATCGACACCCAAATAATTTTGTTGAAATTTATATGAATACTGTATGCGCTTTCTATTTCACGTAAATATGGTTGAAACTGAATGACAAATAATCTCGATTAATCATGGTACTTTCGAAATATTCGGTTTCAAGTGAAAAAAAGATATATATACAAAATAATACTCCAAGAAAAAATATTCACGTATCATTGTAAAGCGCCCCACAATCCTCTTATACGATATATACTAAACACCGCTATTTCAGAGTCAGTTTCTAACAACTTGTAACTAAATGGTTCTAATTAGGGAGCAACGTATTGTGAGTGAACGTTTTGACTCATTCAAAGAGCTTAGCGGTAAAAAAATATTTTACTTTCGTAATTGATTCTACGATTATATTTCAATGTCCCAAGTTAGCATGTAATATATAATGCTTAATTGTATTAAATATTAACAAAATTTGGTTTTTAAACTTTGATTAATTTCTTTATGATTAAACGAAAAATTAATAAATGCTGTTTTTTACAGGTGAATGCAAATCAGCGTTAGGAATGGAGGAAGGAAAAATTCCCGATCATGCTATTACTGCAAGTTCAACATATGAAATTAAGTCTGTTGGTCCACAGAATGCAAGGTAAGTTGATTAATACATTTAAAGTTTCTTTCTTACTGTAGAATCAAGATTTTTTTTCAGTTTAAAAATGATAAGAAATAAATAAAAGTATTCGGTAACAAAATTGATTTGGAGGTTTTAAATATTTTTTTCCGAGATAAATGTCTTACGAAAAGACAAAGAATACGTTTTAAAAAGGATTTTAAATTTTCGTTTTTGTTTTGAAGTAGTAAATAATAATACTTAAGGATTGGCTATTAATCAGTTTCTTATGTTGACTTCCAGTTTCAAATAATTGCCCAGAAAGAAGCCTTTCTTCAAAACCTTTTATCTTTAATCTGTCATTAACTCGCTGTTTACAATAACAATCTTAAAATTACGAAAGACATAACATCCATTTTCAGTATTATGATTAAATTATCTTCGGAAATGAACTTTGACAATTTTATTTACAAGTAATTGAATTATATAATTCCCATTTTCCTGTTATCATTATGTTAATATTATGTTAATATAAATAAAATTCCAGAAATATAAATTATTTTTAACAAGATTTAATGAAAACAAAACGAATATGCTCAGAACAAAGAGTGTACGATTAGTGTAAAAGTTTTTGCGTAAAATTTAAGCTCAAGTCTTCAAAGTGTATAGTTTTACAAACAAAAAAAATGGTTCGTGACTTTCTATTTCATATTAAGTAGATGTATACTGTATCTCTAAAAATAATTTACAATAAACAAGAAGATATTTGGTCATTAGTAAAAATACTTAATTTTTTCTATTGTATTTTTTGATTCATTACAATATATTGTGATAATTTTAAGATCCTTATATAAAGTATTTAGATCAAATTTTTATTCGAGGTTGACTATACAAAATTTATTCAAATATGTAATTTCCTGCATATTAGTTTATTAAAAATAAAAACGTATTATGTTATAAATAATTGTATTTTTCCGTTGATTTTGATGCTGGCACATAGCTGATATTACAGTTCAACTATAAAGTTTTCGTTAAAGCTTTCTGATCACTGTTGTCAAAAAACATAAATTAGGAAAAGATCAAAAATTTTTTAAATTATTAATATTTTTTTTATATTTGAACATTTTTTAAATATCAGGATTCATGGAAAAAAATAGTGTTGTAATAAAAACAAAAGCTTTTTTTTCATTAGACTCTTTAATATTATAACAGATTATTTGAATTAATAAACATAAAATGTAGTTCAGCTTTGGTATGTTTTCATTTATGTGAAAAAAATCCATAGCCGACACTGAAAAGGTTTCTGAAGTATTAAGAGTCCATTAGGTATATATAAAAGTTGTTGTAATCATAAAATTACTGAATTAGAAAACTATTTTTTCGCGACGTGTGACTATAAAAAAACACTCTAGTTTACCGATTGAGTACAAATATTACTTATCGATATAACTCAAGTTGAACCACTTCGGTATAGTACTTTAAAATACATTGCCTCCGTTTATTTTTTCTACGTTTTGCTCTTACGATTTACGAACATATCTTTTGATAAATAGCACCATTCCTCACGCTCTCTGACCACGCATATTACATATTAATACAAATCCACGTATCTTTTAGAACTCGCATATACAGGTGATGGGAAAATTCGGAATAAGCATTCAAAAATACGATTTTCGCGTTATTTTCTTTAACATGCATGATGCTATTTTTAACCCTCAACCCTAAGTAACAACTTGTCAACATACAACATAAAATAATTATAAAAAATATTTACAGGTTACAAATAGTAGTTTTTATATCAAAAAATATGTAATACTAAACAAGAATATAGAAATAGGAATATAGACAGAGGTCGCTTGATGAGATTTCAATACGAAATTTGAATTATTCAAACTTTGTATATCTCCACATGCTTTATGACTTTATGATTCGGGCTTCAAATTTCGACATCTTCATGAATTCCATCGTATGGATGCAGTAGAACTAGAAATTTTAAATGATTGTTGGTAATACCCATTAAAGTAGATTGCGTATATTTATTTCAAATTAACAATTCGCAAATCACGAATCAGATGTATATTTTTATTATTTACTGAAAAAGTTTTAATTAAGATTTGAATGAAATATTTAAAAAACTTTGCATTTTAACATGTCAAAAAGATTTCAAACATTTAAAAGTAAGCTCATTAATCGTCTATCAATTAAAAAATGCTTAATTATAATTCAATAAAGTTTATGTATAAATAAATATCGAATTTTTAAGATGATAAGGCCTACAAAAAGCCACTGCTATATAATTTTCATGAAAGCATTCATCAAAGTTCATCAGTTAAAAAATATATTTTTAAGTCATCCATTATTTTCTACATCTGACTTTGAAATATTTTAGCTTTTTTACAGATTGGGATAACCATGTAAGTCATTCTAAAATTTAAGACTTAATATTACTATTGAGAGAGGGATATCTTTATTTATTCATGCGTCGATATATGGATATTATATTGAAATTTAAATACAAACAAGAAAAAAAAATGATACACGGCTTTGTAAAATAGAAACTGAAATACTTTGATATGATGATGTAATTTGTTTAGTGAGAGTTATAAATGGATCCATTACTAATAATTTTAATTGGATCTACCCACATTTTAAACTCACCCTCTATGTTTGTTCATTGTAAAATATTCCATTCGGTAGGCCATATCGCCATTATTTAACCCTACACTGTACGACGTTTCCGTACACCTATTTGTTGTAAATTATTACTTTAATGCTGTTTTCATTTTCATAAAGACCATTTAAAATCGGTTTAAAGTCTTACATTTCGTCAACATTAAGAATTAAAACCGATTTTTTAGCTATTTCAAAATTGATATTAAATATTTAAATTTGCTTTGGCATATTGTTGAACCACATCAAAACACGTTATATTAAAATTGAAAAAGAACAACATTTTGAAACATGACATCACAATAATACTGCAATATTTTATATATATCTTAATCAATATTTGTATTTAATTTCACATTATATATGTCATTCAATAAATTTTGAGATTTTGATTATTTTTCTCGTTTTCAATACATATTGAAATTTTTACAGTATAAATTTGCACTATCCATAATCAACGTTTAATCTCGGTAATGGCTGTAATTTTAACATAAGAGAACTTTAAAGAATCTTATTTTAATTTTAATATAACGATTATGAACGATCGTCATTTAAAAAAATAGATAAATATTTTTATATATCGAGGCAATCCAATTTTTTAGCTTTATATGATTTCAATTTTTTTTTAATTAAGTCACCTTAACAAAAAACGAACCCCAGTATAATGGGGTCAATTTCCACTCAAAGCGTCAGTTGTATGTTGTATTAGCCTTCGTTCCCCAAACGATATTTTTCTACCTTTCATGCGAGATATTTAATTTAGAATTTACCTGCTCCGCGCGAGGCGACCTCAATTTGAATTAAATTGTGACATCAATCTTATGATAAATATTCTCGAGCTTTCGTAACGTTGAAGAATGTTTTATGTTTAATATGTCCCCTATACGGAGGCTTTTTTTGGAACGCGGACGAGCTTTCGGAGATGTTTTTTGATATTTTTTACATACAAATATTTTATGTTGAACATGAAGCCCAGCAGTATTCTGCTTCCACAAAAGCTTTTGGCCACTTAAATATATTATTATCTACAAACATAGAGTTATACCATCTTGTACCATTACCATAATCGCTTCTCATATATATTATACGAAAGCTTTTCAATGTCTCATTTTTATACACTGACTAAATTGGGGATTAGTGTCAGAGATAATATATATGTATCTTGAATTATAATGGATCAATGAATTCCAATATATTTCTGTTCGATTATATTTCAGTATTTTTCAAAAGCTTCATAAAAATAAACGTAAAACTTTTACAATAAATGATGCTGTACGTTTTTAAAAAAAAATATAACACACTTTTAGTTCTTATTTCCACAGTACATTTTTTAATCAGGACTGGTTTCGCTCTTCGCGAGCATCATCAAGTGATCATAAAATATATTGTGGAAATAAGTACCAAATAATGTGTTTTTATTGTTTAATCATGCCTTTTCATCAAGAAGTGATAATTAAAATTAATGTTTTTGGTACTGATAGTACTAAAATTTTGTTCAACAATAATTTGTTCCGATTAAAATAATTAACTTCAGATAGTCATCTTCTTGGACTAAAATATGTAAAAAAACCTTCCGTTGTTATAAAGTTTGTATACTTTGTTTTTAATGATATTTCCACTTATTTTGTTTCTTTTGAATCTGTAAAAAGTAGCTGTATAGCAAAAAAAACATTTATTAATGAAAAAAAAAAGAATTTAATGTATATGTATTCAAATGACTAGGGAATTTATTTTAATAACAAAAAAGAGCCATGCGATATTACTGAATAAAAACTTATGTATGTCCGATTTTATTCTCGTCATGTTTTCCCATAATGCATGAAAGTTTTTCCTATATTACATCATTAGCCGGAGTATGGTAGAGAAAAAATGGCGTGCGTGACCTGGAAAATCGGTAAGAAACTTATTCGTTTTGCTATGGAATACATACTTTAAATTGAAAATGATTACGGAAACAGTAAAAAGGCGTCTAGTTTAAACATAATAAGATACTGTTTTATAAAATAGTCAGAGACTTAATAATAATAAGTGAATAATGGATGATAACAAAATCTTTGAAAAATGATAGAAGAATAATCATAAAAATATATTTCTGCACGATTAATTGTTTGTCAAAACAATAAATGAGATTGGAAAAACTTTTCACATTTAAGTTATATTTTTTCTCACGCGGTGAAAAAATATGTATTTTAGTTCTATAGTATTTAGTTTAGAACTAAAATACATTGCGATTTTTTTACTATATTATAATAGAGTTCTACCAAATAAATCCCAATTCAATCAATGTAGTTTTATAGATGATGAACAACAATAATTCGAATGGATTTATTTTCAATCGAACTTCTTTTTTTTATATTATAATTCGTGTTAGTCTAAGTAATACAGCTAATGATAAGAACACAATGAAAACTGCAGAAATATACAAACTTTCCAAAAATCGTTTTTATATTTTATACGATAAAAAATTGTAGATAACAGTTGTCTTTTTTATATAAACCCTAAACAAATCTTTAAACCTCTTTAACCTTTCAGAGGAAAATAAATAAAATTGATCAATAAAGTGAGCATTTTGATCCAAAACATTATATGTATAGAACAAAACTTTATAATTGGAAAATGTCATACGATATAGCTTTTTATATTATATTTGTATTCAACTGTTGCTTTATTTTCGTAATAAAAGTTGTTATATGCATATTAAAGTCAGCTAAAAAAATGCCAAATAATATTATGTTATTGAGAGTTATATGTGTGTTTTTTCCTAACTGCCTAATAATTTATAATATACTCACCTATTAAATAAAATTCAACGTGTTAGTGAATATATTCAAGGCAAAAAAGGAATGAGCGAGAAATACATTACGTTGCAAAATTTTCGACATCATACAGTGTTTTCACCGTGCCAACATCGTGATAAAAAAATAAGCACATTTCCTGAAATTTGGTCCAGTCAGGATGTTTCTTATGAAACTGGAATATTTTTGGCCCGGGAACTTATTATACACATATTATTATTTTGCTTTGATCGTTTTCCTTTTTATCTATATGTAACTGGGGTTGGAGAAAAGTTTCCTAGCAACCGAACCATTTATTTTTGTAATATTTTCGCCATGAACTTCGATTAATCTCTTTCTGATTGCACGCAATTGGAAAATGAAAACAAACATTAGATAGCATCGACATCTGCCTTTCCAGTGTAACACAATACTCTCCATTCAAAATTTTCAACTTACTCTTACTATAAAAAGAATATTATCATGTTTGAAAAGTTGAATGATTTCACTTCAATATTCAGTATTATCACACCATAATTTAAGCATGTTACTAAAACGCTTTAACATTTGTGGAATATTATCGACGATAAACGATCTGAAACAAAACGTTTTTTTCTAAGCAAAAAATTTAACTCTTATTGGACGATAATATTTTTGAGAGTATAGCTCACATGAAGGTGATTTACCTGTAGTTGTATTCAATTCTTTTGAATTATCTTTATAATTATGTAGCCAAGAATAATTAGCTTTTTAATTATGTAACGGTAACGAAGTAAAATTTTAGAAACATCGATAGGTACAACAAAAACATCATTTATAACTGGAACTGTGGGAAGCCCAATATTGAATTAAATTCCCACTCAATATTCTTGCAATCAATAATCAAGTAGTTGATCGAACTCTGGGGGATAAATTGTCTACCTGGAATTGTGCGTACGGGCATTGTTATAATTCTATCCAATAAACTGGAGCTATTCAGCTTAATGGGGCCATTTCTCAAAAGCTCCCACTGAGAAAGAGAACCGTTTTAAAAATGTATTCATCATTGCAAAGACTTAAGACAATCAAACTGTTGATTATTGTTCTGGAACGATTTCAAATAAGGTATTGTTTTATTTGTATCAAGATTATATTAATGAGAAAATTTTTGAATTGTGCGAACGAAAATTTATAGGAATTATACTAAATAATGGGAATTATTTCTTTGCCTGAATGCTTAAAATAATGCTGAACTGATATCATTATAATTAGTGTGTATTTTGTAAATGATGTTCTTGAGTCTTGGAAAATATTTAATGTTTATGAAATCTTTAATAAATAAGTCTTAATTAACTTTATAATAAGAAGATTATAATACAAAGCATTCTTGTTATCATTCATCAGGTAGAAACGAAACTATCTGAATTGTTGAGAAAATAATGGAACTAAAAATCATAAATGATTTTCTTATTTTGAAATCTAAAATTCGTAACATAGGCTTTCTCGTCTCCAAAATTCAAAAATACATAATAATTTCTTCACCAACTTAAGAAACTAAATTTTTAAAAGAATGGTTCTCTATAATTGGTCTCTTTTTTGGTATGGGAGCTTATTTGTTCTTCAGATGTTTTGTATTACGTAGTAAATTAGACGATACATATGTGAAGACAATTTCCGTCATATTTCGTCAGCCTACCTTATACACAAACTATAATACTTTTCCAATTCAATGGCCCAAAATGTCTTACAAAAATGTTAAATAATTATTTTTTATTTATTATATCGTACATTTACCAAATAAAATAAATTGATATTAAGCTTGGAAGTACCAAAAGTAAAAGCTCAAAGTCCTCAGAGGACAACATTTTTTTATTTCTAATATCACGGACGAATGGTTTATCGTTTTCAGGCGGTCAGCCAATGCATAAAAACGAAAAAGACTTTTAGGAAAATATAAATATCTATCATGAACTTCGAATTAAATATTTCCCATTTATAAACGATAACATACTTGTATCTTAGCCATAGGAACAATTATTAGGTTCTACCTAATATACTTATACATAAAGAATAAAAAACCTACATTTTATAGGCTCACGACGACGACTTTATAACAAATATATCATAAAAAAATTATGTCTACGAGAGCTTCTTGTTATTGTTCATCAGTTGCTCAAACCACAGTAAATATAATACAGATAACGAATAGGTAAGATCAAACTAGATAATCGTTATTGCTTCTCCTTGCTTTTGATGTTATTACAGAAATAAAAAAGGTATTCACATGGTCAAGTATAAGCCCTTAATTGTTTTTTTATTAATCAAAATTTTTTGTAGTGGCAATCAATTAATTCAAGTATATAATTAAATTCAACGACATTGTCCACTAAAGTCCGATAATTCAACATTAATTGATAATGATTTTTTATAATAATTCTCATGCGATTATCTCTAATGTAATTTTACACACAGCAATTAAATGAAATTAATTTTACCTAAAAAGTTGATTAATAAATTTATTAATTATTTTTTTTTATGATTTTAAAAGGCCGCATAAATTTTATTTTGGAAATGAATGAAATAGAATATCAAGCACTTCGAATTCAGCAATAGACTCTATTTGACAACCTGGAAACTGCGAAAAATTCACACATTGAAATTATTAACGATTATAAATCAAAAATTTCAAGATATTGAAGACGTGATTTTAGTAGAAATTTTAAATTGATTTCTAGAATTTAAATGTATTCCAGAAATTTTTGAGAAGTACAGCTAAATCAAAAAATTAACATTTCAATAAAAAAATCAAATTTAACGTTAATTAAATAACTATACACACCGTCAATTTCTTAATTATTCATAATTTTTAATTTTCAGTTAAGTTATTTCTAAGTATCAACGATTCAAACTTCATTATTATTCGTTAAAAAATTACAAAATTTGTTCACTAACATTTTAAAATTATATACCTCAAAACGCGATGAAACAATTTACCTTTTGGTGGCAGGCTACTTTCTATTAAGAAAAATAAGTAAATTGAATATTTTTACGTTCAATATATTGTAATTACAGTAAATGGTAACAAGTTTATCATGTGATTCATTTATTCACAACGAGTCGTGATTTAAATAGTATATTATTAAAACATTTATTCCATTGAACAATGCATGCTTGTTTGATGCCATATAAGTGAAGGATGACATATCCCTGGGGGTTTTTCTTTTCGAAAAACACGCCCCGTCAAATTGGTTGCATGTATTTCTGCTACCGTTGAGCCCCTCGCCCCTTAAATCTCACTCGTTTTTTCCCTGTTTCCCAGCCAAATGTTTCGAAAAAACTATATGACGAATTTTTACATGATCCTCCAATATATTGTAGGGTATACCGATATCTGAAATCAGCACGAGTGCAAATACAACAATTCCACAACAGGCCCCGGTTATGTCATTTATATTTTTACTTTTGAATTTTTAATTCTTTTTTTGAATAATGACTATTTTAAGACTATGATAAAAAGAAATATTTTGATTCCAAAATTTATACATACTTTAATAAAATTTAAAATACCATCATAATTTTTTGACAATGAATCTGAGAATAAATAAATTGTTTAAAATGTTATTTGAAAGTTAATTTTTAGTAAGTAAAATTGGTGTTTATTCCTAACTCATCAATAATATACAGTCAAAATTCATGGTTATTTAATTATTAAGTTCTCTTTATTAGTAAAATTATGTATTTTTTCTTTGACAATATTTCCTTCCTAGAATATTCTCTGCTGATCCAAAATTTGCTTTACTTTTTTTTTCATCACGTGCCAGAATCCATCTGCTGACATTACGGTCGTCAAGAACTCCAAAATCCCACCAATTGAATGAAAAAACAAATATAATAAAAATACTCTTTGAATTCATTCACAATATTATAGTAATATTAAACTAATAAAACTGCGGTCACATTGTTATGTTCATTAGTGACAAAATACTTAAGTTTGGCTAATCATGTTTAATGATCTTCAGCCAAGTGTAATACTTTTTGTATTCATGCATTAAAACGATGGTGGCATAATTCCATAAAAAGACATTGTACAACTAATACAAAATCGGTTTTATTGATAAACATTTCGATTCATTTTACAGATACCTACTTACTGTGTGAATCGAACTAGGTCATAGGTATTTAGAATAAACAGAAGCCTAAGTTTCTTTAATATCTAAGTTTTAACACGTTGAAAAAATAGCAATGTATTATAGTCCTAAATTTTTTTTATAAGGTATATTTGATAGTTACTTCGGCTCTCGCCGTCATCAGATCTAAGTTTAAATTTTTTGAGGATATATAAAAATTAAAATGGATTTAATTTCACATTTCAGATAGCGTTTTTTATTCAATAAGTAAGATACTTTACCATAATGTTATTGTTAAACATCTCTGAGCGTACAGGTATTCCCTCAGGCGATTAGCTGACAAAATATTTTTTACATACGGTCCCTTTGTAGGACTTTGTTTTAATTCAAAAAATAAAATAATCACACATTGTTTGTTACCTGGAATTTTATTACTCATTCCCATCTGCGCTTAGGAAACAACTGCTGTATTCTCAAGGGCTTAAAAATATTTTCTCAACGTGGGTAATAAATAAAATGTCTCTCAAATAAAATTCGCGTAATGTCGAATGGTTTGAAGTAGTCGAGTGTACATAAATTGTCTAGCGGGAGAGAATTCAGGTGTTTCATGTACTCATATACACGTGTAAGCTTCGCAAATCCCGTATCGGAAACATTTCACATGGTACAAGATAATTAAAAAAATACACTGAAAAATTTGTACGAAATATAAAGAAGAAAAATTTTTCAACATGTTTGACTGAAGTGTTCATTTGCTTCGAGATAAATCATTTAATTTGGACTAGAAACAATCAAATGACAACCTGTTGACTTTTTTTGAATTGACGCACTGTAAGAATATATTTTTTTTAATATGAAAATTACTTTAGTTGTTGTCTGCGATGACAGATGCGACGTTGCCTTTAACTTTTAGAAGTCAATTTATGATTGATTTTTTACACAGTTTTTCTATAAAAATTAATATGCAATATAAAACTGAAAGCTTTTTCCAAAGGAATCAAAACAACTTCACATATTTTTTTCTCTTTGCAATTTGAATATCAAGTGCTAATAATGCCTTTTCGTGTATTTTGTGCGGAATATTAAAAACAATTGTTCTTATTAAAACTTTGCTGTAAAAGATGTACGTTTTATAACATTTATTATTATGAAAACTTTTCGTTTTTTAAAAGGATTGCTTTTTTACTCCTCTCTACAAGATGAAAAAAAAATGCCAAAGACAAACGCTCATGTTTGTTACGTTTTGTCTATAGTATTCATTGTGTTGTCTTTTAATTAGCTAAAAATATCAGCTTGATACTTTTATGGCACAAAAATAGACTTTTCTCAAATGAAACGAGCATAAAACATTTCAAAAGAAACTGTGTTGGAACACCATTATTTGATTGTGTATATATTTATTGTTAGTCTTTTACAAGGCAAAGCATTAAGCTTAGTTTATTTAATTTATGTAGGCTAAAAATGAAAAAAAAAACACGCTAGATCAATAATAAAAAATAAATACATCTATTTACGGCTGTCAGGGTTTGTGTTTATCCAACCAATGTTTTGAAAAGACTGTAGGTAGCTTTCTCAATGACTTTAATATGTGAGTTTTTTTCTATCAAACTTCTTAAAAATTTCATTTCGGTTACATTGAAAAAGGTTCAAAGTCCAGCGAAATAGAGAGAAAAAATTTCATTCCGCTAAAACAAAATATTAAAAGTAATTTTATAAACGGTAATTTTAGTCATTGAATTTAAAAGTTATTTATTGTTCTGATAACCTAATGGAATCATTGAAAAACAATTTTTCATTATGATTAGTCACACGTAAAATCTTGGATTTTTTTCTCCATTTTTGGATAAATTGACTGATCAGATAAAAATTATTTGCAAATGAAATAGTCCTGAACACATTTTGGATCAAAAGAAAGCAACGTGATATTTCGGAAAGACTTGCAGACAGCAGTTGCACCACAGTCCGACCAAATTATAAAATTACTTTCCATTTAATGCAAATGAAATAGCGAATTCATTTTCTATGACTATGCCGTTTGTCAAGCCAAATAAAAAAAACAGGTAAAAACACGACGATTATTTTTAAAACACAAACAATAATTTTCCTTAAATAATAATCTACTACAGTAGTTCTAAGGAAAAAATGATATCATGAATATTTATTTAAAAATATTGATATGAAATCCCTCGGTCTTTATTTACAATTTATTATTTTTTTGTATAAAAAAACATTTTGTATGCATTATGATTATTTGTTGATGAGGTTACATGATAAGTAACGAAATAAGCTAAAGCTTGATTGTCTTAGTCAGTTATCTTTCATCAATGTGAAATGTCAATTATGAAAATATTTTTAATTTCTTTTTACACTTAATACAAAGATGAATTAATCTGGATAATAATTTTACCTCAACTGATTGACATCCAGATTTAGATCTCAAATTATTCATGGAAGTCTTCCAAAGTACAGCGAAATCACAAATCGTAGCTCCAATTTAACAGAGAAACAACAGGATAGCGACTCCGTCAAATAACTTCGACGTGACAAACACTGTTTTGCACTAGCTTTCTGCGGCGAAGATCTTGTCATATGGTCACAATTTCAAGCGGACTTATGGGATAATAAATAGAGGCCAGTTTCTTATTTACCATACACAGTCCAAATTTTTATACGCTTTTGAAATATGCTCTCATTCACGTTTTCCTTCTTAACTGTAATACGGTTAATAACACGTGATTGAAACTCATTGGTACAAAAGCATATTGTTCTAAATGAGAAGTATTTAATTAAAATTAACTTTACTTTATATTATACGCACATTTTTAAAAAAATAATTATAATATAACTATAGTTAAGGATCTGTTAGATATTCAGTGATTTTCATTGACACTTTTTCACTCCATTTGAGTTGCAATGTGATATATATTCACATAATTTGGTAGATCCATTATATTTATAATTACGATATTTTTTTTTGATGCCAAATACCGGTTTTCTATTTTTGTTTTGGTTTCATTTTATGTTGCAATCGTTAGCTAAACTATGGATTTTAGTTCTGAAGTCCTGTGCCACATACACGCTTGGATGTGATTAGTCGTTTCCGGTTACTGACAAGAATATGTAACACAGCTTTATTAATCGTTTCACATATTATACTTTTTGCATATTGGATTGATTCCTGTGAAAATTCCACATGCGTATATAAGTTATGAGTGGCTTTTGATGTCGTTAGTGGCCAGACGTGGTTGTACGGCCTGCAGCGCACTGTAGGGGGTGGAAACGTTGGAACGAAGCCTATATATAAAGCCAGTAAATATATATTGGACGTTGTTAGAGATAGTAACCAAAATTTAATGCGTTTTCATACTCATATGGCATCGGCATGTTCCTAGACTGACAATGTAACGAAATTTAATTAAGAAATTGTTTTAGCAGCCAAAATAATAAACTAGCTTTATTGGGAAGAGATTTTGATATAAACATTTTTTTTGTAATTTCAATTTGGGTTGATTATTATAAAGATAAAACGAAAATTACAAATTTCATCGCCCACTAATTATTGTAGTTGTTTACTAATATGCTAATTAGTTGATTTTGTTATTATTTTAGATTGCGAATTTTTCATCTTTTCATTAGATGAAAAACATATAGATTTTTAACATTGAATTGTTACAACTTTGTATTGGGTTTCGCCTTTCGGCATCTTCAGGCATTCTATCACAGGGATGCAGCAGAACTGACAAGCGAAACCTGGCTCGTTAATGACAAAACATGTGGAATCGTACAAAGTTGTAACGATTCAAATTTGATATTGAAATTCCATCAAGCACCTTCAATCGATGTCATAAAAATAAAGTCTTTTGTTTGTCAATCTCGTTGTTGAAAAATACGCGTGTAGTAACAGTACGTTATAATATTATTTTCGTGTTTATTACTAATGCGGATGTTTTATTACAAGAGATAAATCGCTTGCAAAAATCCATATGTCATCATGAGGCCACAGCAAAAAAAGTTTTAATGACAGACCGTACCATTTCATTAAGCAATATTTTGATATTCAAAATAAATTTACACAAAAGTTCAAATTAACTTTTTTTAAATATTTTTTTATTCTTTGCATGTTTAATTTTAATTGTTACTTAAAACTACCGAGCTCATTTTCACGCTAATTAAAAAAACACGGAGTAAGAAATAACAAACTGAACAGTAGCGTTAACCTTTAGCAATTTTTTCGGGGAAAAAAGTAAGAAAAGGACAGTTTTTTTCATTCTTAAAAAATATGAAAAACTCATATTTTAGTGTAATAGCCCTGATTTTTCTTTTTTTTAATATCTAATTTGTAGAAGAAATAGATTCTCTTGATCTTTTTATGTGGAAAAACCAACATTCAAAATATGTCCAAACCAGTAATTTATAGATTTGTTTTTTGTTGTCTTAATAAAAATACGTAACATAACATTTCGTTCTTTGAATAAAAATACTATGAGTATTCTAAAATTTTATCAGCTGGTGTCATTTGAAATTTTTTTATTTTATTTTTACCCGAGATTTATATTCAGAATTATTGCGACATAAGTAATAAATAATAATATATTAAATAAATCATAGAAACACCTCGATATAATATATGGGAGAACTCCCATATTTGTAAGTCTATCCATTAATTCCATTGTGTCAGATTTTACCCTAATGGGTCTGGTATCAGAATATAACTTAATATAATCTCAATGAAGACCATAAGTTGAAAGTTTATGCCTCCTATCTGTAGACAAATTTGCATAATATGGGATGCTCCCCTGATCAAGGCTAACTAAAAGATATTTACCGACCGTGTAATTCGAAACCTTTACATTGAGATTGTCAATAGCAAATAATACTGACTTATGATATTCCATCGTCTTTCATTTAAGCGGGATAAAATTATTATTTTACAAAAAAAACAGTTTTTTTTCTAAATAATAAAAATACATTTTTTAGTACATATTTCCACAATATATTTTTTGATCAGGACCGGTTTCGCTCATCACAAGCATTATCAACTGAGTTCAACTCTATTCATCAGTTGACAATGCTCGCGATGAGCGATACTGATCAAAATATATATTGTGGACGTAATTACTAAAAAAATGTTTTTATTATTTAAAATATCATGGTTTTCCACAGACAAGTTACACCTTTCAAGTGACTTTATGATTTTGATAAATTTTGATTAGGACTGAGATGAACTCTATTCATCAGTTGACAATGCTCGCGATGAGCGAAACCGTTCCTGATTAAAATGTATGTTGTGGAAATAAGTACTATAAAAATAGTTTTTATTATTTGAAATATCATGTGTTTTCCACGGAGAATTGACAGTTAACGCCTTAAAAGTGACTTTATGATTTTCTACTAAAATTTAAAATTAAACTTTTCAAGAATACATGATGTTTTTGTTGATGAATGTAATGAATTCTTTCAAATTTTAGAGATATTAAGATTTTGATCTTTTGTCATTTTTAAAACACAAATATGTATATTTAGCATGTCAAAGAACTGTCGTTGAATTTTCTTGTAAATTTTTTATCAAGAATATATGTTTATTATTTCTAAAGCTCGATCAAACCAAATTAGATTTACGTGTGCTTAAGTAACAGGAGTATTTTTTAATCCCTAAACTGTGGGGAAATTAAATCTTGCTTATTAATTACGTAAACAATTTTCAAAACATCAAAGAGATGTTGTTAGATTGTTCTTCATTGTATGATAAATAAACCTTTGTTTTGTAAGTATTCTGGTTTTAAAAGTATTGTATACCCAAACAAAACCGTGCTACTAAACAAAAATTCACATTGTATTATATTAATTAAAATAAACCCATCTCATCTTTTGCGAACATAAAAATATTTGTGCTTCGTTTTTAATTTCATATACCTTATTTACCTTATCTTATTTTTTTTCAAAATCTTTGTTAATAATTTTATTACTTGATAACTTCTAGGTATACGTTTAAAGTAAACAAACATTGATTTTTATAAACTGTGGAAACCATCCAAAATATTCGTTAATTAGAATTTTGTCACATGTTTTTATAACATTTTTTAAATTACATAAATATATTTTTTGATTTAATTAACATTATATACGAAACATTTTTTTCAATTTATTGTCTTAAATTCATTTAAATGAAATTCGCTCTATTATGATGAATGGAAGCTTTTATGCTAAGAGCTTTTATTGTGATATAAAAAGCGTAAAAAATTAAAAGGGGTTGCTCGTCACAACGAGACTCATTGCAAATTATATTATCATTTGGACGTGAATATGCTGTTATCATTGAAAATAATTTCCAAGATTAAAACAATCTAAAAACTCACTCGAGTCATAATTGAAAATAATACAACTCATTTCTTTCGACGGCCTCACTTATTTAAAGTCACCTTCATAAAAATTAATTTACCAAAGACAATATTTTTATGCTGCGTATACTCAGCGGGCATTTCTCTTCCAACGGGGAGCCGAAAAATATAAATAGAACAAAACATAATTGGATGAAACCGGTAGATAAAGTTCGCGGTGGCTCAAAGTGAATTTTTTTTAATATTCAGGCGAATATTACGGTAGTCGGCAATCTGTTTTAATTGTCAGATAAACTTTTATACTACGGCTATTTGTTGACCATTCCCGATACCCGCTTTTTACTTTTTACACTTGCGTTTTTGTGCACACATGTCATATCATACTGTTTTTATAAAATTCTGAAAATGAACCGAAATTTCACTCCAAATTTCGCAGCTGTATAATTAAGCGTAAATTTGAAAGACATAATATTTATGAAGCTTATTATCGTTCCCACTTTTAATATGAAACAACTATAAATGTACTGTATAACAGAGAAAATAACTTGATAGAAGAAAATGATGAAATAAGTAAAATATATAATTTAAGATATCGATGACGAAGGTGCTTGATGGAATTTCAATATCAAATTCAAATTCAAATTTCTGAAGATGCTGAAAGGCGAAACCCGGGTCGTTAGTGTTAAAACGTGTGGAATCGTACAAAGTAGTAACAATTCAAATTTGATATTGAATCTTCAAGAAGCACCTTTAGTCGATATCATAAATTATCAAATTCGAAATGTTAAAAGCTTGTGTTTTTAACCTTTCAGAATCTTCAGGCATTCTGTCACACGGATGCAACAGAACTGACAAAGTTGTTGATACCTGAACCGTTGAAAAAGTTGACTCGTGCTTCAGATTACGGATGCATCAGAACTGACCAATTCCGTTGCATCCGTGTGATAGAATGCATATAGATGCAGAAAGGCAAATCCCGGGTCGTTAGTGAACAAATATTTGAAATCGTCCAAAATTTCAACAATTCCAATTCAAGTACAAAATTCTATAAGCTTTGCCTTGATTACTTAAACTACGCGAAATTATAATTTTTTTTTTTCTTAAAATGATTTGACGTTTTATTTTTTACTGTATTTGTATTAAGTACAAGAAAAAAATATGGATTAATTTATTCATATTATAAAACTCAGACGCTTTAAGCACAATTTTTTCGCTTCAAATAAATAAACCGCGAGGAATTCACGATGAGACTGTTTAAATACAGATTTTACACTGTAAATTAATAAAAAGTTTATCAAATTTTGTATACAATGCAACAAAAGAAATCCAAATCTAAAAAATGACGCCTGTAAGCAAGATCCGGTCTTAGTTGAACACGGCTGTTGACACAGACTTTAGGGTTTCCTGTAACGAGGGTGCATGCTGCGTAAGGCTTGTATGTCTACCTCAAATAGAAAGCTCTAAATCACGTGTAGTTACAGGAAATTTCATTACAAAAGTCTATTTTGTTAAACATAGAATTATTAAACGTAAAAACTAGCATTGTTAGGTTGTGAAACCAGAGCGGTAAGCGGAAATAATTATCACACATATTTACATATTCATATGGAAATATATTTGTCTAGATAAATTTTGACGATAAATCAATCTCACATAATCATAATAACAATCATCATAAGGTGCTTTTAGGTTAAATGTCGCCAAAATTTTAAGTTGTGATTATTATTTATTATTATTATTATTATTATTATTTATTATTTAAAAGTTATGCTTAAAAGGGAAATTTATGCCTGAGTATAAACTATTATATAATTAATTATTAATTCAATTATACAATTGGATAATTAAATAATAAATACTTCATTTAAAAAATTGAATTTTAAGAAAGAAAAGCCATGTTTTTATATCTCGGACATGGGACTAGAGCAAATCACCAAGTAAATGTTCAACAAAATCGATAATTTGATTTCGTATAAAGGGATATGAACTTTTTTAAATCTAAGAGGCTAAAATTACACGGTATGTCAATGTTTTTATTAATTGTATTCAATAAGTAAGATTTTTATAATGGCATTCTATTTAAAGTCATTCGATAAGAGTTTTGTTATAACTTACAACAGTGACACATTTTAATACTAATGAAAAAATAAAAACAGTGAAAAAACACGATAACATATTATGTGAAAATTGTGGAAAATTCAAAATGCTTCGGTATCATATTTACAAAAAATCAGCACAAAAAGTTTTAATTTATATGTTTTAGGTTCACTAAAATAAAAAGAACATACTATGCTTTATAAAATATGTCTTTAGATATTTACAATTCTCACAAATCAACGAATTACTCAAATGCTAATTTTTCAGTACTTATTTACACAAAAAAATACGAGCATTTTCAACAGATAAACAAGAAACATATAAATAAACACATCGTTAGAACTGCAGTGAACATAAAAAGATAAAAGAGCTATAGAAACGAAACCTCTTTTCATAATGATTATTTTTTAGTTTATTTATTAAAAAAAAACATGCAAAACACTGACTTATTTCAATTAAAAACGTATCGCATAAAAGTCTTTAATATACTAAAACACTACTCGGATACAAAATAAAAGCAAATACACCATAGAAGAAATCATTTCCTTTTAAGTTTCCAGGTGCTTGTTGGTGTTTAAGTGCGATTTGAGTGAAAAGCGAATTGTGGATGTGTGGTTCAGTAAGTGTGAACATGCGATTCCTTCAATGATGCGTTCCAGGTCTTTATACAAGGAGTGTCAATCTGTACAATATCGTGTCATTTCAATAGACTTTTCGTAATACTTTCAAAAGAAAAATAATAGTTATTCTTATCTCCTGATTCATTCACTCTTTAGTCATTCTTTTTGTTTCACATTTGTTTTATTTTTATTTCCATTATTGTCTAAACTATTAAGTTGCATAGTAAGTTATCGAAAATTCACGAGACCAATAGCTTTGATTAACATTAAATGTAACGATAATCACTGATTCAGCACAAATATAGGAATTAAGAGGACATAAAATATAATCAAATAAAAATGAATGTTGCATTACCATTTTAATTTTAAGATTCCAAAAAATATTAATTGATATCTAGCACTGCTTTTTTTGAGGTAGTTTGAGAGAAGTGGTCAGTTTCAAAAATATTACCGTTTTGTCAACGCAAGAAATTGCAGTGGGATATTAAATATTTTCTTTTTTATTATGGAAGAGGTAAAATTACCAACATTCTGAAATCTCCAACAATCTGTCACTTGTTAATTAAAAATAATCATGTCATTGAATATCACATTTTTTATTATTACATAACTTTATCAATCATTTGTTTTCTAAAAGCTTTGATTTCTCATCTCATTGATGTGCTCATCAAAAGTGCTAGGAGGAACTCATCTCAACTAAAGTTTCATTGAATAATTTAACAGTATTGCTTAAAATATGACGGCATGTTAAAAATAAATCAACAAATGTTCAACAAAACAGTCACTGAATTCATCAAAGAGATTTGACAGAAAATTGTCTCATGTAATATGTAAGTATAACTAAATTCCAGTAAATCAATGAGTTTTTTTTTTGGAAATTTTGCAAAGTTGAATGAATTTTATTTAAAGTGAAATACAGCTCTTTGAAAGATTTTTAAAATATTTTCTAAATATCCAATTTCAATTGTTACAACTTTGTACGATTCCACATGTGTGATAGAATGCCTGAAGATGTCGAAAGGCGAAACCCGGGTCGCTAGTGGCAAAGCAAGTGAAATCGTACAAAGTTGTAGCAATTCAAATTTGATATTGAAATTCCACCAAGCACCTTCGGTCGATATCATAAACTATTTTCTAAATATGTTAAAATCGCCTGGTCATCAAAACTAGCATGTGCAAAAATAACGATCTTTGCTCTTTCTTCATTTATTTATTATTTGAATTATTCTAATTTTGTACGATTCCAAATGTTTTGTCACAAACAATCCGGGTTTCGCCTTTCGGCATCTTCAGGCATCTAAAAAATGACATCAATTGAAATTTGATATTGAAATTCCATCAAGCACCTTCAGTTGATATCATAAAATATCATGCATCTTATATAGGGTAAATGAGCTTTCTTACAAAGTGTTTTTGTATTTTTTAGGATACAGTGTAATATTTATCTAGTTTGTACGTTGTTATCTACGTGAAAATGTGTAATAATATATTTTGATTAAGATTCAGCGAGTAAGACAGAGTTGTAGTCTATAAATAAGTTGATGGCTGTTCAGCGTTACTTGATTTTATGCATATGTGAAGCCGGGGTTGATACATGTGCTCAAGCTACGAAGGGCTCTTATTTGCGACCAGGTAATGAAAAATGTTGAGAAATCGTGCCTCGAGTATCAGAAGCATGCGGTCCCAGTGAAGAGGGTGGGCAATTCCACAAGTGGCAAACGATCCTCGGCTATAGTCTCCGAGGGTGGATTCGGTCTGTCGCCATGGAGATAGGTCCGCAGAGTGGAGACGCCACCCACGCGGGTACACGTCTACGTGCATGGCATTCGAAGCGGTATAGCCGGGGCTGTGGCGGATCAAGATTCGTTAAGTGAGTAGTCGTGCTTAGATAAACCATATCAAAGGCTTGATTACGATGATTAAGTGAATTATACATAGGGAAACGCCATAGCAATTTATTATTATTTATTGGCCAGTTGTGAAAAGTGACGACGTTCCACTATATCATTTCTATGTTTGAACGTAATTCTTTCAAAACATGAATAAAATTTCCTCTCTTACATTTCATCAAGTCAAATTTAAATTGTAACAACTTTGAACGGTTCCACATGTCTTGTCACTAACGACCCGAGTTTCGCCTTTCGGCATCTTCAGGCATTCTATCAAATGAATGCAACAGAACTGACGTAAAATAAACCATTAGAATCGTCTATATCAGTAGTCGGCAGCCTTTTGAGAGACTGGGTAAAAAAATTCAATTTTGAAAAGTTCATTTAATAATATGTATATATGTGTGTATGTGTAAATACAAATTTATCTTATAAAACAAAAATACCTAAAAAATTATATCAATCAATAAATAATTTTAAAATATCATATTTTTTGGTGGGCAATTCAAAATGTCATCGTAGGTAATTCAATTACCCACGGGTAGTAGGTTGCCGACCACTGGTGTATATACTAAAGTTGTTAATTACAGGGAAACACTTACCACAACGCAATCAGTAAATTGCAACTAAAACAAATTTTATAATAATATTATAATAAAAATGAATTATTATTAATGCTAATAGAAAGAATGACTGAAGATGCCGAAAGGTGTCAGTGACAAAACATGTGGAATCATACAAAGTAAAAACAATTTAAATTTGATCTTGAAGTTCCATCAAGCTCCTTCAATCGACAGATATAACTAGAAAATATTCATTTAAAACGTTTTCGATGTATATTAATATCTCATCTTCCCTTAAAGTCATCTTATTTATTTTAAAACTAAATGGTATCTTCGTACTTACTGTCAGCTTTCTTTGACATAAAAACTTCGCTTGCAACTTTAAAGTCACGACCTCAGCCAAATTGTTTTTCTTTGACCTAATCTCAATTTACCGGGTACGTGGTCGAGTGTTCACCTTCAAAAGCTTCGGTTACGGTGCTCACGAAAAATTATGGAGTTAGATTGATTAATGGCATTTCGTTCGAGGGACACCGATGATATCTAAAAGTAGTTTCTTTACATTTATCCGATTTTAAAAACATAGCGTCATAAAAGAAAATAACTATTTTCTATAATAATCATCTCTACAACTTCTTAGATAAACACATTAAGGATTTCACATAACTATCTGTAGATATGATATTAAGAATATATGAAATAATAATCGCACAATGATTATGAGAGTGCTGAATAATTAATATTTTTTTGCAATAATTAAGATTACGTGGAACTATAATCAATAACTTATATCTTGGAATAACAGTATAAAAATATTATTATGCATTAATTGATCTACTGGTAGATAACGATTGGACCGATGAACTTCTAGTAACAACTTCATATGGAAATTCATTGCAACAAAAATATAAAAGCTGACTTCAAAACAACGTTGAGGTTATAATGTTGTATTTTAAAATCGTTGTCAAAAAAATATTATTATATGATATAAAACTTGGTTATTCAAGCATTGAAATAAACATTTTTACTATTGAACATGGTTTTGCTTTAAAGATTCTTCTTTTAACATCTCTACTTAATTTAAATTTACCATTTAATATTTCAATTGATTTCAAATACATATTGTCAGCCTATTACACATGTTAATTTTTGCTGTCTAGTTTTATATTCAATAAATAATAAGTCAAATTTGAAGTGTTACAACTTTGTACGATTCCACACGTTTTGTCACTAACGACCCGGGTTTCACCATTCGGCATCCTCCGGCATTCTATCACACGGATGCAACAGAACTGCCGTACAATAAACAGTTAGCATCGTCTATGTACCAAAGTCATTAATTATAGGAAAACACACACCCCAAGGCAAGCAGTAAATGGCAGCTAAAACAAATTTAATAATATTAATCAAATAATACTAAACATAATTGTCTGTGATAATTTTCATTAACGATTTTGTTAATGAGTCATTCTTCAAAGGGTTTTACAGCAAGTATTAATTAACTAATATTACAATATTTATGGATTTCCTTATTATTTTATTTTATAGAAACACCTACTTATTTCAATCTGGAGAGTTACGATAAATTTTTGATTATTGTGATGGCTATAATTTCTCTATAAGCCTTGAATGTCTCGCGAGCAACGGACTGGTTTCCATGAGTAAGTTTTAAATAAAACTTTTGTATTAAGTTTTTTCTAATCGTACAAGTTTTGAAGTATAATTATAGCTGCTATATGGGTACATATGAATAGGTAAGATACCGTACTTATAAAACATTGCCGTACGTAACTTTGATTCCCCTATCAAGCTTCAGTATAATCCGTTCATATTCCCACACCATACAGTTTCGCAAATGCCTAAGGCTTGACATCATCTGATACTATGGGCCAGTTGTAAAAAATAAGGGGCGTTTTAGAACATCAGACGGTAGTGAAAACATGAATAGCAAATTCATTGGTCCTGATTTTTCTCTTACATCTTTAGTGATTGACAAAAAAATATTTAAATAAAATCAAAAAAGAAACTCTATTTTAAAGCCTCCCTATTAACTTAAGAAAATTAAAGCTAATAAACATAAAATCTTTATCAAAGCTTTCTTCTTGAACACCGAAAGTTTTCGATTAATAAATAAAATACAATACAAAGCGACGATTAACTTATCTCCAAAATCGGTTTCTTAAATGTAAAATTTGCATAATAGTTTAAATCATTATTTTAAATGTTCGTATCAAAGCATTAGTATGAAAGAAGTAGAGATTTTTATGTGAATATATTTTTGAATTTTTCTGAAATAAATATTGATTTTTTTTCATAAACTACACGTTCAACAATTTGAAAATTTAACAAACACAACTACTGTATGTTTTTATCCGTAAGAAACTGCTCCGTGCATTTTTAACTTCAAAAACCTTATCTCATGTGATATGATTTAAGAAGTTTCACACTATTAAAACTGCAATTGTGTATAGAATCGAATGCGGTTAGTTTGAAAGCTTCTGGTGTGATACTGTTACCCTCGATGGTAAGTTGGATTTTTGAGAAGGGAAGCTTACATCAAAAACTTGAGTGGAAAATGTAGTATGCGACTATGGTTATAATGTACTTTTAAAGCACTAAGCTGAGAAATACTTCACAAAAATATTCACTTCGTACAGAACGTATTGACGTTTCGCCATATCTCTCCTCCATGGATTAAATTCAATGAGGAATTGAAAATGTTTTGTGCGCACCCGTAATATTGTGTAGAATACTATTCAGCAATAAAACCTAACTTAGATTTCCCAATAAAACGAGTTTGATACATTGATTTATATTACGATAGAACGTACCTTATAATTTTCTTGCAGACGATTCAATACGTCATAAAGAGTTAATTATCGATTTAATTGAATAAATATATTGACTAACATATTCGAATGTAAATTTTAATAAATGTTTTCGTTTTGTTAAACATTTGTAAGTTCCTGACTTTCAATTCTTGATGGAAAGGCATAGTATTTCAAATAATCAAAAAAGCTTAAACAGTGTAAAATATAAGATTTTCTGTATTTAATTATATTCAAAACAAATATTAGCAGATATGTACCGATATATAAAAAAGTGATACATGATAAAACAGTGGGTGGTAGAGTATAAAACAATTGCTATTTTCTATTAATTTATATTCCGCTTCAATAAATGATTTGTCGTTGATATTTAAATAGTTTTTTTTAATAGTTGTTACAGTACTGATCTAGTATAATTAGTTTAATAATTGGTAATATTTTATTTAAAAGACACGTCATAAAATATGTGAAACCCTTTGTTAGATAGAATTTGAACATCGTCGTTTACTCTTTGTATCGATGAACATTTACGATGTTTCAATTATGATTATTTTTAAGAATATTTGAAATATTTCGTTTAAAATTATCACAATTTTATAAATTATTGTGTAAGTTTATTTCAATAAAATATATAACAATTCATATATGACAAAAACGCAAAATTATATCTGTGATTGTTAGTATTTTTTTTTTCCATAATCTTCCATAAGCTATCAATTAATCGCCCACTTTATCTAATATTTTTATTGATGAATAATACAATACTTAGCGACTATTGTTTTTCAATTTATTTCATAGGAAATTCTCGAGAAAATAACTTTACTGGGAAGGACAACTGAATAAATAAAGTTAGAAGTTGTTTGCGATACATAAAAAGGTTTTTCAAAGCTGGTTCACTGTGAATTGTGAAACTCCACAACATTGTTCGGAGGTAGGCGTACCTCAAAGGGCCCGTGGGCAACACACTTCTCTTAACCTTTGTTCGTTGCACTGAACGCTGAATTTGATCAAATATAACACCAACAACCAACTCAAGTAGAAAACTTTTAAACATCGTCGTGTATCATACAAATAACTAAATTAAAATATTTAAACATGTTTTTATTATATAAAAGCTTTTTTATGTGAAAGTTTTGAGAGCTTTGTGAAATTTCATTTTTTATCCTTAATCTAGAAAATATAATACAAATATGTGATTGAATTGAAGCTTATGGTTATTCATATCTTTTTCAATAACGGATAATTACTGGCGGATATAAATTAACGAATCAAAATAATTTACAACTTCATGTGAAATAAGTAGCATTTGTAGTCTCTGCAGATAATTATTGATAACTTAATTAGTTCAGTTATGAAACTTCTAGGAAATAGCTCAAATCACTTTGATCTATTATTTTAACGCAATAATTAATTGATTATTTATAAATAATCAAATTGTGAAATTGTTGTCTGAGCTGTGTTATTTGATGTACATTGTATATGTATAAAATCTTTATAAAAAAATCTTAAAAAAGTAATTCATTTAAAGAAAATATGATACAAATGATAATAGAAAGAACGGGCCATATTTATATTGCTGCTTTTATTACATACTGTTTTTATGATTGTATAGTCAAAATCTTTTATCGAAAAAATCCATTTCCTTAACAGAAATATGTTATATGGAAACTATAAAAAATTAAGGCATTTGTTTCACTGATAAAACCTTCAGACAAATTTGAGTACCGACCACAAATCAATATTATTACATAATTATATCAATACAAAAAATTATTTCTATTGCTTGAATTCTTTTTCTTTCCTATTTTATTTCAAACATTTTATTAATGGCATTTCAACCAAAATGTTACCATTGAACAAATGAAAACACTCAATTTTCCTCTTATTTGCATAGTATATTATTATGTCATTTGTCGTTTATTATTTTTGTTAGTGTTCAAAATATTTCATATGGAATAATAATACACATACACATATGATGGTTTAACTCTTTCAAGTTAACATCGTTATAGTAATCTTTGCTTAATTATGAGAGACTGTGGATATATCGTGTCAAAGTCCACCTTCATGTAGTACAAAAGAGGAATTATTTAGTACCAAGAGAGTTTTGCAATATTAATTAGAAGCTATCCTCAGTTCTACTACTACTTAAATTATGGTAAATAGAATGTTATATAATTGGAGTTGCATTAAATAATTGAAATTTAATCAATAAATTGTCAAACATATACGAAAAGAAATGAATCTGAGAAAACATATTTATTTAATTTAAACATTCTATGAATTTTATGTCGTTATATTATATTATTAGCTGTATTTAAATATTTAACTATTCTTGTAATCCTATATCAATCAACAAGTTTTATAATCAAGAGATTATAACTCTTTTGTCCTTCGAAAATAATTACAAAAAAGATTATATTTTCACAGGATTCAGGAATTGGTAAAAATTAAAATATGCCACTCAACTTGAAATGCTTGGAATCCTTTTAATGAAAATTATTTTAGCTATGATTACCAAGTTGTTTCTCTCTTGTCTTTTTTAAAGAATAATGTTATACAAACCCTTAAAAAAAAGATTTTTCTGGGAACGAATTATGGAAGCCTAGTATTAAGTAATATTAAAAATATTTTGTTCTCGAACAAATTTATCGAAACGTGATTATGACAAAATTCTGTGGCTTTGGAATGTGAATGCTTAGATAAAGCGAAGAGATTTCCAAAACCATTTTGAAATCTATTTTGGTGAATTATCTCTTAAATAAAAATCGAATCCGCTCAGAAAAATCGTTCATAAAAATACCATTCAAAATAATGTTGCATTATCATTTTTACTGTTAGATAAATTTTCAGTAACATCATTTGACACTTTTAACACATTTATCCACAAAATTATTGTTGAATCGGGAGTATTAAACACTTCCATTAACATTAGTTTTGTTTTTAACTGATCTTGTCGTACATTGTGGCCCAGACTTGTGTAAATATGCTATAGTGCCTCTTTCCACAAAATCATTCAAATAACGATAAATATTTTTGATGGCACAATATTATTACTTAAAATTTCAATCGCACAATAATTAATGAATGAGTTTACTTTTGATTTATAAATTTTCTTTACCGATAAAATGCGGTATTTAATCAACAAAATATTAATTTGTATTAAAATAAAACAATTTTTTTTTTCTTCAATTTGAAATCTTCAAGTCATAAATTAATACTTAAATTCCTGAACTATTAAGCAATCTTTTTGTTAGTTTGTATAGAAATTTACTTTTTTCGGTTTTGTCATTAACTCATGCATAAAATAACGGTAAATGCGAGAAATTAGTTTGATCATTTAAAAAAGATTTAAATTTTTATCGGTTTATTTATAAAATTTACTTGTTATTAAGGTGAAGAATTTTACATTGTTACATTGAAAAAACATTTGTTTTGAAACGCATGGTTTTCAAATGTAGATAATTCGTAACTTTTTTGGTTCAAAGTTAAATTTTTCTTGAATCTAATGTTCAGTCTTCACTAGAATCACAGTTTTAAAAATTAACACTAGCATTACTTTGATTTGACTTTAAATATAATCGTTATTTTTGAAATTTTCTAGAATAAAACTATAATTTTGAAAATTTTGGTTAAAATATTTTCTTACGTTTTTTTTAAAACTCTCTATAATTTTGCCGACCGTTTTAATTTAATAATGTTACTTTTCAGTGTTTTTTTTAATAGAATTCAATCATTCAACTAAAAAATAAAGTTAAATGGAAATTTGATTTTATTTTGTTGGCTACGGTGTCAATCACTTTGATATTTTTGTCTGTTTCTAAATTTGAAATTTATATATCCATAGATTATTTGTTTTATTTATATGTATTATTTTTAGGCTGAGTATTTTAAGCAATCATTGATTTTGATATTTAATAAGATTCTTTTAAAAAGTTTTTAATTTACACTTTATTTAAATAGTGATAAAATACAATTTTGACCCATATGGAAATATTCTTGAGCCGTTGTTTCTTTTTCAAATATAAAAAAATTCAGCCAAAACTTTTCGTACGTAACATATAGTCTACAACTGAAAGTTTTTGAAAAACTCATATGAATGTAGTAGTACTTATTAGATGTGGCCTTTCCATGCCTCGAGGCTTTAGTATACTCCCTAGTGTTTGCTAGCGTACCGCCGCTTTCCAATAACAATTTTCTAGTGTCATATTCATAATATTATACAAGTGTGCGGTAGTAACACGAAAACAACTTAAAAACATTTCTATTTCAAGAGCGTTTTGTCAAATAAAAGTCAAATATACTGGTTTTGAGCTTTATCGACGATTTAAAATTAAACAATATCGTAAATATCCCAAAGTTTTTAAGTACGAATGTAAATAATCACAAATGAGAATTTAACCGAAATTAAATATATGTTTTTAACAGAAATAATTTTTAATGGGTTTGTTTGCCAATTATAACTAGCTACTTGGAACTTTATACTCAGGACGAAAAACTATCAATGTCTGAAGCAAAAGAAGCCTTAGGGAGTATCCGGCGAAATGGGGGAGACAAGTGGAAACCGGATGGACGAAGCACTCAACCTCTTACCAGCGGTGGGGTTGATTTGAATGCGAATAAATGACGCGAGAAGGGTTGTCTACGGTTGCGTCGCACAAGTATGAAGTTATACACCATTGTGCGTATAGTATTTCGTTTGAATTAATTATTCGTAATGAACGGCGTGGACTTGAGTTTATAAACGAATAACCCAAACTTCATGGATAACAGTGGCGTGCTATCTTTTGGATGGTCTACAAAAACAGCACGAAAAAATCACGGCAATAGTTGGAAAATAATATTCATAATTTTAGCAGTCAACGAATTTTGCATTATACAATATTTCAAAAATCATTACCTGCTGAGGCTTGGATTGGCTTTTAAGAGACTCAAAAAACGTTAAATTAGATTAAGTAGTTAAGAAAGAATTTTAGGTTAGTTAAGGATAAATAGCTTAAGAATGTTATAAAATAACAATTGTTTCAAATTTGAATTGTTCAAAATTTCTACGATTCCACATGCTTTGTTACTAACGACCTGGGTTCCACCTTTTGGCATCTACAGACACGTAACTTAAACTGGGGGCGTTAGTGACAAAACATGTGGATTCGTACAAAATTTCAACTGTTCAAATTTGATATTGAAATTATAAATTATATCAAACTCCTTCAGTCGATGTCATAAATTATATAATTGTTTGCTAAACATTTTACATCATCTGCTATCAGGATTCAAGATAAACAATATAAAAACCCAAAATTTCAATAAAAAAAATGATTTACAAAATCACTAAATAACCTAAAAATCTGTACGAAAAAAGCACTGACTATCTGGTTATACGATATTATTAGACAAGATAACACTTTATACCATTTTCTTTTTCGTGAATATCTTGGATTATTTTGAAGGTGTTAATTGTCACCTATTGATAAAAAGGCACTATATTTTATAAAATGAAAACACATTTTTTGGTCTAAAAAATTGTTTTTATTACTTAAAATAACTTGATTTTCCAAAAAAAATAATTGGTAATTACTGCAGAGTTGAGTTCTTATTTATTACTCTTGACCCGTCACTGAAATGAGAGGTGGTGTTTTCCGTTCATAATATCGCATTTCAGAGAACACTTGCTTCAAAGAGCTATTTAACTGAACAACTTTTAGAAACAATACCCTTTTCAATATGCTTTAACACATAACAATAATTATACTTAAAATTATTTGGCTATGAAACGAAATGTGAATATATTTCTGTCTAATCAAACTATAGTTTATGCCGAATATTAACAATCTCAAATTATCCATCTTAAATAAGCTATTTATCAATATTCGACACATTCCATTTAGCTACCCTGTGACAGGTTTGACAATGGTGTGATAATTTATCGGTGAGCTATTGGAATAATTTCGAGAAATATAACAAATGGTAATTTTATACATTCAACGAGAATATTCAGTCACTGAACGGAACTATTCCTGTACATACATAAATTTGTTACATACGTATGTATACTATCAATTATTTTTCTTTTATCAAAAATAAATGTTTTTAGTAAATACTGTTTTAATAATTTTTAATTTTCTTTTCAGTAATAATATCTAGTTAACGAAACAATATTTCTACAAAATAAAAGCTATGCAGAAGAAAAGAGAATGGTTAATAACGCGGTGAAAAAAATAGCAATGTATTTTAGTTCTACAAATTTGTTTTAAAAAAATATAGTTGATAGCTATTTCGGCTCACGCCATCGTCAGAACTATGCTTAAACTAACATTCGCTTATCTATAAATAGCTGTGTAAAAAAGGCACACAATACATCCTCTCTCCTGTTTTAACGGCCTAGCTTGTTACTTTCACACAATAAAACTAAATTTTCAAAATTTATAAATGAAACAAAAGGCGGCTATGACAATAAGTTTACATGTGGGACGGATTTAGTTTTATTGTGTGAAAGTAACAAGCTAGACCGTTAAAACAGGAGAGGGTATGTATTGTGTGCCTTTCTTACACAGCTATATATATAGATAAGCGAATTTTAGTTTAAGCATAGTTCTGACGATGGCGTGAGCCGAAACAGCTATCAACTATATTTTTATAAATAATTTTGTAGAAATAAAATACATTGCTATTTTTTTCACCGTGTTATAATGGGGTTCTACCAAGTGAATGCCAATTCAATCAATAAAATGGTTAATATTGAACAGCAAACCAACCTAAAAAAACATTTAAAAAACTGATAGTTACATATGTTTAAAATGGTAAGTGGAGAAGGAAATAGTAACCAATATTGACAAATCTTCATTGCTTTGTTTTATTTATTATACTATTTTGATGATAAAATATATTTCACGGTAGCATATAATACCTATCAATATAATATACGAATTTAAAACTTATCATCAATATACGTTTAAGCACAAGGCATTAGTAGTTCATATCATTTAATAATTTTTTGATTTAAGGGTGTAGTAATGGATCTCATAGCCATCAAATTTAAATAAAGTTTGTTTCGGTAGCAAAATTTTATAAGAACGCTTTATCAGTATAGTCAATGTAACATATTAATAAAAATTTACAATATTTTTTACATAATTAATAACGATTTTTTCAACATCTTCGACTATGACTGAAATCGAACATCTTTTTCTTGGTTTGTTCCTTAACGCTTGAAAGATTATTGGTGTTTGTTTTGAAGAATCCATCTTTAAAAAATTTTTGTTTAATCAAATGTAGTATTTAGTTAGAAAACACATAATGGTTTCTAATGATTGGTCTCTTTGATAAAATAAAAAAAACAGTTTACACTGACAATTTTATCGTGTTAAATTTAGTTTTAATATATTGAACAATGTAGAGAATCTATTTGAATCTTATTAAGCAAAATTTTGAATACTATCGAAGTTCATATGTCACGAATAGAATGTTGATTTATGAAACATATTTTGATATTTCAAATGAATTGTGTACTTAGCTGTATTCGTTGACTGTAAAAAGCATCAAGCATGCTTTGTGCTAGCTGTAAGCTTTGAAACAAAACTTGTGATTCAAGATATAAACACTTAATTAAAGTTGTGACAAGTAACAGAACTATGCTCATTAATAACAAACACTAGAGTTTACTTTACATGGACACAAAAACATATTTTTCATAATGATAATACTTGTAGACACTTCCATATTTTGCACTCAGTCATCTCCATACGTTTTGTTCGCGTACAAAATATCACACACAAAATAAATGTAAGTGCTTCCTTTTATTTGATCCACTGAATTATTGAATATGTTTTCTCAATTTGATCGTAGTGGTGTTTTTATGGTAAAATAAAAAACATTATATTTTCAAAGACCACACAAACCGAAAAAACAGATAACTATTATGACGGAAGCATCAAAACAATGTTGTTTTTGAGTTGATATGACAACTTTGTCTTCAAATTTAAAATCTTGTTAACTGACTGTTTTTATTTTATGCTTTACATCAGTGACGGTATGGCATTAAAAATATTCATATGTCTAGAACAATTCCCATTTTAATCTACAGTTACAAATTTTAAATTAGCAGCTTTACTCAAATTACAAATGGTTTGTTAGCCATTTGCACGAGGTTAAATTTTTATATTAATATTGACAAAAGTGTGCAAGCTTCAAGAATAAAGTATTTTTTTTTAAATTTTCCATTGTTATTGTGAAGATAGTTTTCATAAGACTACATTTTATTCTCGTTTTCATGGGACAAATAATTTTGGGATGCTCAAAAAAATTATTTATATTTGTTTTAATTTATTTTAATCCAAATACTATATAATGTAAATGTGATGTATTGCTATTGATTAACACTTCATTTTTTTTTAATCGGTATGTCGTGACGTTTTAAGCATGCAAAAAAAATAAGTGTTTATTATCTGACTTTTTTTACTGAAAGAGTTAATTATTCTTTAAAAATCAGCGGTGTCTTTTTTATAATATTATATAATTAATAAATTGTTATAAATGAGAAATGGTTTCTCACTAACTCTGACGGTTTGGTACATGAAGAGTGTTCATATTATCTAAGTGATAGTTTTTTTTATGAAATATTACATTCAATGTCTTGAGCAACTACCAATGTGCTAAAAGCAACGAAAGGATCAAATCATACGTGTTCACATCACATTACAACGAAACAAATGGCGCCCATCTATTAAATGCGTTTTCCCCCCAAAACACTTGAGCATTTTTGATATAATCCCAGGTCTCTCCGGCAAATGGCATGGAAATCGTTCGAACGAGCCATTTCTGCGAGTCGTTGAACAAGATGACATTTGCATATTACCCTGGATCTACTTCAGGTACTACCAACTTAGAAGTTCTGGTATCGGCTATTCCCCAACCCTATCGTTCAACACGAATAAATGTGTTCTTAGCATGTCAAATACTGGCCATATAGAAAGGTTATAATGAATATCATTTGACTTTATAAATCCTTCTTAATGTTGCTGTATATTAACTTAAGAATATTATTTTATTTATAAATTTTTAACTATTGTTTTGTATATAATTTTGGCTGTAAGAGATTTTCGTTTATTTTTGTACATGTAACGTAAATATATCAGTTAACGTTAAGTCTGAAAAAAACTGTAAAACATAATATGAATGCAAAAATAATTTCTGGTAATACTATTTCAAAGTAAACATATATTTAATAGTTTTATTGCAAAAATTATAACACCGCCCTGTAAAACAGTAAATAACCCGCAGTTTATGCCATGTCTCTCTTATTATGAGAATTTAAAAAAAAAATCGATGGTAAATTTAATATTACAGTAATGTGTGTTATCTATAATGCTTTATTTGAAGTTTTTGAAATGATTAGATGTAACTAGGGTCTCACAAATAGATGTGCAACGAGGTGGGGATAATGAGATAACCTTTGAGAATGATTTCACCGGAAAACCAAATAAACTTATTTTGGTCGCTTATTCTCACCGAAATTAGATTTAATAATTTAGCCCAAGGCCACAACCCACCTGCTTTACGTATTAAATTATTTAATCGCTCCAAAACACAGATTATCATGAAATTTACCAGATCTAGAGCAATTCTTTGTTAAAAATTTGCAAACATCATTATCATTAGTGAACATTACCACAACAGATTTAGTAGGAATGATTTAGTTCTTGAAAATTTGGTAGACTCTTGAATGCGCTTTTTTAGTTTTCGTTTAAAGAAACGGTATAAAAAGTGCTCATTCTTGAATTATTTCATTCATTCCAAAGTTACTATCGACACTTTAGTCACGGTTCAAATTAAATTTATAACGAATCCTGGCACATTTAAGTTGTCACATTAAAGTTATTCCTGTCTAGAAAAATAAAAAAAATCACAGAATTCTTTTTTTTATTTGTACTTTTTTAGGCGAAAACTTTCAGTGTCACTTTGAACCAAGGTACTTTTTTTTAAAATCTAATAACTTGTAATAATAGTTTAGTGTCACTGTATTTTTTATGAATAATGTAAAATTAAATATAAAGGCACCTCTTAACATTTTCTGATTTTTATTGGTATCAACGATAAAAAATTATTATAAATAAAGACTTTTTTAATTGAATAATAAAGCATTTTCTGAAATCATGTAAGTACAAACTGTCTCTTTTTATTTAGCAATTTTAAAAAACTATCATTGATAAGCAACCTGAACTTTAATTTCAAACGTCTTGATCAAATTCTAATTAAAATAATAATAATTCTTAGAAATAACAAGAATTTTTTGTTTATTAAACAAGTAAATATTCTTTTCTATTGCATTGTTTTAGGACAAATTCTCAATGGCTGATTTTGTTATTGATTTGAAAAAAAAAATTTCAGCAAAAATATAGAAATTTTTAAAGACAAAAAAAATGCATGGTTAATTTTGAGACTTTAAATATGAAACCATTTTAATAATTATAACATTGTGGCTGCTGAAAATCGAAAGACAACATTCGTTTGGCGGAATCTATTTTAGTAAAATAAAACAAAGGGTGAAAACTCATTGAAATTGGGAAAAAATTCGCTTTTCGGAATGATGGAAGCTGAGACGTGGAAAGGCTCCTTAATTGGGGCGGCACCTCTTCTTTTTTTATTAAAACAAAAGAAAAACACGGGGCAAAATTATTCTGGTACGCGATTTCAAATCTAAGACGCAGTAGGGGTGGGTCACCAGAGAGACGTGAGGGGGGTAAACCTTAACCCCCTGAGTTATTTTTTTTTCACGCAGCGTTTAAATAGACAAGCCGTAAAAGAAAGCTTAATTAAAGCACGGTGATAAACAGCACCTGATGTTTTATGGGGTAGGGTGAGGTGAACAGTGTCACCCCTCTCTAGAAACAAATTTAACAGTTTGCACAAAAAGCGGAGCGACTGCGATTGCAAACGCAGTTTCAAATTACCTGAAACGTTTGGGCTTCTCCATTCGCAATTATCGCCGTTTAGCTGTAAATTCTCAATGCAAATAGCTCTTTCCGATGCGCTGTTTTGTACGGCGAAACTATTTTATTCGCTTTTTATTCCAATGTAAAATTCCTTTCGCTACGAATTCACAGACAGCGTGACTTCATGTGTCACTTTGTACATATTGTTACCATACTTCAAAATAAAGTGACGTACATTCTGATAAAAATTGTATTTTACTTTAAAAAATTGCAATCATTGAATATATAATTTTTAAATAAATACTACTCATTAATTATTAACTATTTATGTAAAATATTTATTACTTTTGAATTTACTTGAAAGATCTTATTGGTTTTTAAATCAAGGCATATAGCTACCTTTACTTTTTGGAATGGAATTCCTTACAAATTGTGATGAACTATTTTGATTTGCCAGAATGTACAATTAATCGATTTACCTTTCTACTACTAAGGCCGTTACTTCGTAACTCCTATATTTGATATATTAATATGTGCTACATGCATATGTTTCTTAAATTATCTCGTTTTAATCAAATATGACATTAAAAAAAGCCGCCATATAAAAACTTCCAACTCTACTTTTAAAGCGTATTCTCGGTGTATGGAATATAATAAAGACAATAAATATCAACTTGACTCAAGTGTCTGAGTAAATCGAATTTTTAAACTATCCTTCCATTCATTTTCATTATTCATGTTGCCGCATGGCTTTATCAGGTATTTGCGTCTCAACCGATCCATATAACGAGTAAATTCTATTTTCTATCGACACAGCGATCTCGGGAATTACCGTTGTAGAGCCGTTTAGTAAACAATGAAAGGTTAATTCAATCCTTACGCCAACGTGTAGTACATTATTGTAGACATATCATCTCTTGTAGGTACAAAATATGACATACAGTTGGTTCGATGTTGCAGTATTCGACATCGTTATTTCCGTGCCGGATCTCACAGGCTCGATTCCCTATATTGCTTTTTTTCGATTTATTGATTCAGGTCAATTGACATGTATTGATTGAGTTGGCATTCACTTGGTAGAACTCCATTATAACACGGTGAAAAAATAGCAATGTATTTTAGTTTTACAAAATTATTTTTAACAAATATAGTTGATAGCTATTTCGGCTCACGCCATCGTCAGAACTATACTTAAACTAACATTTGTTTATCTATATATAGAGGACAATTGATATGTGTTTGCGGTGTCTAAATTTACCCTTCCACTTTTATACAAATGGTGTAAGTGGCAATTTTCTAACCATCATCTCTTCAAAAAAGGTGATTAGGCAGCTTTGTAACATTTAAAGTGTTGAAGCTTGGCACGATTCCACATGTCAACTTTTTCAACTGTTCAGTTGTCAGTTCTGTTGTATTTGTGTGATAGAATGCTTGAAAATGAAACAAAACATGTGGAATCGTACAAAGTTTCAACAATTGAAATTCATATTGAAATTCCATCTAGCAGCTTCAGTCGATATAATAAATTAGTTACATATATTCTTGAAACACACTGTGTTTGATAAAAAAAATCCCCAAGTACTATAAATGATTTCACGAAAAAAAATACTCAATCAACTATATTATATGATCCTAACGTCTTAAGAAGTTACACCCTGTGACTTGTTTATGTTATAATATTCGTTCCTAACTTACGTAACCTTTCAGAAAACTTTAATGCAAATTAATACAAAGGTTTATAATATAAATATCTATTTATTTTTAAATAATATTACAACACTGGTTTACAAAGTATTTAAAAAAATGAGGTTTTTTTTTATAAAACATCTGTCATTTCGCTATTATTTATTTTATTGAATATGCATACCTATTGCAGTGCCTAGACCACACAAAAAACGCAATTTAACCGGCCTAGACTGAAAAAGTTTACATGTTATAAGTACGAATTCACTTGAACCCTTATCGACGACATTTCTAGAAGCAGGCGAAACGAAAATTTATATTCAAAAGTTTTCGTGTCACAATAGATCGCTTCAGCTGAACGTAATTTTGCTTTCGCTATCGAGCGTTCAGAAAGCTTACGTATTTAATATGTTATTTAATAATCTTTATACACTTAATTTACTGATAATTATTCAAGAAACGTCAAAATATAATACGGTTTTTTGAGAATGAACAAATCACATTTTTTTATGTGGACTGAAGGTGCTTGATGGGATTTCAATATCAAATTTAAATTGTTACAACTTTGTACGATTCCACATGTTTTATCACTAACGACGATGCGAACTGAACAGTTTTGTTGCATCCGTGTGACAGAATGTCTGAAGGTGCCGAAAGGCGAAACCCGGGTCGTTAGTGACAAAACATATGGAATCTTAAAAAGTTGTAACAATTCAAATTGAAATCACATTTTACTGTTTAACTGAACATTCAAATCTCTTCAGTATATTAAAAAAAACTTTTATAATAATCGATAAAAAATAAGAAAAGATTCAAAGTTTTGTAAAAAAAGCACGTTTATAATTCCATAAATATTTTGTTAGAATTTACAGATAAACTATGTACTTACACAATTTTTGGGGAAAAGTATGTATAAGCTTTCAAGGATAATAAAAATATCTGAATATTTAATTAATGGGCTTGAAGCGATTCTAAGCACGTGTTTGCAAATACTGTACACTATTATTCCGTACGTTTCATCATCTATCTAGAAACTGTTATATAAAATATACAAAAAAAAAATGTAACAAATTAAATACTTCCAAAGCTTTAGTCGATCAAAGCCCGGGTTTCGCTTTGTAGAATCTTCGTGCATTCTATTTTAAGTATGCACTTATAGTGATTCATATATTTTTATAATATGTATTTAAATGACGAAAAATATAGTGAAGGAAATTCTTCTCCGTAATTAATAAAATGTTTTATATGTAAATAAAATTTGCATCATTATTAAGATATCTTGGCTTCACGCTTGATCGGTATCTTAATTCTTCTCGACGTGATTGTTTCTTTATGAAATATTTGATATTCATACGTGTAAAGGGAAATATTTCTGTATTAACGTGTGACTTGTTGGCAAAGACTTGTAGATAGATTAAGTTTTCATTATTAAAATATTTTTGAAACAAGAAAATACTCAGGTATTCAGATACAAAATGAAATACCAAAGTTTATAATCTTTCTCCTTAATACATGATATCACATATACAAAACCTAAGGCTTTCCCAAGCGTGAGCGATTATTTGAAAAATATCTCAAGAATTTTTCATACGAAGAGTGCAAAATTCTTCTACGCTTAAAATACTCCTCTAAGATTACCCTTTCATAGAAATCGTGTCGATGCGCAATTTGAATAAAGAATTTCTCAATGCCAGGTACGAACTTCAAATTAATTTTATCGTTTTATAACATTCAGGGAATTAAATAGTAAACATATTTTTTTAATTTTGTGTATATGCATTATATTGTTATTAACAATATTTTTATGATATCCACATGTGCGTTCACATAAATACAATATTTTATTTAACAATTTCCACTATTAACCGCAACCGTTTTTCATTCACTCGTTAAACCACGTTTATTAATGGATTCCAAAGATTGACAGGTGATATTGTATAAGACTTGTAAGTCAATCGCTCTCTTTTTATGCATATTTCATGATTGCACAGGGTGTGCAAGAAAGGATAAAAGATATCCAAAACCTTTTTAATGCTTTAAGAGTAAAAATTACTTATTCAAAAAAAAATCAAAATCGGTATCTTAACTCTATACCAGCATAAATATTGCGTCAGTTATTTCTTACTGTTCTGTGTTTACAATTCTACCTGTATCTGTAATATTATACTGTAAGACTGGCCTTTATTATTTATTTTTAATTTTAACTCAGCAATGAATACGATGCAGTCAATTAGGGATATCTATTAAGATAACTGTCTTAATCCGTTGTGAAAAAATTTAAAAAATATATCTTAAGTTTGATGTCATAGCACCACGAACAAATTAGACGCCAAATAAAAATTTATTTTTACCTGTTTTTATTATGAAATTAATTGGTTTGGAATTTGAAAATGACAGCCCATTTCAGGAACATTCAAACTCATAATATATTTACTAATTTATATTAAATGCTTTGGAATATTTTTTGATTCTACGTTGTAATACGACTCTGTATTCCGAGCGTGTTTTTCCAAAGTTTACTACGTTGAAAAACTTTTCTACTGAATGACTGAAAATCTCGCTACTTACAAGTACCGTTTCGAGAAAAAAACGATGCGATTTTTCGAAGTATTTTGTATTCATGCCTTAGCATGGGTTATTAGTGCCTATTATAAGTTCCTCTTGGAAACTTTCAATGATTCAATAATTTTCTATTTTCCGTCATTTTTTTGAAATTGTGCCAGATCGAGTTTTCGATTTTGTTCACAAGTTTTAAATTCTAAAATATCAAATTCTCTGAAGATTTTTTTTTCAATAAAAAAACAACAACATCTTAAGTGAAGCGTGTGATTTAATTATGTAATTTCTTTTATGCTGTTAGTACTTTGAATAGCATTTTGAGCGTCTGAGAATTTTAAAGATATCTTTTATATACACAGAATGTGCACAAACTGAAAGTTTCACCACTATGTTTCTGTTTTATTATGCTGCTATATTTAACCCTATCCTTAGAAGTGCCAAGGTAGAAAATATATTATGATCGACATGCAACGACATCTGGTTTTTCTGAATTTTATTCGCTTTGTTTATTGTCTTACTGCAACCTTTATATCTTCGAAGAACTTTACAAAATAAACAACAAAAAACATGAATACAATTGGAAAGTACTGAGCATTATTACGTTTATTTCTACCTATTTGTTTTAAAAATAAATACATTGAAAATAAAGCATCTTAACTAATATTTTAAAAGGAGTTTTATGTTATTAAATCACCCAAATTATTCAATTAATAGTATAAGCGGATAGACTTAGGTTAAGGTTTTAAGTGTGATAATACCACTCATGAAATCTTGTTAATCGATAAAATGAGACAATGAAACTTAAGCAATACTTCAATTAACCAATAATCATTTAAGATTGTTGTGGAAACTGAAACTGAATTAGATGAATACTACAAGTAAGAGTGTTGATCAATCACCTTCAAAAAAATATCGCATTATCAAAGTTACTAATGATGTATACATTTTTTTGCCTTATTAAAATTTTTGCGTCTCAATTATACTTCAACTAGACAATGGTATAGTGTTATATAAATAATTAGCTAAATTAGGTCATCCGATATTATGGTAGAGGTAAAGTACCGCTAAAGGGCTTCTGTAGGGAATACTAGGAACCAGAAATAATTTAGTTTTCTGAAAATAAACTACGAAGATAAATAGGTTGCTTCGGATTTCATACTGCGAATAATAATAAAAAATCATTGATTTTTATACGTGTTTTTTTTTTGTTATTTGAAATGTATGTTTAAGTTCTTCACAGTCCAGAGGCGGACCAAGTTAGTGAATTAATTTCATTTTTTAATTTTTAACCATATTCACGTTCACATTTTTAAATCTGTCTCTGTGATAAACCGTACCGTAAATATGTCACAAATGTTTTTCATGTGTAAAAATAGATTTTAAAATACCACTGTTATAGCATAATAAATGTGTTGCCGATGTTTTTTCTATATTAATATTATTCCATCTAAACCAGTACTTATTCATATCTTTGATAACTACACTATTTTCTAGTTCAGACTCCATCGACTATATGTTCATAACGGCTTTTTTATTGTCGATTTCTATCACACAATAACGACTAAGAAAAGCGACAAATTAACCCCGATTTTCGTGGCTTGATACAGAATTGTATTGAACTGATGTTTAATTGATGGATCTTATTATGTTTCTATTCATAAAATAATAAATATACGCCCTCTTATCTAATGGAGTATAAATGAAGTACCTTTCCTACAAATTCACAAAATTTTATGATTAGGACCGTTTTCGCTCACTTAATAATTCCCAGCATTTAATTCATGCAAAGATACTTATATGTCTATATTATTCTATAAAACTACACGATAAAATGTGACGTATTTATTTAAATATAACTTCCCATCAAATGAATGTATCAAAATGAGAGACAATTTTGATTATATTAATTATAAATTCAGAGAAATCAACGCTTGATAGCTTCTTAATGGTAATGTATTTGTCAAACTAGAGTTTATCAAAATATCTAAAATGGTACATAGAACACGATATAAAAATAGCAATGTATTTAAGTTCTGCGAAATTCATAAGGTATATAGTTGATAGCTATTTTGTTTACGTCACTGAAAGTTCTGTTGAAGGCGTAAACCGAAATAGACATACCTTTTTTATTCAATTCCCCGAACGTATTATAATGATTTAAGTGTAATGTAAAAAAAGTAGTAGAATTTCTTTGCTCTGATGTATTGAGTAGGTAAGTAACCGCGATTTTATAATTATTTAATTTTGAGATAGTCTTACCTCATTTTTATCCTATATGCTATTACCTTGTAAACAAAAACATATTCCAAAAACACGGTGAAAAATATTAATGTATTTTAGATCATTAAATGTATATAGTATATAGTTGATAACTATTTCCGAAATATAAATATAAACTGAAATAGCTATCAACTTTATGCCTTATAAATTTTCTTGAACTTAAATACATTTGCTATTTTTACAACGTTTTAATATCTATCCTATTTTATCTATATATTGTACAATAATTCTTTTTACATAGTAAATTAGTATATCTCTTTAAGCAATAAAAATACGACGCATTTCTATACGTTTTGTTCACCATCTTTAAAAAACTTTACTTATAATTTCAGCCTTAGTTTAAGTATTTAACAAATAACTGAATCAAACCAACTATCTCAATAATGTATCTTCTATTCAATGGACACATACAACAAAATGTTTTTGTTTAGTTTAAACAATGTAGTTCTCAAATTAAATTCCGATTCAATAAATCATTATATAAAACATATATAAACAAATCTTCGGTGAGCGTGTAAACTACATACAATAAAAAAACACTTTCCTTTCCAAACCCGCATTTTTCCGTCCGCTTAATACAAGACCAACTGGAATAAATTCACAATATTTCTCATATAGCAGTTAATCGTATTAATAAGTAGTGTTTGATTACACTAAAGCAATCTAGATTTTCCTTCAGTCACATACATACGACTCATTAATACCACACCAATTAAGCTTCTATTATTTATCAGGGCGTGTTATGAAACTATTTGTGTTAGATGTAATAATTTGAGTAATATTAATTTTATATCAATATGTATAGATAGCCATATCATACCTCCCGCCAGTAATTACACCATCTATTTATAAGCGTTCATAATAATTAATTACATTTATCATATAATATATACTCGAAACCTGGCTTTGAAATGATTTTATTTATAATCACGTATACCAGTGCTTCCTAATTACTTGTATCACGGCCCCCTAAGACTGAAAAAATTAATTTCCGGCCCCACAAAAAAAATATTTGCTGTTAAAAAGTTTATTTGACAATAATTATTACAATTGTATTTAGTTCAGAATTATAGGAAATTGCATCAAAACTTTTTTGTTGATAAAAACCATTCACACATGAAAATATTTAATGCCATTGGTAAGGTCGCATATTTTTACATAAAAAATCGTTATCGGGTTCAATGTCAGAAATGCTAACTGAAACTCATGCTAAAGCATCTTCAAAGTCTCCGTGGAAAGGGATTACTTTTGCTAATTTTTTATATAATATATAATGAATATGTAGTGGTGACATGAGACTCTGCATGCGTTTACATCATCTTTTCACTGTATTTAAATAAGTTTTCATACAATGTGCAATTATTTTCATTACATTCCCTAAATGTTTTATGTGGAAAAATATTCACCAATGAATATTTATATTTTATACTAAATATTTTCGCGGCCCCAAATTTGGGAAGCACTGATCTATACCAGTTTATTAATTGTAATCATAGTAACATAATAAATAGATTAGATGGGTTTGGTTATATCTTTGTAGGGACTTAAAACATTTTTTTTTATTTGACTATATGAAACACTTATTTCTTATTATGCTATTACAATTACAGACTTAATCAGTAATATCAAACGTTTGTTTTAATTGACCTAAGTATATTCAAAATTTTGTTTAAAAGTGGTTTGATCTAATGAACAAAAAATGTGCTGTAAATAATTAACAACGAGTTTTTCTTTTATTCATTTTTGTTTTTATTAATAATGATTTTTTTAATAACTAATACTGGCTACTAATTCAATTTATAGGAAAACAACTTTTTTCTTCGAATACACAAAAGCTCATTGTTAATTATTCAAACACAACTTATTTTCTTAGATCGAACCTCTTCGTAAAATGTAAAACATAATTTGGTCAATTTAAACAAATATGTACTTTAAAACCTCCAGCTTAATTAGGTTTAGTATTGAATATAATGTTTTTAGTCCTGTAGAGTTTAAATCGTTACATTAATCGCTTAAGTTGTATTTACCTGAACGTCCGTAGTCTTGCTTTAAATTACGCTCTTTGAAAGGGTTGAATTAGCACCCTAATAAGCGGTTTTCTGTTACGTTTTGCACGAAACCATTGCGCATTGTGGTGGGTTGAAAATTCTTTGTGGAGCAAAGGAGTAAAGGCCGGGCTAAGAAGCGAAACGAGAGACAAAACAGAGGGCCAAGAACAAACATTCACATAGATATACGCACTTCAAACCACAGCTGTTTACAAAATCTGTCTTTGTATTTTTATTTAAGAGTGAGTTGAATCAACTTGATAATCGTCAACAAGATTATAAGCAATGGTTTTATGAAGTCTTCATTTTTTTATTTCTATAATATACGTTATTGGCTTAAGGTGCTTATTGGAATTTCAATATCTTTCTAATTTGTAAGTCAAATTTGAATTGTTGAAACTTTATGATAGAATACTACAATATAAGGCCATGGGACGTGAGTGACAGAACATGTGAAATTATACAAAGTTTCAACTATTAAATTATTAAATTAAATTTGATTTTATTTTCATTTATTTAAGATCTAAACTATCTCAAATAATAACTAAAATATACTTGGAGAAAAAGATATATTTGGCAAGACATTTTATTTTAGAGGTAGGTCCACAAAAAGGCACGTACAAAAAAAATATTTTATTCAACAACATTGCAAGCAATAGGCTTTCATTGTACATTGAGAAATGTACAAAAAGATTACAAATAATATTTTATTAAAAACATGATTAGAGGGTTAAAACCACACAATTGAAGCAAGTAAACCCCTAAAGTACTCAGATACTTACAAAACAATGAAATCAAACTTGTAATAATTTAGAGAAACATTTTGTAATAAAGCTGGCTGAAATAAAAAAAATATATATGATATAGATAATATATAAACATATGTGAGCAAAGCGTACTTTAAATTTTATTGTTTAATTGATTAAATTGGCATTTACTAGGAAGAACTCCATTACAACACAGTGAAAAAAATAGCAATGTATTTTAGTTCTACAAAATTTGTTGTTTTCACCGTTTTTATTCTTTAAGTTTCCCATTTATTTGTATATCACATGCTTTAAAACAAGCTTATTGCTTATTTTTACCAATGAAAACACCACACAACTTCTAATTTAATAAATTAGCTATAATTAACAAATATTTGCAGAAAATCCGCAAAAAATAAAAATTAGAGGCGTCACCATCCGCATTAATTAATTAATTATTTTCAGGATGCGGATGATTTGGTTAGTGTAGTAGACATCCCAATTACTGATCTCCAAAGTATTTGTTATTGACAATATAATTTTGAAAATCAAGGTAGTGAAATAATTACATACACAGCCTAAAGGTAAGCACGTATTTTTTGTTTTAAATGTAATTAACAAAGTTATTTATTGTATTAAATTCTGACAACAAACAACGCCAGAGCCATATTGAATAATATCCTTAAGGCGAATGTTGAATTCGGTCGGTAACGTCTTCCCAGCTTACTACAAAATAATGAAACAACAATACGTATAAAGCGACCGGCTTTTTATAGAAAATATATTTTAAAAGATGTTTTTTTGTTTTTTTAATAAAGACCCAAAGAAAAATTATCTATAATGATTTATTCTTCAAATATCAGTTACGACACATTTAACAACATTGAATTTTTTAAAATGAATATCTTAAAATAGATAAAGATACTTCATTTTAAGACATCTATTTTTTTGATGAAGTTATATTTTTGGCAAACTAATCTGATCTCTGTTATAACTAATTACCCGACGCCTCATTTATTAATAACTCTAAAATGTGATGTCGTACAAGGCAAAAATATTTTTATTCAGTAAACCAACCAAAATTGTAAATATTAGTTATTCGTAATAGGAAAACAATACAACGAAAGTAACAAGTATATAGAAATGGGGCGGTTTCCGTAAGTAGCCAAAACAGTAAAGGTAGGAAACAAATAACCACAGACGAGGCTCTTCTAATGCTGACCTGAGGGACGATAAAGCGTTGTAAACCTTATTTTGAAGTGATTGAACAGTTGCAAAGTGGTCGCAACATCATTGTGATACAACACTGTTGCGTTAAGCATAGTTACCGTATCTATAGTCTTAATTAACAATATCATATCTGGATATGCTTTTTCTATGAAACTTCATTCACTTATAGATATAACCCGTTTTTAACTACAATACCACATAAGCTATTTGAAATATTTTTGCAACTATCGAGTGAGAATTTTTGTATTAGTACCATAAAAAAATACTCATTTGTTTATAACTTTTTGATAGGTGTATATAGTATATGTATATTGGAGGCCCGTATAAATGACGAAAGTATTCATGTTTGGATTCAACAAACATTGGAATATTTTGCAATAAACCACTTTTAATTAGTTAATTGTGACTTTTTGTGAAAACCCCTTAAATAAAAATAGTACAAATACAAAGTCCAATTTATTTCAAATACAAATAGTATGCGGAGGCTTTTTAAACATGTTATCTTTGCCGGCTATAAAATTTTCGGTATAGTTTTATATTCCATGAATCATGCGAACTCGCTGCAATTCAAACAGTAGATTTATTCATATTTTTTTTCTTTCGACCAACAATACATCACTAGTCAAATATTGAATTGTTGAAACATTAATTTGAAAGGTTGTTTATTATTCATTATATGTAGTTTTTAAAGTGTTTTTGGTAGTTGAATATCAACATTCACTATTTATATTGATTAGTATGTTTGCAAGTTAAACAATTAAAATGACTGTATATGATATTATGTTTCATGAATATACTATATAGCATACTTTTTATTTATATATAGAAATCAAACGTTAAAAATACTCGTGGAAATTTAAAAAATGTATAAATTTGAAGGAAGCATTGGTGTAGTTTAAAATGAGATATTCTTTTTAATTTAAAATTTTAACGCGGTCTACAGCTAAGTATCATTTAAATGTTTCAAGAAATGCTATTATTAAACCAACGGCTATTTTAATAGTGAAAACAAAACCTTACTTTAGATATCATTAACCCTAAACTATTTACATTCATTTTCCTTAACTGCAACAATAAACCAAACTCCCTTTTTGAGAACCAAGAGGGCATACCATTCGTCTTGTTTTAAAATCATCTGTGCACTCTCGTTCCTAATTCTCTTGGCACAGTGTCAGTGCTTACTTCCTTCGTCCCTTCTCCTTGACATGGGTAGCGTGGAATTTCTATGCTGGAGACATCATACAAACGGAGTTTCCATTTTAAATTCGCTGCGAGGAGGTTTACTTATACCCTAAAGGCATTGTCATTGGAGTGAAACTCTACAATTGTAATAAATTAATCATTTAAAATGTTAAAAGACATCACATGCTTCCATAAAGAGGCCGTTACACAAACATGCAGTGGTGCACCTAAATATATTCACTGATTTTTTTATCAAAAATGTTCTGATTGATTTTTCTCTATTTTAGAAGCTTTATAATTTTCATTTTTACCAAACAATTATCAATCCGGTCTAATAATAAGACATATTGGATAAATACATTTTTTTAGCATACATTTTATAAAAAAAAGCTTTATTGGAATTGGAATAGTATCATGTTTTACTCTAATAAAACGTATGTTGGCAAATACTTTTTTTTTTTTACTCATTTTCAATTCGCAGGTTGTTAAGTAAAAAATATTTGAGAAATTAAAAAAAGTAGTTACTCATTTAGAATTTCCATTATCACAATTCGATAATCACGTTATAAAGGAATCACATAATATAAATTCAAACTTAACGCCTAAGTGTTTGCATCTTTGTAGTAAGGATCGCAGGATGATGGCTTTGAAACAGCTGGAAATCAGTAGATATCAACTATCACAAAATTTTCTTAACGAACAAACTAATATATGTGAATCACCATTACTTAACCCTCTGGGGGGTGCTTCTTTGTTTCTGTAATATACCATTTCCTTGCCATATGTGAACTTATTGATATAACAGCCTTTTTTAGTTTCATTTACAATTTTTCGTTTTATTGAGAGCAAGAAATAAGCTAGGTCGTTAAAACAGGAGAGAAGATGTATTGTGTACCTTTTCTACACAGATTTATATAGGTAAGCTAATGTTCGTTTAAGCATAGTCCTGACGATTGCGTGAGCCGAAATAGCTGTCAACTATATTTAAAAAAAATTGTCGAACTAAAATACGTTGCTGTTTTTTTCACCGTGTTATAATGGAGTTCTACCAAGTGAATGCCAATTCAATCAATCAATCAAAAATATTTTTTTATTTAATTGTGAAAATAGTTTTATATTTGCATTAAGACTACAATTTACCAATAAAAAAAAACTAGGGATTTGAGACGAGTATTTCAAGGGGAAAATAAATTTGATAATGCAATAACAACCACGTGCTTTATTTATACCAGTGTTTTTCTCACTAATAATAACTGTTAATATTGTAGTTTCATTAACTGCTAAGAACTCTCAGCTATTTTATGATATCGACCGAAAGTGCTTGATGGAATTTCAATATCATCAAAGTTGTAATATGTTTGAATTGTTACAACTTCGTTCGATTCCTCATCTTTCGTCACTAGCGACCCGGGTTTCGCCTTTCGGCATCTTCATGCATTCTATCACAAAAGTTTAGAGTTTGTCATGTATTATCAAAATTTTTAGTATGTGTATGAAAAATTGATTATTGAATCATATAATAGATACCGGAACGAGACAGTTAACCTTCTGAGTTAAATAATTAGTAGTGACTCAGGGTGAATCTTAAGAACGTCACTGCAGACCCCCAAAATGAGATCGCGGAAGATCACTCAGTTTCACTTACAGCGTAAATACCTTGACGTGAAGGATAATAATGAAAGGTAAAAGGGGGATGTAACAAAAGTGGAAGGACCCTTTTCACAAACTTGTTGTGGGTGCTTATTCGAGGCGGCGCGTGCGAAGGGGGAATTCTGGAACGCCGGGAACTCAAGAATGACTAGCCAAGTAAACTTATCACGGTTCCGTGAGTGCACACTGTTGAGCACGTTAAAGGTTTGCTCATGACTGACGTTTTAACGCGATACGGATCATTCTGAAAACAGAAGCATTGGGAACCATCCGTTGATTATTTTTATCGAACAGACCGCATCGAATAAGACGAATAAGGAAAAATTATAAAATCAAAGTCAAAGTTTTGAGATAACATTGTGCAATTTGTGATTGCACAATGTTTCTCAAAACCATGGTGACAGTAAAGTTAGTTTAAAATATAGTTTGTTGATTGAATTGGCATTTACTTGGTAGAACTTTACGAAACAGGCAGAACACTGGAACTGGAATACACTGATAAAACACGATGAAAAACCAGCAATGTATTTTAGTTCTACAAATTTTTTATAAGATACAGTTGATAGCTATTTTGGCACTTGCCATCGTCAGAACTATAGTCAACATAACTAACAGAACTAAAATAAATTGCTATTTTATCACCGTGTTAAAAATATAGTCTGTTAAAACGGCTTACCTTCAATTTATAAAATTTACGGTTTTTTGAGGAACATAATTCACTCGGTTCGACTTCAATTAGCGATATGCAGAAATTATCGTCAGTGACAAAATATTTGAAATTGTTAAAAGTTTTAAGAATTCAATTTAAAAAAATCTATTCGTTAGAAACTAGTATTATTGTGCTTACACACGTATTCTTTGTAACAACAATGATAGACAGACAGTGTGTGTGTGTTTTTTTTAAATATATTATATATATTTATAGGCATTTTACTCGAGACACATGAAAAATTATGATAATTTAGTATGAATTCTTTAGAAATAAATTGTTGTAAAAAACGGATCGATTTTAGCTATTGAGAGTAGAGCAAAACGTTTTATCAAGATAATTATATCTAGAAGATATTTTTTGTAATTAAAATAAATATAAAGAATTTGAGATATTTTATGAAAAATTACTTCGAAATCCGTCAATTTTTTAAAGAGGGTTCGAACGTCGTTTGCCTCAGGCGGCATCATTATAAATCCAACACTGGCATCGAGAGTTTCTTTTCAGTACAATATTGGTAGTCATTGTAACGTTTCCCCATACAAAAGCCTAACAATAGCTTACGATACGACGCTTTTCAAAATAGGCCTGCAATCGCAGATAACCAAAGAACCAAGAAACGATACTTAAAGTAGTTTTATACGCCTAAGGATAATTTGAACACATTTGTTTCTCGCAGTCACAAAAAGAACATTATACTACAATTATACATCAAGCTTTTAAATTCACTACTTTAATTTTATAAAATCTTCGGCACGATCAGAAATTTTATTTTTACATAATATATAAAAATAACGTGCAAATAAACAATCACTGTTCAAATAATATACAATTAAAGCATAATTATTACAGGGATGCTAAATAAATCTCTTAATCACAAACAATTTTGTATGTTCATCATTTCTTGGAAGACATATTTTCATAACTTTTGCTATTATCTGTATTATTTCTTCCTTATCCGCCATCATAAACTATATGCAAATGATCACATCAATGCTACGTGAACAGCACATTTTTTTTTGTATCATAAATACAAACTACATTTATGCACGTGTATTTAAATCGTAAACACGTCATCAATCATTAATTATCGCATTTCAGAATCGCTTTAAGGCGGCCTTATTTGAAACATATTTAATTCAATTTGAGACACAATTTCTATTTAAACCAATTGTACAAACAATGAATAACTAAAATTTTTCATCAATTTTATATGTTGTTAAAAGATATACAAAGAATAATCTATATCGATTGATGGAATTTAAGAGAAGCAAAAATTTTTGATGCAGTAATTAGTTAGATGGTTCCAACGACCTAAGAAACAGATTATAATATATATATTTTAGATAGTAAATAGTTTGCATATTCACGTTAAAATATTGCATTATTTTACATATAAACAGTCTAAAACTTAATTTATGATATCGACTGACGGTGCTTGATGGAATTTCAATATAAAATTAGAATTGTTACAACTTTGTTCGATTCCATATGTTTTGTCTCTAACGACCCACCTGAAAAACCCAATTATATTTTAATGATAGTTGATTATTATTTGTTGTAAAACCCTTTCAAGAACGACCCTTTAATAAAATTAATCGTTAATGAAAATTTTCACAGGCAATCGTGTAAATTATTATTGGATCAATATTATAAAATATGTTGTAGCTGCCATTTAGTTCTTTCCTTGGAGTGTGTGTTTTCCTGTAATTAATACCTTTGATATATAGACGATGTTAACTGTTTATTTTGCGTCACTTCTGTTGCATTCGTGCCTGAAGATGCCGAAGGGTGAAACCCGGGTCATTAGTGACAAAACATGTGAAATTGTTGAAGCTGTAACAATTCAAATTTGAATCTAAAATCTTAAATAATTAGCTAGAATTTTAGCTGAAAGCTGGCCAACTGGTAGGCTTGGGTGATGAAACGTTTTTTTTACGATTGTAATATTAATATTTACTAAGAATATAACAGAAAAATTTCCTACCTTCTTGTTAAAATATTTAAAAACTTTTTTTTTGAAAAAAGATGCACCGCACAACAAAAAAATATTGCAATTGCCTTTAAAGTGAACCTGCTGTATCTTTTCAAATGTAATTTACCAAAACAAAGACAATGCAGACAAATTAGGCACGTCGGTATTTTTTTGGAAAATAAGTGGGGGAATTTAAATTATAGGGCTTTCTGAGAATTAATTCTAATTTGCTGAGGTCTTCTCCACTTTGTGGTACGCTAAAGCTGACATTTTCTGAACCGCACGAGGAATATATTCTAAGATAATAGTCGTCTGGCTTAACAAACCGCAGTTTATTCGGCAAATGAGAACCTCTAACTAAAATTTTTATTATCTCCATTTTGAATGTCACGCAAATAAATTGAGTCGTTTTACATCAACGACAAACACATCGGAACACCTGCTCAAAAGAGGTTTTCATAACATATTTAAGCGGTTTAATATTATGACATGCACATAGCCAGTAACGCATGATTTTAATCAGCGATTGCGATATTATATTATTATTAATTAACAATTTAAAGAAAATCAGTTTCAATTAAAACTATACTTGAAGTTTTATTTCAGAAATGAAAGTTTACACACTCATACGTATTTCGTTTCTCAAAATGGTTAAAATCATATTTACAATTTTTTTTTAATTGGTGGTAGATCATATTTTCAAATATTTTATAACTTTTGAGCTTCACTCCTTTATCTTTAATCAACGTTTAAAATATATCTCATCCTAAAAGTCGCCATTGCAAAGGTAGGCAATCAACGTTGAAATGAAACCTTACAAGTAAATGTACCGTCTGGAGAGAAAATAGATTCGTTTCGTAAGTAAAGCCTTTATTTTGTAAATTTTATTTTTACTTATATACAATAAAGGTTTTAAAACACCGCTTTTTATTACTTCTATGATGACTTTTTTGCATTAAAAATTCTACTTTCATGAGTTTTTTCATGTGCAAGTGGGAGAACATTATTAATTATTTTCGCTCACACTTCACGTCTATTTTCATACAAATAATTAATTCCACAACGTGCTTATGCTTGGCATTCTAGCTCTCAGTAATGCTAGACACGTGGGTGTACAAACTATGGCGAGATACGGCTTTTATTTTTGCAGTGCAGCATAGGTATTAAATTTTTAGGTAGTAATGGCAAACCACTTCACAGCATCTAATTTTTTCCCTTTAATCCAAGTCACAAAATGTAACGATTAACTTTACAAAATATGGTTGATATTGTAAGTATTTCCAAACATTTATTTAAATCCACAATTTTTAAATTATTCAAGAGTTATATATATGAAAGAATGATAAATGTATGAGATTCAGTTGATAATGCTCGCTATGAGCGAAACCGGTCCTGATCAAAAAACATATTGTGGGTACTAAAAAATGTGTTTTTATTATTTAAAATATCATGCCTTTCCATCAAGAAGTGACAGTTAACACCTTAAAAGTGAAAAAAAACACATCATTAAATAAATTAAAAAAAGGCTACTTGTCGTCTATTGTATCCGCCATCATGTTTATTTAGTGGTCGTTGAACGCTTGCTAGCACCACACGACGACGTGGACAGCGTTCAGTGTGCAACATGCAACAGCCAAGTGAGGCTGAACACGTCACAAGGGCGAAAGGTATGATAGCGCTGCCCGCACTCACGTTTGCCAAGCGAATTGCTCAGGGCAATCGTAAATATCCCCTACTCCAGATGCCCCCAATCTAAGATGATTGCGTGAATAAAATACATGAATGTTGTTCACTTAGACTTAAGAGAATCCCGTTACAAACTCACAGCTAACTTTCGCAATTTCGATTTTTAGATAGCACTTAGTGGTAACTTTAATTTAACAAAACGAGTTTTATCAAGATTTGTTCGAAACTAAAAATTTTCAAAATTAAAACAATTTAAATTGAAGGCTTAAGTGATATTACAACCAAAGTGGCAATTAAATGTAGATTCCAGTGTAAAACAGATCTATCAAAACAAATATTTTAAACAAAAATCTCGTGATAAATAAATACAATATATATATATATATAATACGCTTAAAAGAAGTGACAATAAGCACTTTGACAGAATTGAAATGTGTAGTTATGGCATTTTTTGGATACAAAATAATTTTAATGAAATAGCAGTTATATAAGTAATAATGTTGTATTTGTTTAAAGAACCTTAAAAGCATTTTGACTATCCTATTTTTATTCGCTGAAAAAATTTGAGCTAACTATGAAAATAAACTGTGTTTTATATCATGTTTTTAAAGAAAATAAGTGGAAATTTGTCGATGTTTTACTATTTTATACTTGTTATTTATTAAGAAAATAATTGTTTTACAAATGTTTTAATATAATATATTCATTAAACTACGAAAACGAGAAAATTTGAATATCTATGACTACTTGGATCATTCTAGGTAGTGAAATATACTATATAAAACAATACACAATAAAATGATCAAAAGTTCTAAAACTTATTCGAGTGTTATTTTAAATTAATATTGTAAAATTAGCATTTTTTGTTCATAAGATTCATTTCATTGCCAAAAAAAAATATGACGTTATTTTTATTGAAAATATAACGGTAATTTACTAATTGAAGTCAGTGTCGCTTAGGAAATATATATAGAAAATTTAAGTACAATTTCCACGATAATTTTTTGTGATAAAAACGGTTTTCGCTCATTGCGAGCATTATCAATTGTTGATGAACGATACCAGTTCTTATTATAAAATATTTCATGAAAGTCATACTAAAAAATGTGTTTTTATCAATTTTGAACAAAGAAATACGTATGTATATGAGCTCAAATTATATTATTTGTCCACTGTACAAATCTGTATTTGATAGCCAGATTTTACCCACTTTCATTTGTCTCGTTGACAATAATTCAATAATATAAAAATAAAACATGGTAGGTAGATTATTTGTGTACCGCGTTATACGTGTTTATGAGTTATTCAAAATATATTTTCTACAGTTCACATTGTTATGAAAAAAATATTTTTCTGAAAAAAATAAATACGCTGATTACGGCATAACTAGCGACACAAATATTTTTCTCATCCAAAATATTTGTATTCATTGTCAGATTACTGTTCTAAGCTTTACTGTTATACCCAATGATAGTGATCCCGCTTGTTATGTAATATATTTAGATTAGAGATTTGTCTAAATCCTTTCGTATATAAAAGAAGATTTTCTCAATAAACGACATATTAATGTTTATATTTCTTAATATACTAAATTAGTTGACTAAATGTCTTACTCCGTTTTTTAAATACACAACTAGCATCTAATATTTTTTTTAATATGAAATATACTATCATTGTCCTATCATGTTTCCGTTTTCAACAAATTCCATTAAAAATATGTTTCTATTATCAACATTTATTTTATGAACATTATTTTACTAAATATTTTTTTTTTAATTAATGACTTTATCATTCCGGTGGTAGTAATAATTAACGTGACATATGTAAATTTACTGATTAAACAATGTTTTTGTTTTTTACCTAATGTCTCTAACTGCACAGTAAAAAAAGAACACACCTTTAATATTGTCATTTCAGAGTTGATTGAGAATAAGAATATATTATTTAAGTCAATAAATGTTATTCGTTTTATCGCATGTATTTCAAATAAAAAACAATGAAAAAAATTGAAAACATAATTTAGTATAATCAGTTATATATGTAGTAGTCTGATTTGTTTCCGTATTCAATATGAATTTTAACCATTTTATTTTACTGACTGTCAGTTATGTGCATCCGTGTGATAGAATGCCTGAAGATGCCGAAACGCGAAACCTGGATCGTTAGTGACAGAACATGTGGAACCGTACAAAGTTCTAACAATTGAAATTTTATATTGAAGTTCCATCAAGCACCTTCAGTCGATATCATAAATCATTTTATTTTTGTACATTTGTTAAACAACAAAATAGAAAGTTTTTGAAAAACAAAGGAAATTCCTTTGATTCATGGGAAACAATAATTTCATGTTGTATTGTTTTCCGCATGCTATATAATGTGAAACGCTGTGACCGTTGCTCATAAAAACTATACATAAACTCTCATCGTGTTGCTAATACATGGTTGAAAAGGTTGTATCGGCTTCGTGACACATACCGTTTCGTGTTACACACAGCTTGAGAACTTGCTCCACGCTGTTGAATAGAGGGAAATGCCCCTTGCAAAATAGAAGGTGGGCTGCAAATGTGAGTGCGAGCGCGGGAACTCGCAACTTAAGCGAAATGCGGGGAGAGTTTTTACCGCAACAGCTTCCGCCTGTTAACTTTTAAATAAAATATTTTTTTTTTTATAAACAAGAGGAACAAAAAAACACGTGACATAAAAAACCCCAGATGTTTGGCGTGCAATGGAAATGACACAGACGTGCGGGTCGTCGACAGAATTTTAAATATGATTTGCATAAACTTTAAAGACATTTTTTTGTTTGAAAAAAAATGGTTGATGGGTAAATTTTCATGAAATACAAGAGCAAGCATTCAACACAGTTTGCATGATAAGCTATCACACAACTCTTAAAAACGATTTTTTTTTAAATTGTTTATTTTCCAAATTAATGTTTATTTTTTAATATATATAGCTGACTTTTGAGACAATAGTTATTAAAAGAGCTTATTAAAATCATCGGGATACTGTGATAACAACAATTATTCACTTAAAACTTACGGTCACATACTTCACATAATACTGCAGCAAAATTTCAAAGAACAAAAAAACTGTGACAATTTTTATTGCGCTTAGTTCAATTATAAAAACTTTGACGATATGTAAAAGTTATATTTTTATCTTCTATTTTTTTATAATTATATATGACGTTCAAAAAAAATTTTTTGTTTTGTATAACATATTCAATTATTTAACAGCACGACTTGTTTACCATATAATTATTTACTTTTAAGGTGTTAACTGTCACTTCTTGATGGAAAGTCATGATATTTTAAATAATAAAAACACATTTTTTAGTACTTATTTCCACAATATATTTTTTGATCAGGACCGGTTTCGCTCATAGCGAGCATTATCAACTGAATACAGTTTACAAACAAGTCATTAAAATTTCCCACTCCTTACTTCCTTATTGATTGTTCAAAGCTCCTAATTGATTTACCATAATTGTATTTGTAATTCTTAATAAGTGATTGTGAACATTTAATTTTTGTACTAATTTACTTTATTTGTATCAATATTGTATGATTTTATGTAAATTGTTTTCTAGTTCTTGAACCCATAGTTTTGTACACCTGCTACCTTTAACTCAAATTAATTTTTTGTTTTGTATAAATAGATTTGTTTGTAAATTGTATTCTATCCGTTGATAATGCTCGCGATGAGCGAAACCGGTCCTGATCAAAAAATATATTGTGGAAATAAGTACTAAAAAATGTGTTTCTATTATTTAAAATATAATTATTTGTTATATGAAATTTCATGTTTTCAAAAATGAATTCAATTAAATGTGGTTGAATGAAAATTTAATTGATATTTTATTCAAAACACTTTCATTTCTTGGTAAAAATAGATATCTCATTGTTCTTTTCCCGGTCGACGGTGTTCTTTTGCTCCGAACACAAGTTGAAAATCAAAAAGAAAATGCAGAGAGGGATTGAAATTTATTTTTATCGCAATGCCGCCTCGCGAATTTAATACATACCTAAGTCGTTGCCTCTGTGGAAAGTCGAACCAATGTTTTCTTCCATTCTGTTATAAATCAAATCGTGAAACGTATTAATTTTCTCGTTTTATAAACGGGACTTCAATCAATTTTTTTCGTGTTTATAATGCGAATATTTGTAAATTGGATTTTTTCGAATTCAACACCAGACGTTGACGGGAAGTAAAATGCATTAATCTTTTTTGAAAATACTTTAACCCTTCAGAAGAAAAATTGCATTTTATTTTTGGTCACAAAAAATTAACAGAATGAAAACAGGTATTACTTTTTATAACCCTGTTCAAAGAAAATAAAAAATATTAAAACCAACGTTGAGATTTTCTGCTTAATTCGTCTTCTGGTTTTATTATTTTCAGTTAGCAGATTCAAATCTTTTTTTATATTCACCAGTACGTCATAAAATAATACATTTTTTTTAAATTTTATTGTAACTTTTGGGTTGTCAATGAAACTTTCTAATTATAAATAAAATGCAGGGAAATATAATCTAATGTCGGAAAAGCCTATTGATAGTTAATTTGAATGCAAAATTTTATGAAAATAACTTTCAACATAGTATAAATATTTGATATATTACGCAAACATACATATAATTTTTATTTCCTAAAAGGATTTTATGAAAATAAAAATAAAAAATAAAACATTTTGTCAAATGGGCTTTTATAAAAACTGAATACATATTCTACACACACTCTTAGGTCTTTTGAAAAATATTTAATATTTATTATATAAACCTGGTATAAAACTTTTTGGTCGTTTGAATTATATAATCAGAAGATGACGTGTGAAGAAAAGCTAGATGAAATCGTATAATTGTTATTGTAATAATGTGTAAGAAAGTAAACACCATCTATATATGGATTTATATATTATATTGAATAGAGACCAAGTGAATTAAAAATGAAAAAGTGCATGTCAAACTATCAAACAGAACTTGCAAATAATTTTGCAGCTACGCTTGTGTTCATATTCATACTATTGTTAACAAAAGGCAAAATTTCAGCATAACATATATTTTCATAACAGATAAAACTTTATATTTCTTCACAACAAATTGATTGAATTAGTAATCCATGATATCAAGATAACTATGAACTGTTATTTTCTTGTAACAATAAAATTATGCTATTTTATTTTATCGTTCTCTGCGATACTTAGTTTTCTTTTGAATTCTAAAACAAAAACAGCACATATACATCGTTATGAAAGGATTTCAAAAATCTTTTCCACCGTTAGGTAATGAAATTATAATGGACTTCCATCAAAAATAGTTTCAATTTTTTTTCGTTCATGGAGGTGTTATTAAATTTCACATTACGCTTTACATGATCATTAGTGTATATATAATAGTAATATAATATATCAACAACACCGGGCTCATATTTTGGTACGACGATAATAAGATCGTTTTTTTGTACAACTATTTTCTACTTTTTAAAATTCTTGTCATTCAAACTAATTTGAAGATCTACAATAGTAACAAAACTTAACAGTTCCGTTAATAGGTGGAATTTAAATATAAAATTTGAATAATTGAATCTATGTATATTTTCATTAGTATTGGGTCCTGATGATTTAGTCCCAGCGTAACACACCAATTTCAAATAAGTAGGTATCCTCAAGTATCTTATTACCCAAATGCATTTAAACTGTTGTTTATAAATGTAAAAACCTTTCATCATTATATCATTATATCAGTAAAAAATATATTTTCAAACGAAAAAAACATTTTAATGAAATCAGTATTTATAACAATTATTTTACATACATATTTTTGTCTTCAAGCCTTAAAGTCTTTATTTTTCTCGTTAAATCCAATATATAACAAATGCAAACTTTATATTCTTTGTTATATTGCATCCATTTGATAGAATGCTTGAACAAATCCGAATAGTGAAACTCGGATCGTGAGTGACAAAACATCTGTTTACATACAAAGTTTCAACAATGTAAAAATCTTGTAGACACAAATAAGGTTATTTAGCACGGTGAAAAAATAGCAATGTATTTTAGTTCTATAAAATTGCTACAAACTACACACTAAACAACTAAACACTAAACAAAAACTACAATTTTGTAGAACTAAAATACATTGCTATTTTTTCACAGTGTTATAATGGAGTTCTACCAAGTGAATGCCAATTCAATCAATAAGGTTATTTAAAGCTGCCTTTGTCGAATAAAATGATTTCAAAAGGTTAATCAAAATATGTTTAATTTAATCAACCTGGTTATAAAACGTTTAAAAAGAATCATTTCTCATTAAAGATCTATAAAGACTATAATATATTTGGCATGGTGTTCAAAAATATTCTTTATACTTAGCGATAGTTAACAAATACATTTGATCTTCTCGAACAAATTAATTATCGAACACGGTTGGTATTTCAACTCAATTCAATACGGTTTTTATAATTATGTTTGAATGCAATTATGTTTTTTTTGCTTGCGAATTTTATCGCTTTAAAAATTGGATTCGGAAACTGCAATGGAATAATACAGCACCAATAAATTCTATGCGGCAGTATTAAAGAGGCAATAACCAGCGTACGGTCATTGAGTTTTAAGTGTTAAACCGCTGGCACTGGGACTGCAAAAGCGATAAGTCCTCCCACACACTCCATCTACGCCAGAGAACGGTAATTTTCTACATATACGTCTTGTACCAATCAATCAGCTGTACTTAAAAAACTACAATTAGATCGCTATTTACTGATTGTATCCACGAGGAAACCTAGAATCGAAGAGTAAACATTTCGATCCAATTGCTTACATAATTTATATTTTACAAATATTCTAATTTTTTTGTTAACTAATCCCAGTGTACATCGATGGCTGAGTGCAGAATTAGCATATACACAGTCATTATTGAAATTGGTATTTTGATTTTATTTAAGTTTACATGTACTAGTCCAAGAAGCAATGACCGAAATCGGTCCTGATCAAAAAATACGTTGTGGAAATAAATACTAAAGAACGTGTTTTTATTATTCAAAATATCATGCTTTCCCATCAATAAGTGACTGTTAAAACCTTAAAAGTCAAGAAGCAGTAATTAAAGTTTTCATATTATTTGTGTTAAGTGAGACATTATATTATTTTTTGAGATGTGATCAATAAAATATCTTTTCTTATATATTATTATATATCTTAAATATTATTGTCTTATATGGAAATAATACCAAAACTATCGTTTTTTATATGATTAAAACACAAAATCGACAAAAACTATGCATACAGATACAGAAAATAAGATCTAAAAGCAGAAGAAACATGTATTTCGTTAAGATATAATTATCTAAAAATACATATTTGAATCTAAATTTGAGTCGTCTTTTGAAGTTAGTATATTGTAGAGCTCTGCTTTTCGCAGTAACTATTTCAAGATTAACCTCTGCTGAAAAATGAAAATTGGAGAATACTTCTTTTTGAAGTGGTCTGGCACATCTTTGAAGCCTCACACTTTTGCTGTAATTGAATTTCTTTACCGAAGTTTTCAAAAACCATTATAGCAACTAAATATTTTTTAAAAATAAACATGTTTTTAAATATAATATGTCACACAAACTATTTTCATATATATCTTTTTTTAATCCGGCATTCACACGTTTTTTAAATATCATCAGACTCGATATAAGCATACGAATTTTCTTACAATGGATTTTTTTAAATGCATTGTAGTCATTCAGTAAAATAAGATCATCAAATTTTAAATGTGACAGTAGTCTAATTAAAATTTTTGATGATATAAATTCGAGCTGCATTGGCCGGCCAATCGAATCAATTCGCTCTAGGTGTTACGAGCCACTTATAATATTTTAAATATTGCAAAATAAAACCTGTGAACCGATGTCATTTCACAAGATTTATTTTTGTAATGTCTAAGTCCTTATAAGATCAAAGATTTCAACAATCGTAAAATTTAACTCGCTAAATTGGCATTCCACGCACAGGACGTCACTGAGATCGTAAATACTGTGTTTGGTGGTAGCTTTGAGCTAAATCAATCTTTAGAAGTATCCCCAAATACCTGGCGCAACTTCCAGTGAATTTTTACGAGGGGCACGCCTACGATGCTCAAATCCCGGGTACCCTTAAAGCTAAGCCGAGACAGCCATAGTACAGACGTAGAGGCATTAAAATATATACGATTTGAACATGAATTGTGTTTTAGTCAAGTCACCGTGATTTTTTCTCGTGTTTTTTGTGCAGTAGAAAAGTAACAGTAATATTTTTATAGTTGTTTTATTGTTACAAAATGTTTTAGCGAAACAGTTTAAGGAAAATTTTACTTTTTAAGTGAGTAGATCAGTAACAACGTGTCCATCATAAAATATTCAATCACAAGTGAAATGCATTCTTTTATATTACTTAGAAGAAAATTTTATAATGATGAAGATTGTGTGCGCAACGTGATTCACATCATATACAAGTTATGATTGAGTAAATATACAATTATTATATCATCAATAATTTTACAGTTACATACACGGCAAAAAGTTTTTATTTACTTTTAATTGGGGTATAATTAGGTCATCGAAGAGCTTTTAACCCACATACGATTGTAGCGCTTAAATAAATAATGTGTTTCAATTTATATAACATAAATCATTCGGCTATTAGAATCAGACTATCATTAAGTATTGCCATAAACCAAGACAGAAATTATCTCACTTTGACGTTTGTTACATTATTGTGTCGCAGGAAAACCGTGTCCTGTAAATAAATATTAAGGACCGTAGTAAATATTACGTAAGTGCAATTTCGATGTGATATTTAGAGTATTTATTGCAGTCTATGAAATAAGTTTTCAAAGCATTATAAATAATCAAACTTTTGCATTCAGCGCAATGTTCTTGGTGGCATTATTGTTGTGAGGAAGTAAAACGCTCCAGACGGCCACACCGAACGTGCTTTGAATAGAACCACTGTTCCACTGTTCTAGCACCGCGACTCTCTGTACCGAACAAGCAATAAAAACGCTACGATTTACATTAGAACTGTTACAGTTTACATTATACGTATTTCGTTTTATATGTAATCTGAAATTTTTAGTATCTTGAAATAAACAATAAATCTTCAACTGGCATTAATCGCAAGATTAGTCTGAATATTATCATCAGGTGTAGTCAATTCAATAAACAATTTCATCTCCATCGACTTTACTTGGCTAATTTGTGAAAACGACCTTTTTTCAACGATTGTTTAGTAGTTACTTCTGGATACATGAAGCTTATCAATTATCTCTTATTCTAATGTAATTTTTTTAAAAACGTTGACAATAATTCTGATGAAGGCGTAAGCCTAAATGGCTATCAACTATATACCTTATAAATTTTGTAGAAATAAAATACCTTGGTATTTTTTTACCGTGTGTACGTATTTGATTAATATACATTTTTTTTGCGAAGCAAATTCTTGTGCATTCTCTTAATTTATTGATTGAATTGGCATTTACTTGGTAGAACTCCATTATAACAAGATGAAAAAATAGCAATGTGTTTATGTTGTACGAAATTTTATCAGTTATAGTTGATAGCTATTCCGGCGCACGCATTCGTCAGATCGTCAGAACTATAGTTCTGACGAAGGCGTGAGTCTAAATAGCTATCAACTATATCTTATAAAATTTTGTAGAACTAAAATACATTACTACTATGCTATTTTTAAGCCGTGTCATTCTCTAAGTCATCGTTTCCTTTTAAAATACGTAAATCCATTTAAGCAATAAAAAAACTATTCATTTTTCTACGTTTTGCGACTTGCAGTACTCATTGATTTTTTAATAAAAACCATAGTTGAAAAATGAATCTTCAAATTTCAGCTTTAGTTGAAGTATTTATTAAGTAAATGAATCAAATGTGTAATTCACAAATGTATCTTCTTTTCCATGAATACACACCAAAAAAAATTCTGATTGATTCTTGAAAATTATTCAACGCAAATACTTAATAATTTTGAAAAGTGTACAAAATTTTGTAAACAATTTTTATGTGAAAAAAAAAACAGCTTTTATTTTTTTATTTACAAAAAGCTTCCAAAAGTACATCATATAATAATTATGCCTACCTATTTAATCAAAAGATTTCTTTGATGCTAAAATGTTGTATTACCTAGAATACACAAAAGCTTGAACTTGAAGCTATGGAACCATATGGGAACCAAAAACTATTCGAATATTTGATAATTCTATTTTTTTAAATTTCTACTTTTTTAGTTAAGACAGCATTTAGGTATTCATTTTAAATTAAAGTGGCAGTTATAGATATAAAAATCTGAGAGCTTTATTTACGATATGTGTTTATGGTTTCTATATAAATATTATTTTACGAGTCGTGTGGCGCAGTTTGCACTTCATTTGGTACTTATTTTCCTTTCTTTTTGTACTTGTTTTAGCCATTTAAGCAGCTCTGCGGTGCGCAAATCACGCTCAACGTTAAAAAAGGAGTTTTCAAAGGTTAATATTTGATTAGTCATAAAGTTTGTGCTGTAAAGCGCTCGCTTTTTGAACTGACGTCTCTTGCAAAACACATTACCCAGTTGGCAGGCATTCCGAAATTTTATGTTTAATAACGCTGCTCATTCGCGATGTATGTTCTCGTGTCGCAAGTGGTTAAATCAATGAAAAAGGATTTCTTTACTCATAATGTTTTCTTTTATAAAAATAGAAAATGATCAAACTGTTATTTTTTTTGACATGTCGTTAATGATCTTGTGGAAAAATCACATGTGTCAATTAAGTTATAGATGTAAATAAATGCAAATATTCATGCATTATTTTCTACATATACATTTTCAATATCTTGTGCACAAAGACGAATTGTGGTTAGATAGTTTTAAACACCTTCTGATACAGCATCAATCTTTTCAGATGTTTTTTTAAATAATGCTTTTTCATCAGCAAATGACAGTCATCACATGAAAAGTGATGCACGATAATAAGTGGGTTATTTAAATAAGTTATTTTGGTGATTTAATCTGATGAAACGGCATTAGTTTATTGAATATTCTTCCGTCAAAAATGTCTACGTCCATGCTTCACGACTGCCCATTATGAACTGTCAAAAGTTTGGTATATTAAAAAAAAACAAATAAAGGTTCCCTGCGAAAACTCTGTATATATTTATGGTATTTTTGAACATTCTAATGAAAAGTGAAAGCTTTCTCGTAAAGAAAATCACTTAGTGGACACCGCATTGCATTAATTTCACTCTTTAAGGCGTACAGGACCACTTCAACTTATGCTTTAACGGTTTCTGTTAGTATATTATTGTTACACTTACAGCTACAGATACGCGGTGCAATAACTTTCCTTCTTAAGGTTATTGATACAAATATCGAAGGTGTTCTTTTTATGTGACCCTTATAGCAAAATATACCTTAGACTTACACTTACCACTCATTTGTATTAGGGTTAGCGGACAGAACTGCTTGAACAATCCGGAAAATTAGTTAGTATACTCCCATCAAAAGTCGCTAAATGCATATTTTTTCTTTGTAGACGTAGCCTGGAGGCTAAAATTAAGTAACCTTTCACCTGGACTCAAGAAAAAGAGAACTGGATTAATTTAATTTTATCAGTTATCTTTATGGAAGGAGGTCGTGAAATACAACAGATTCACACATCTTTCACATTTTGATATCATTTAAAAAACATTTAATAAAACTTTATTTTCAGATTTTTTTTAAAATATTAAAATTTATTTAATAAAATAGCCACATTGTGTTGTATTTACATACACAAAAAAAACATAAGATGAATGTTACAATATTCGAATGTATTTAAAAGAAGATGACGTGCTATTTTATTTTTTGTATTATGAAAATATTATATTATTTTCATTTCTCGGTCATTTCTTTTTACTTTTTGTAAGAATTTCCAATACTGAATTGAAAAAGCCAAACATAACGTCGTAGTACTTGTTCCTGCAAAATTGGAAGCAACCTCAAACGAAAATTGGTCAAATTGACAATATTGTGAAATAACGAACGGCGTTGAAATTTATTGAGTCAAAGAAAATAAGAAATTGTGTGTATTACCTTATTCGGAATATCATAATCAGTAGAAATAGCTAACAGAAAGGAAATATTGAAATTAAATATAATTCAATTCTGTTTATGAACATATTATGGAATACATTTTTCATATATAATAGAATCAACATTGATGGCATATTTTAAATCTTTGTGTTTAAATTTTTATAAGTAATAGGTCCACATATGAAAATGTGTGTATTTACAGTATTAAATGTCACCAGACCTAAAGGCAAAATAGAAAAAAATGAAATCGGTCATCGTTTTGCAGTACACAAAAGAATTGAATACAAAATATAAAAAATACCTCAGAACCAACAAATATTAAAAACCACGTTTTTGGTGCTAGCTGTCACTTATAACCAAAAAGAGGTTCAAGATACGAACATAGTTCATACAAATTGATCAAACAGCATCAAGAAAATGTTCATGATATTATTTGTTTCCAATTTTTATTTCTCTTAGTAACTTATTTTCTTTAATGATTTTGTATACCTATTAACTGAAGATTGATTCACTTTCTCACGTATTGTCTATGCTTACGTGTATTTGTGTGCTTTTTCATGAATATGTATGCGTATGTGGAGATTCAAATATAATTATAATGCGTGTGTTGTCCACGTAATGCGGACTCTCTGTGGATTACTCAGCTCTACAGCGACTTAATTCTGTTAATAGTACAAAAAATAAATAAATAATTGTATAGCTCTGATGCTAACGCGTCATATCAATTTAGCATAAAAAATAATATGAACAAACGGCCTTGTTTGTAATTTGTATGGTTTCAGTTGATAGTGCTTGCGATCTGGTAAACCAGTGCTGATCATAAATTTTTTTAACTATAGAGTTATTACCAAAAACATTTTTTTTGTTATTTAAAGTGTTGCAGTGAAACCTTGATACGGTGTTTTTTAAGGGACAAAAAATAAACGAAAAATGCGGGAAAGCTTAAAATAATAATAAAAAAGCAAAATCTTAGGAAAAACATAAAACCCTCCTCCCCTCTTTGATTTAAAAAAATAGGATTTTCAAAAATTGTTAAATATGAGAGGTTTCGTAATTGTTATAAATCTCTTGTGATATTCTTTATTATAGAAAATATTAAGACATTTTATTTAATCATTTTGTTTTGGTTTAATTATAAGATTTAATGTATACACTAATAGTATTTTAAACAAAGATTTATCTACTAAAATCAGTCGGTTGGGATAATGTTTGTGACGGGACGATAATATTACGCCGATAGATCGAGGAAATCGATAAATCGGGAAACGGTAAATACGGGATTATTTAACATTGTTCTTTTGGGTGTTGGACGGTAGTATACAAAATAAACGATCCATCTGGTAAAACGTATTATGCGAGAACGGTTGATCAGGGTTCCACTGTATATTTAAGAATTAGTAACAATTAAACAAAGCTTAAATGGTGTTATTTACCGACGGTATTCACTTAGGCTAGGCTATTTTATGGAAGTAAAATACATTGCTATTTTTTCACTGTGTAATGATAGAGTTCTACCAACTAAATGTTGATTCAATCAATAAAATGAAAAAGCAAGGTTGAAGTTTCATCATCGAGTTATGTTGAATATTCGATATCCTTTTGTAATAATAGAGTTAAGTCAAAATGCACTTCACAAATTTATCCTCCCTCTATCACGTTTTAAGGTAAGGGTAATATATTTTCAGCATGATCTCTATGGATCTATAATATAATAAAGTGAATGCCAAAGAGAATAAAAAGGGCGGATAAAAGGCTTCAAATTTGATCAAATGCATCTGCTCAAAAAGTAAATATTCTTAAGCTCACTCTAAGTTTTAACAGGAGAAACAAAGAAAGGGCACTTTTATTCTTTGAATACACCTATGAAAAATAGATGTTCAACGTCATATATATAAATCTGAGTGTAGAAGATTTGAATGACTTGCTGGCAGTCTAATTCAACTTGAATAAGATAAAAACAATAATTTGAAAAAAAAATGACACTGATCTGACTTATATTTCAGTTGCTTTCAACAAATTATAGTGATATGATGATATTCTATTGATTGAATTGAAATTTACTTTGTAGAACTCTGTTACAGCACGGTGAAAATATATAAATGTATTTTAGTTATTTTTACTCTCACTTCGAGAAATGCATAAAATCAATTTGCCATATTTTAGAATTTATAAGCTTAACGTGAAACTAGAGTGTTAGAACAAAAGAAAATATGTATTGCGTACCTTTTCCACACATATATAATAATTAATAAATGTACATTTAAACATAGTTCTGATGACTGTGATATATCTCATAAATTTTTCAAAACCAAAATTCATTACTGTCTTTAGATTTCATTTAATATTAATGAAAATATTAAATATGCACTGTATTATTATTAGATAAAAAAATTCTCATCGATATATAATTTAAGATATAGTCTAAAAGTGCTAAATAGAATTTTAATCGCTTAATTGAAGTTTTTTTTTCATATCTTAAATTTTGAAGAACGTTGATAATGTATTTTTAGTTATAGAATCCAAAGTTTTGTCTGACTAAGTTAAAAAACCCTAACAACCGCAATTTATATAATTTACTTGTTATTTTTAAAAGACTATATTCACAAAGCAATAGTGAAATTATCAGATTTTTTGAGTTGTGCATACAAAATCTTGACATTGGATTTTATCATTATATAGCATATATCTTTTAACTTTTGAATCATGATATAAACTTATCTAAAACGTCAAACAGATTGTTACGATGCTTCACTTGAGTAAAACTGCTACGAGTCAAAGTAAATGTTTTTTAAGATCGTTAAGTTTGCAGCAACTTGAAACAAGGTGTTGTTATAAAACAACGCATTTTACTGAAGGTGTACAGATAATAATTTAATAACGTCCTTCTCCTGGAGAAATTTCCTCGGCGTGCTGCTGGCATAAAATTGTCCTTCTTTCTTTGCCTTATTTTTTCATAAACTAACTAAAGATATAAATAGATTATTAGGCTTACGTGGCCCGACAAATTTGGATGACATGCCTTCTGGGCTTAAGCCGGGTGCTTTTTGATTGTTCTAAATATTTTTTACAAATAATGCTTGGAAAAAAAACATTTACAATGATGTGTTTCGTTAAGATTTTTTTTCAAATTGAATGTATCGAAGCCGGTGATTAGCTATTGTAAATTAAATTTTTCTTTTAATTCTTTGCATATTGAAATGTGCCTTTATTGTTATTCATTTAAATTATGCGAATATTAAATTGTTGGTTGAAAGACAGGATTGCACTTGTGGGCACAACCACCAGGTTACTAATGACTTACTGTGAGACTGCCCCGAGATGAATGGCGAACGAAAAGAGTTGTTTGCTGTGGTCCGTCCTCATACGGGCCTAAAAGGCCACGCTGACTTAGTATCAACATAGCCAACATTGTGGCATTCAATAATTTTTCAAGATCATACGGAGAACGAGATATTCTCAATTCTTAATTAAGCTCTTCCGCCACGAGGATTTTCAGTACACAGATACACAGGATACCAAATATCACGTAAACTAAGTGGCGGAGCAATTCACATTTTCTTTTTATTTTTTTTTCTCTCTGCTTTTAAGCGCAATAGTGCATGGTTTAACGATCGGTCCGTGCAGCTCTGTATCGGGCCAAGAATACTAGGAGTAAAATCGATTCTTTTTATCAGTATTTCGTTATGGAAGGTGGCCGTGTAACACCAGCTGCATATACATAACGGGAGGAGTTGGAACAACAAACTTATATTAAATTGCATAAAAATATTTTCATTGAACTCTTTACAAAATTTCAATATGTCTGATTTATACTTGTCTTATTTGCTAAAGCGTTGTTGTTAAGCATTCGTTTTTATTAAATAATTTCGTTTTTAATATTCTGTTTAATGTATACTTTATATCGCCGATAAAATTAAAATCAATCAATGCCTTTCAAACTCATGTGAGGCGAGCTTATTTGAGAAAAAAATCATTTTATTAAGTCATCTCGCAAATATCAATGGGACTAACGACAGACTAGTAACTTAATTATTTTCATTATGAGTACGTTTTTTATATTTAACTCGCTTAAATGCCTGAAGAGAAATCTTTTTGATTATAAAAAATCATTTTTAATGAATTGTCTACTATGTGATGATATTAAGATAATCAAAAATCGAATTGTGTCGTCAAAACAGGCCTTTCTTAAGATTTTAATATCTGATTTACCGCTATATAAACAACTCTTGATTACAATCTCCTTGCTAAGGCAGACGTCAAACTTTTTATCTTTTCGTCGTAACTAAGACTTAATTTATTTATTCAACTTCGAAAAACTTCAAAAGCCTCAGAGAATAATATGATAATAATTTGATTTTTCACAAAAATTAATTTTGCAAAGAAATTAATTTATGAAAATATGTTTGTGACGTGACATGAGTTTTGGCGAACAAGGGTGCTTAGTGAAAAAAGTCAAATTTTGCTGCTTCCACACTCGCACTCTATATTGTCTTTTTAATCCCGTAAATTGTATACTTTTCGAATTCTATTCACGCAATATAAAATAAGCTATTTTGAAAACTGGTAGCTTAATCACAAAATCAACAAAAGTAGGCATTTGGTTTTTGCCCAGTACAGTCACGAGTGAAACTACCCCTAAACGGATTGTAACCCCATTTCATTGCTATATTTTGCGATTTTTACTTATATAAAATATAAAGTTGACTGTCTCGATGACCTGCCCCACGTTTACAATACGACGGTCTGGCTTAGGATAGAAACCATTGCAGAGAATGTTACTTTTACTTGCAATAATCATTAAACCAATGCGCTACCGTAGGGTATATGAGCTACTTTTGTACTTGTTTATTTATTGTTTAGTAAGCTTGACTAACTTTTCTAATATTGTAGTGTGGTTGGCATACTCGAAATCACATAGCCTCAGATCGGAGGCAATGTCTACTTATCGGTCTGGGCGAATTGAATTCCTCAGAAATAAGTCAGAGATGATAATATATACGACGCCAAGTCATTCAATAGTTATTAAGTTGAGTTTCTTGCTAGACCCACTGCTCTCGTGCACATTTTTCATGCACTTGATGATAAAAATCTTGCTTTAAAATCTGTATAGCTTTAATATTTTCCAATGGTACGACCGGTGTAGATTGTCAAATGCCTTCTCATAGTAACCCTGGCGCATTAAGTTACCGAAATCTTTTAAATGATAAAACTATTGATGTATTTCAAATATTATTTATATTTTATGGAATACATTTTCTTTTTGGTTATCGAACTTTTATTTGAAATTTACTGAATACCGTTTATCTAATGCTAAGCCCAAGCCCCAGTATTCATTATACATTTGAATTTATATTTTTAAATAATAATTAAATATTTTTAAACGCTTTTACGCTAATATAAACAAGTTTGAATGTGTTTGCATACATTGTAATACATTATGTTTTTTTAATATTCTACATTAAATTTTGTCTTCTTAACATAGTTTTTAAGCAAACATGTTTTCCTAACAACTGAAAATAGTATAGTGTTTCCTTTTTTGTCCATATTTTCATTTAAGCTTAAAAACAAAAGTACAACAATATGTGTAATGACAAGGGTTGGTTATTTTATTATTTTTTGTGACGCGCAACCTTTTAAATAATTATAAAGTTAATGGAGCTTCAATAATTGAGACATGTCGAAACAAAAACACACATTTAAACTTAACCTATAAATTTCTAAAATTATAACCAAGCCATTAGGAATATTGAAATAATTTAGTTGGTTAGAATAATGACTTCTTTGATAGTATTCTCAGATTAATTAGTGTCCACATCTACTGTATCCGTTGGTAAAATTCAACAATTGCAACATTGTATTCAACGCATAAAACCGGAAAACAGTGTCTGTTTATATAATTGTTTTATTATAAGATATAAATGAGCTAAAACATGGCGCTTACTAAATGTATTACATTTAACTTTGATGCAAATCAAAATAGATAACTTTGTTATTTCACTTGGTGTGTAAACTTCAAATACTTCTCCACTGGAAATAAACAGTTGTGTCATTTTAGCCATGTTTTGAATAACCAACACACATTTTTAGCACTTTTTCCACCAAATGTTTACTGATCAGTTGAAAATGTTTGCAATAAGCGTAGCCGGTTCCTGATCATAACATATATTTTGAAAATTTAAATGAGAAATTTGGGTTTATCGCATAAAATATAATGCCTTTTCATTTAAAAATATCATTTGGCACATTGAGAGTCATTAAACAGTTAAATTAATCGTCGGATTCAAACTAATAACATTTGGCATAAATTATAAAAAAAGAATACAACTGTGAAATCATTATTCGTATGCCAATTTTTTTATTATAAATAGTGTAAAAAAACTATCAAAAATTCTTTTTATAACTTTGAATTAGAATGAAAATCGTTCATTTTGTTTCCTCATTCTTAATTTTCAAAACGGTTTTGAGTAGGTGTTGACATCAATTTAAATGCTCTTTAAAAATTTTCGAACCGTAGTTGAGTACCTTTGCTTGTACTTACTTACACTCCCTTTTACCGACTGCCCTCTACGCTTCTACGCTGCTACGTTACTGAAGTCTACGCTTGCAGAGGTAATGCGGCAAAATTGTGACATTAAATCCGAGAGTGATTTCGCTTGTTTGCATTTTGTATAGTGTCGTTATTATTCTACCGGTGGAGCGTGAACGAAACCATTGCCTTTGCGACGTATTTTCCTTCAGCTTCAGCAAACACACGTGTTTTTGCATTAAACATAATATAGTAGGCATAAGTAAAACAAAAAAAATTATATGAATAGGAATTAAATATTTAAGACATAATCTTTACGAAGATTCATTTATGTTATTATTCTCCGAAAGATTTTCGTTTTTGTCATAATTCAAATTTTACTTATTCCAACACGTAGGCACGTTGAATGAACTATTTGAAAATGGTTTCAGTGGAACATTTTTTGTGTTAACTTAATATTTCTCCTTATAATAAATCATAAGCGCCACTTTTAATACCATAATTTTGAAAATATATTTAATCTATAGCTCAAATATTAAGCTTTAATTTCTTCACAGTAAAATGTTTTTCGTTGTTTTTATTTCGTAACTAGCGTGTACCTTGCATGCGTTGCAATGCCACTCAAAAAAAAGAAACCGCGACTTTATGGAATCGCCTCGTCGGGAGCCTCTCGCCTTCGGATTGGATAAGTCAGACTTGAGGCGAGTCTTGAGCCAATTAGAAACGATAAGCTTAGGTTATGTTTTTCTTACCGAATTTGACAGTGGCGGCCGTATGTGTTTTTATTTATTGGAGTGCTTTTGGATAAACAATGTTTTTTGTTTTTCTATCTGGTGTGTACACAAATAAATCAGAAGGTTTTCCAACACGTGAGCAGGCCATATATAGTTGTCCACGTGAGAAGCATGGATTTTCTAAATTTAGTCCACACACTTGTAACGACTGTTCTTGTGCCTTATTGATGGTCATTGTAAAGACGACTCGCACTGGAAACTACAGACGTTTAAATTCAAATGGCATATCTGTCGGAATCATTGGGATGCGTGGCAACATTACATCTTCTCCTTTGAATTTTCCATTTAAAATTGTAGCTTCAATAATTCATCATTTTTCTTACTGAAAGCCTGGTACCGTTGCAAAGTCTTGAGGATTTTATGTTTCGGAGAAGAATGATAGGGACGCCAATTTTCAATTCTAAAACATGCGGCAGCATTCCTGACAAATCAAATGAATTCAAGAATTCTGTTGGATAATTGATTGCTTCGTCTTGATCCGTTATAGTATCGATGGACTTATACGTTATCGCTTCTCCTGGTATTTCATTTAGTATGCTGAAATTGATTGCATTGATATCTTTGTTTTTGGCTGCTAAAATAGCATGTGCACTGAGCCATTGATGACTTTTATGATTGTGTGCAATATTTGGAAAAACTTTGTGAATCAATTCGTCTATAGTTGCGGTTATTTTACAGAAATTCGCTGGCAATATGATACATTGTATGGATTCCTCTATTGCCATTTTCCCATTTCCTATATCCAACAATTGTGTTGCGAAACGTTCAGCGGATGCTTCATTTTGTAGTTGTACACGCATATTGGTCTTCAAAGTGAATCTATGTACGTATCTTTATATAACGGATGATTTGTGACATGCATTAAGTTCATCGGCCACTGTTGAATGTGATATAACAGGTAGCGTTTGTCGAGCATCACCAGACAATAAAATGAGTGCGCCACCGAAAAGTTGTGAAGAAAAGAAGTGCTTCCAATGATTTTTTGTATGCCATAGTACATTCGTCCCCTACAATGATTTTACATGATGTGATTAGTTTGCCCGTTTTAAAATTTTTGTTGATACTGCATGTTGGTGTCTCAATTATTTGCATATTCAATGGCAATTTCTGTGCTGAATGCGCTGTTCGGCCACCATCCAAAAGAGTTGCTGCAATTCCAGATGATGTGATTGCTAGTGCAATGTTCTTTCGTGATCGTGTGGCTGCCAAAATGAGTGAAATGAGAAAGGTTTTACCTGTGTCTCCGGGTTCATCTATGAAATAAAATCTACCACTTTGAGTTGTAATTGCATCCATAATTGTGTCATACACTATACGTTGATCTGGAACAAATTTTGGAAGATTCGTTTGAACAAATTTACCCAATTCATCCACATCAAAGCGTGTTTCTCGTTGGAAATCACGACCACGTCAGTCGTTTTCATATCGATTCAGCGCAGCCATTCCCAATTGTACCAATGATTTGTTAGCGATTACTAAACATTTGTCCTCAATCAATAGATATGCCTCACTATATACGTTTGGTGTGAATTGAACGTGTGGGTTTTGAATTGTTTCACGCAAACTATGTAAAATATCTTCACTCACGCAGCCTTTGTATTTTTTCCAAAGATCTTTTGGATTGGATGGAAAGCAAATTGTTAATATTACTGCAAATAACGCACGTATTTGTTGTGGGTCAGCAGTATTCGATGAATCAGCGAGTGAAGTGTCCCAATGTGCATCGTTTTCTAGGAGATTTAATTTGAGGCAAGCTTCACGATAAATGAAACATATTCGACCGTTTACTGTTCTCAATTCTTGGAAGGATGTCGGTCCACGTAAGTTGATTAACAGTAATCGCAAGTAAACGCATTCTGCATTATTTGGTTGAACAGTGTACAGACGGCCTAATGCGTCAGTTGAATATACATTGTAATGTTCTTCAGCTGCTTTACCTTGTTTGGGACGTTGAATTTTTTTTTGATGCATTCCATCTGTAGAATTTTGGCACTTCCGAGTAAGGTAGCGTCTTTGCAAACATATCATCCTTACACAATAAGAAAAACGCAGTTAACGTTGTTGGCTGTGGTGACAATGCTCTTACACGTACATTTTCTGTTGTGAAGTACACTCGCTGTCCATTTTCAAGGTGAACTGCCAAATGAGTAACTGGTGAATGCCGTTCATGAATTGGAAATGACAAAATGCGCCATATTGCTTCATTGCTTCTAATGTAGCGTCCCAGTTGATATTGGTTGATTTTATCGATAGATGCAGTTGAATTTCCTACTCCAAAAACTGCCATATAGCTTCCTTTATTGACATATTTACAAATGTATTTGATGGATTTCACTGAATTACAATATTTGATGTCGATGTGTGCTTTGTACGTTTTCGAGAGAAGCTGTGAATACGGTACAATCCAACGATTATCAACTTTAACCTCATTGTTTCACCTTTTCTTTCTTGCTTGAGCTGTACCTATTCCTTTTCGTTTGGGTGGCATAATTTATTTCACAGTGAATGTTACGTTTTGAAATCACTTTTGAAAAATATTTAAAAAAAAAATTGATATATGGAATAAATTCTTTCTATATCACACACGATTTATACGTAATATTTATTTCAATTCGAACTGTCATGCGACATAAAACCAAAACAAAAAAGTCGGTAAAAAATAGGACATTGAAATACTTTTTTCGAAAATCGAACTTTGTTTCAAAATATTCAGTTACGTAAGTACCTACAGATGAGTGAATGTGACAGATTTGCGTCGTTCTTGTTTTCGGCGTTGCTATGGATATAATGTGTCATAAATGGCCATTCTGTATTACAATAGTCTTGTATGAAAACATGTTTTTCGTAAATATTCAATTAATTTTTGTAATAAAATCAAATTCTGAGTATCCTATCTTTTGCACGGCAGTCTAAGCAATAATTTGACAAAGTTTTATCGCAATTGGATTAATGGCGTAGGAGTTTATAATGGACAGACAGACATTCATTTTATATATATAGATTACTATGAATTGTATTGTCAGAACCTGCTATAATAATTTATCATTCATTATAAATATGTTTAGATAACGGCTTGAATTTATCATTATATATTTTTTTCTTAATTGAAAGAGCTATCGTTGATATTTTTATACAGCACAAAATTAAATTGCTTATTAAGTTCTTCTTATGATAAGCAAATTGTCAAATGCACAACGACTAAAACCATGTTTAATCGTGAATGTATATTTATTTATTCTAAAAAAATTAATGAATTCATTGTATCATCAATACAGTATTTAAATATGCATCATATTTTTTTAACTTATATACAAAATAACAAACTATTTTCAATGTGCTCCCCATTCATCGACGTATCAAGCGAGCCAAGTATCACCACGGTGTATGAAAACGTATCTTTTTGGATATAAAAATGATATACAGTGGCCATTAGTGGGTGCACGTTACAATAAACAAAACCGCAACACAATCTCAATTAAAGTAATCTATGACAGTGGAAAACATCCACTTTGCGTGCTCCTACGAAAATGATAATAATAACCTACTTTCACTTCCGGTAAACGTCACGCACACTGCTAGCTTTGATCCTTATAACGGAGACCGTTAAATTCATTTCGTTGCCACGTTAAATAATTAATAATTAAATCTACGTTCCGTTTTAATCCCAATCATTTGGCACGCCACAAGTGTATTTGTAACGGTTCGACGGCTGTGATTATTTAAATTGAAGCGATAATATTACTTAAAATCAATATTATAAATTTTCAAGTAAAAACATTCGTTTATTATCGATTCTCTAGTGGTTTGTTTAAGTTAAAAAAAGTACTGAAAACTAGTTTAATGGTCTATATTGGTTATGAAGCGTTATTTAAGTTTCTGGTTGATATCGCTGCCTACTATTACGTTTTAATAATTATTGTTTAAAATTTTTTTTATTCGAAACATTGTTGAATTATCAAACCGGTTTAAATGGTTTTGATTTGTAAATAACCATTTTTGGTTTTATGTTTAATGCCAATGCCAATACCAATGCCACCTAAAATACATACGACATATGTGAAATAAACTGTGATTCTGCTTTCCCTTTGTATAAGGTGACTAATCGTATTTTGGTAAATGTTTGATATTTTAACTTGTTAAATAATAATGTGCCTCGATAGTACATCTACATAAAGTGGCAGTAAAGTTTGCTAAATAAATTCATTTTGAAGTTTTTGATCCAAGACCCTTTGCCATCATAGTTATTCATGCTTTAAAAAACAATAATGACACAGTAATAATGTCATCATACTATATTTCATATCGTTATAATTAAGAATGCAGTATTTTGTCGTTCTTCGTTAAATTTCTTACTTCGGTGGTTCGAATAGCCTTTAGCATAGATTTTTAAAGGCAGTATAGTGTAGCTTACAAAGAAACCGTCGGGTGGGGCTCTCTGTTTACCATTTGTGCGCTTTGTAGATAAGTCCCAGGGGCTATTTTGCTCAGGTAGCGGTTGTTATAGACCAGTTATATAAAACCTGCTTAATATTTATCCCACATATTTAAATTTTAAGATAAACTTCAAATATTATTGATCAAATTTTTGTGTGCAAAATTGCAAGCATAATTATATAGGGATGTACTAGTTTCATTGAAAATGAATAAAAATGCTATATTTTATTTAAAAAAATATTCATATTTCAAATGTAATATTTTCTCATATATAATGTATACCGTATTTTTTTAAATGCATACTAACATTCATTTGATTAAAACATGAATGTTTACTTAATTTCTTTTAAAATATTTTTTTATGTATATATATACTTTCTTCAATCGATTATTTCTTTTGTATGATAGTAGTAATTTTATTTTAAAGCAAAATTATCCACAAAAAAATCGCTTTCGTAATACAACAACGATTTTACACTTATAAGAATCAATGGAATATGAAGTAATCATTTTCAAGTGTCATTTTATACTAGGTTTAGCATTTCCGTAATACATAAAGGTCGGCAGGGAAAGCTTGTGAGAGATAATAAAGGAGCAAGCAAGATGCTACCTCACTCAAGCATGAAGTGGCGTTCACAATATTTTTTCACATGTTGCAAGTTAACTAACTACATTATAATAGCTACACGATTTCTTTGTGCTCACAATAAACTTTTACACAGCCAGAAAAACTTACCTGGATGAATAAATTTTGCCATTATGAATCGTGAATTTAATTTTACTTTACAGACAAATATGTAAATATATAACATATATGGCGAATAAAGACAATTTAACTGATAACTTACTTGAGTAATCAAGTTTGTGATGTATGCGTTATTTGTTGGGAAATTTGTTAATTAAATCATTTTAACATATATGCGATATTCAAAAACGAATACACAGTTTTTTTGTAAATATTGTCAATTATTCATTAAAGTATATAGTGAATATGATCAACTGTTTTTTACTTGAACACTTCAATGCAAAACAATACTATCATATGTGAAGCTTCCAAATGTGTCTTCTTTTAACCGAATGGTCTGTCTCTCTCGTAATAAAAAAATGTTTTATTTTATAACAGAATATAACCAGTGAATCTTCAGATATTAAAATAGCGTGTATATAAACAAATATTGATGAATTAGGATGGTCAAATAAGCATTTGAAAGTTTATTATACGATAACTACAATCGCCTGTTATAATCTTTATGTTTACTAGAAATATTGATTTTGGATATCAATAAATATAAGTTTATAGGAAACAAGCCGTCGCAAGTTTCAACTGTCAAATAAATTTTAGGTGTATTTGACAGGTGCACATAAATTTATTAAAATACCTTTTTTTTTTTCGTTGACTTCACGAAGTGCGTACGGCACTGTTTATCTCCTTTAAGATGAAGGGATCGAATATCGCGTTTATCCCTAAACAGTGGTTCGTTCAATTTATTTGTGAGTGTCTATCTACTTTTCAATGATTATTTTTTGATTATTGCATTTGCCATTTTATTGTTCTGAAAGGTACATTTTCAATCACTTTACTTATCAACGGGAAAAGAATTTGATAATAATATTCTAAGTTTTTTCGATAGTATGAAATTAATATTATTTGCCAGGCGTTTTACAATACAAGTTATTCGTGATAATTGTATTTATTTTATTCTTTCGTGAATTAAAAGTCAGATTATTGCGCTCAAGTTTTTTGTAAAACTGTTTTGTAAAATATTATATTTATAGAAATATGTTTTTTTTTATTTCTATTTAAATTGGAAACTAATTAAACTATCCTCATTCATTACGATCAATTTCATCATTATAATGAAATAGTGGAGCATATTATTTTTTTATTGAAGTATTAATTGAGTATTAAGAGAGCTATTGAGCTAGCTAAACATTAATCATTTTCACCGTTTTATATTCACCTCAGTTGAGAACTTCCTTTTTTGTTGTTTTTTTTTAATTGGTTACTCACATTATTTTAATGAATTTTGCCAACCATATTTTTTAAGCATGCGTGTAACTTATTTTAGAAAAAAATATGAAGTAACATATTTGTTGTCATTATTTGGTGCATAAGATTTCAACGGAAAACTTATCTTTAACGTTCTTGATAATTCTTTTTATATAGAGATATATTTCTCTGTGAAATTTCTAGTGTGTAAAAAATGTAGCAATGCTTATTATCAAAATAATCTAGCATTAATAAATATTTTTGCTTTTTTTTCAAATTTTTTAAGTAGTTTCTTTTTAATAATAATAATTTAATTCATTTCACGTATAAAAATACAATATGAGAAAAACGTGCACAGATAAGTTAGTATCAAGCTACAACCCTGATATCTTGTTAAATAATAATGGCAACTTGTTTATGGGCGTATACTTTGGGAATCCTGAGAGACTTTACATTTTAGCCTTATATTAATGTTTAATATCTATAAAAGAAAGGGAAACACCTTAACCATAATTACCGCTAAAGCCCGCGCAAAAAACTGTTTCGTTTCGTTAGTCTCACGCCTACCGGAAAACTTTATCTCTCTTGCCGACAACACATTTTCAGGAAACCGTAATCTGGTATTTGGGTAATCTAGATTGCGCTAAACTTGAATTCAATACGTACTTAGTATACATCGTTAAAACTCCAGGGCGTTTATTTTTATGACCCTGCTTGACATCCCAAATTCTGTAGAGACATTTTTTTGGCTGCATATTTGTTTAAGAGCATTTCGGAGCAATAAATAAAAATGTTTACAAGTGAATTCCGCAGTACTTATGTATATTAAAGCTATTATGATCTGGGACAATTTCAATGAATGGCATTTGGCTGATCCAATGAACGTTTTACAAGAATAAATTCCAACAAAATTTCTGCGAGACTTTTATAAATCAAATAACAGCAAAATATTTTTAGAGTATTTTTTTATTGATTCATCTTCTATTCGATAAAAGGTAAACCTGAAGCTTCTCATTTTACGATAATAGACTTCGTCAGTGAAAATTTTTATTATAATGAACTTTAAGAGCTTTTCATGTTATTTTTTTTTTTAGTTTCAGGCTTTCAAATTTTTTACAGATCTATTTTATAATTTATCCGGATTTAATATTTTAGCCTTCTCGCACATTTACTTGCACGTAGACGTAACTAAAAAAGTTTCATCAAATCATTTTTTTAAGAAAAATGCTTTAACAAAGTAAACTGAGATTGAGAAATGGCTTAGTTCTAAAATCATGTTTCCGACCTTTTTAATGGAATATATTGTGATTACATTATGATCATTTTTTTATGTTCATTATTTTCTATATGCATATAATGCAATGTATTCTTCCAAACTTAAAGTGTGATTTTATGAACAAAATTTAAGTTTCACACTTTCACACACTGTAACTCTTGGATTTTATTTCGCTTTTCAGTACATTTTATTTGCAACATTTTTAGTAACCGATCATAATCAAAAAATTTTTAATGGTAAAAATAAGGAGTTTTAAAAATATATAATACATTTCACACTATTTCCAGTGTATATCTTGAGTAAAAAAAATTGAATTATGTTTATCGCACAAATAGGTTTAGATATGATGTTTTTTTTTTTTAAATCAGTTACATTGTATTACGTACGAAAAAAAATCACAATAAACATTGTAACTGTTTTTAATTTAGGTTTGATATAAGTTTCATATACAAAGCTTCGTTTGAAAAAAATTTTTTTGGTAGAGCAAAGCGACGTCAAATCGTCAAACATCTATAGTCACATTTAAACATTCTTATAGCACCAAACAAATGATAAAATTGACGTTTTCTAGAATATGAATATTAATATCTGTATTTGAATATATATACAGAGTGTTCGTGGTTTCTATGTTCTTTGGAATTTTTTTTTTGTATGTTGTTTCAGGCTTGAATTTGCAAATGGTTTTCAAATACATAGTTATCTCAATGATTCAAGAATTTGTATCAAAATGGTAAAATAAACATCTTTACTGTTTAATCACTGATGCCGTTACCCGAACACACAATCTTTTAAATGGGAATACTGTTTAGTTATAAAATAAAATTCTTTTTAAGATACTGTTTGTAAACATTAAATATTACATTGGTAAGTTGACGCTAATGTTAAATGTTATTGATTTGTACAGTTTTGCATTGCACGTTGGTTTTGATAAACTAATTTTTCATGTAAATCGAGGAATAGGTGTACCTTTAAATTAAAGCGACCGAATTATCGTACCGGCAATTAAAGTTTGTTATTTGAGTATCCATCTATTTGTAAAAGGCTAAGGGATCGAGGATTAGAGTATTAATAATCATCATGAATAGTAATGACAATAATGTTAAAACTATTTGAATTTATAATCGGCGGTGAGTTTTCACTAATCCGGTCCTGCCGCACACTCGCAAGCCCGGGAAGTGGCGGCTAATTGATATAAACACACGCTAGATATTATCAAGGGGCACGATGATCCTTGGCCACATGGGCGTGCCCTACGCGATTACACCAGACAATACCAATAACAGCACTAATCCCACAACCGATTTTATTTTAGGTGACTTTTGAATTTACATTAAGCTTATCAAATCAAATCAATCCTCAACCAAAGCTTAGTAATTCATTTAATCCTCTGATTATATATGCCGTTAATTGGATTTTATTTTACTGTTTCATTGAATCTTGACGTAATTCTATACGATATTAGCTCGTTGATTAAAACCATTGAATGAATTTTTAAAGAATTGAGCAGAAAACTGACATCCTAATCGCATTACATTAAAGAGACTTTGTACGCTACTGCAAGTTCCCCAAACTCTCCTTTTACATATTACAACAGGCCCACAATAAAGTTCGTACGTGGACCGTTAATATTTGCAAAATGATTCCGGTCGGTCTATTGTTTGCATGTGAATGAGATATTAGAAAGCTCTCGCTAAGCTTTCTTCTGAATTCTATTTCAGACGAGATAGATGTAGTGAGTTATTCCAAAAACTTTGTTAGTGATCACATGCAAACTAAAATGACGGAAAAGCTCCATCATTTTATGTAACTTTAATACTTTAAAGAAATATTATTCCGCACTTTCAAATTAATTAAGACCATCAAAATATAAAACAATTTTCACAAAAATTGCTTTAATTATATGTTTTTCTTTTGTTACAAAAGACATTTATTTGTCTATGTACACTAGTCCACCAAATCTTTGAATATTATCTTTAAATAATTTTAAGTAATTTGTTTTGAATTTATCCAAAGTATTTGAATTTAAAATATAAATAATAATATTTTGTCATTTTGTATTTAGTAAGAGCGGTAATAAATAAGAAAATATACGAATTTAAATAGTTAAAACTTTGTAAGATTCCACATGTTTTGTCACTAAAGACCCGGGTTTAATCTTTAGGCATATTCAGGCATTTGTCAGTTCTGTTGCATCCGTGTGGTGTGTTAGTGACAAAACATGTGGAATCGTGCAAAATTGTTACAATTCAAATTTGTTATTTAAATTCCATCGAGCACCTTCAGTCGATATCATAAAAAATATGTATCAGTGATCTGTAAGCTTTTTGAGAATAACCAAATATGACCAGCGTTTTTGAGCGAATAGATTTCAGAACCGACATGTTGATTATTTAACCAAAAAACCAAAAAAAAAATATGCTATTTAAATTGTTGTGATCTGTTGTTAAATGAGATTTCTGCTAATAAAGAAAAAAATTACAAAGTGATGATTTTTCAAAATATAGTTAAAATTTATTAAAATTTTTCTAAATTCATTGCTCATTCTTCTTAAATTAAACTATGCTCTCTCGGCTGAAGGTTATTTTGAGTACCCAGAATAATTTCGTGACGTCACGTAATCGGTGTAATATGTCTTAATTATTATTACTTACACATGTTTGTTTTCTTCACAATATTAATTGTTATGTTATCAGTGCTACTGCTTTACCTTTGCCTAATTGCTTATATATTCTTGAAATACTCCCATCAGAAGAATAATTCATACGATGCCATATTAGCTTATTCGCATTGTTCATCTTTAATCTTCTAAAAAAAGATGTTATCGTCAATGTCTTGAGTAATTAGTGTTGTTGAGTAAAAGAGTTGTTTATACATCTATATACATAAATTAGAGCTTTTTGTATATCTGTTCTTTATATATTGCTATATTAATAATAAGAAATATTTAAAAGTTTCTTCTAAAAAAAAAAAATCTTTCCACCCCGCGAAGATTCTGGATTACAACAATCATTTAACAAAACATATTAAATGTTTTTTAACTATTAAAAAAACTCTTACGAAACTGTCAAGCATGCCACATTTCGGGAATGACATTTTGCACACTGTCAATTGTTTATAAACGAAATTTGATTTTGGAAAACTATTCACTCAATGAAACCTAAGTACAACTTTTGCAAAGCAATCACAATTTGAGGTTATGAATTTCTAATGACATTTTGCAAAATATTGCCATTGGAATTGCCATTGCAAACCGATTGTAGTGAGTAATACAGTTTTAGAATTTTAGCAAACACATGCCGAGTACTCGCTAGAATTTGATAAAATAACTGATTTATTCATTTTAATGGTTGTAAATAAAACTATCGGTTAAAAATTATACTCTTAACAATTATTCAATTATATGTACATGCTTCAAAAAATGTAGCAATAAAATCGATAATCGATACCATCATCATTTTTTTAAGATTTTTAATCAATGACTTATATTTTCTCAGCAAAGATTATCACAAACTTTTATGGGAGGTTAGAGTATATATTTTGTTTTTTATCTCGTTGTGCTTACTTCAGCTTTGAAATAGCATATATTTAAATATTTTGTTCAATACAACGTTTCATAATACACTTAAATATAATATAAACCAATATGAGCTTAGTAAATAAAATAATTCTACAAAACTCTGATACTTTTATTGCCGTCCTTGTCCTTTATTTTTTGGCGAAGCAGTTTTTCTTATATTGCGTAAAATCATTAATACAAACGTTCTATATTTATATACATTGTTTCATATACAGAATTTTTCAAGATGATGATAATGTATACATATGTTCATTGGGTAGCTTTCCCCCTCATAGCCATTATACATTAATGAAAATACTACACAGGCTTCGGTTTGTTTTTGATTAAATTTAGTCTGCCATCTCAGATGGTATTGATTATACAATGTTATACGCGTTGTTCCACTTATTAAATAAAAAGTGTAGGTATATAAAAGCAATTATTTATACATAATATCTATCAATAGATAATGTAAACTGTGAACCAAAATTGTACGCCAATCAATATAATTTCATTTTTTTAATTTTTCTGTGTACTCTCACCATTTTTTTTATTATATTTTATTAGTTTGAAAAGAAATTCTGCTTCTAATTTAAATATTTTCAATGAGAGTATGAATATAAAGATAAGGCCAGAGGTACTGATTGACTCATCAAAGTAACTATGTCTCGTTTTTAAAATCAGAATGTTTGGAGGGAATTTGTAGACATAAAAAATATAGCTGTCTTACACAGAAATTTCTACAATATATCATAAAAAAATCAAATAATAAAATTGTTTACACTAAAGCTAGAACTTTTGAGCATCTTTGGTATAATTAAACTCCAAAAAATTGTTTTTTATGAGCTAAATTTATTGTTCATAATATCTTTCAATCATAATTCATATGAAAAAACAAAATATTTCATAGCCGATGGATTTCAAGATGGTTTATCTTCGTTATATTATCAAGACTATCTAATATTTCTGTCTTCCTTGAAATTTTCCACCCGGTCACTTCAATTGTCAATTCTTCTCCGAATTGGAATTTTTTTTTCTAACGTTCAATAAAAAACAGAAAATAAGTATTTAGCTCGCTCATTGTGTTCCACAGTCCATTTAAATCATCTACAATTCTTGTTTTTTATATTAGAACATGAAAACATTACTCCAGCCATAATAGTGAATCAATTCTCTTTCCTCAATTTTATAAGCCAAAACCGATGTTGATCTATATATAATATTATAAAATCTCTTATAATAATACTAAGCATTGTATCTTATGCATACAAAAATAATGCCTTCTTACCAAAAATTTGGCATCTTATAAAAAAGACTTTCAAAAAATGACGTAAAAAATAGTGTTCTTGAATCCATAAAAATGCATAGCCAATCAAGTATTTGTTTAAGCACACAACAAAAAGTGAGGAAATTGAATGGCATATACAATATGTATACATGCATATTTGCTCTTTAATATTCTACAAGAAGTTCTAACGTAAATTGAATTGGATACTAGACATTTAAATGATATTATCGTATTTTATTTATGATATTTATATTTCAAGTAATAAACATTAATGATTCATTGTGACTCCTTATACCGTGTAGTTTCTGCTTCATCACGCAAGAAATTCTTATATTTTGTAGTCAAAAATATTTACCACACAGTAAAAAAACAATAGTTAAGTTCTAAAAAAATGTTGTAGAATTATATTATATTGCTATTTTTTCACCGTCTTATAATGGAGTTCTACAAAATATATTTAACCATATACATATTTACAATTTTATTCTTATTTGGGCACGAAATTTATTTAACAAATATTCGTGTTGATTTCACTTATATATTTTAATAGAAAGAGACAGTCATTATTACTATGATTGTTAAGTTTGTGCTACCAATGTGTTGTATTTTACTCTGAAGTTGAAATTTTACAAATATATATTTATGTATAATATTTTTTTTTATTCAATTTCACTCGACGAGGAAATAAAACCAAACAAAATTTAACGCACACTATCCGATGAGCAATACTTAATTTGAATTGTTAGAATGCACACTGGAATAAGAATGAAAAAGTTTTCCAGTTAAGATTAGAGAAGTTTGTATTGTTTCAGCAAACTCACGAGTCGTTTGCAGGAAAATTTGTGCTACTATCCAATTGTTTCAAAATCCAATCGGGATAGCAAAACACACTCTTGCTAAAACAAACTGGATATGCTTTGCTAATTGAATCAATCAGCACTATTCAACGGCCTTTTCAGGACGCGCTAAAACTGACATTAAGTCAACCGGAGACTCGTTTAATGTTGAGACACGATGCGCACGCAGGTGTGGGTTGTTAATGTGTTGATTTTGAGGGGATCGATCTTATTATATTTAAATGTATGACAGGAATGTTTTGGAGTTGGTCGATTGCATTTTATATTTTGAATCGTAATTTTAAGGTAGTACTCGTTTTTAGCCCGTTTCTTTAACTATAGCATTGATTTTTAATAATCTTTAAAGTGAATGTTTGACCCCTGAACCTCTAAGCGCAATGATAACCATAAAATTTTTGAGTCTTAAAATATCTGTTTCCTGAACAAAATTCGCTTAAAACCTCAAAAATTCTCTTTTAAGATATTAACTGTTACTTCTTTGTGGAAAGGCATGATATTTTTATTAATAAAAACACACTTTTGTGCACTATTTCCAGAATATTATATATTTTATTTTCCAGTAAAAGTTTTGCTTACTATCAATTGATAATACTCGCTGTAAGTGAAACCGGTTCTGATCATAAAATATGTTGTGGAAATACTACGAAAAATGTGTTTTTATCGCATTCACGTTTTTTACCTTGCCATATTTTGTGTATATAAGTGTAAGTATTTTTGAAGAAAAAGATGCTTGAAATATTTTCATGTTTACAACAAAGCTGAATAGAATGCAAACATTCAAAAGTTGTATTATATTATCATATCGCAGACTTACCAAATTTTTATATTTACAGAAATAGTCTATTGATTGAATTGGCATTCACTTGGTAGAACTCCATTATAACCCGGTGAAAAAAATAGCAATCTATTTTAGTTCTACAAAAATTATTTAAAAAAAATATAGTTGATAGCTATTTCGGCTTCACCGTGTTAGAAATAGTCTAATTAAAGTTAATTTCAGCAGACAAAGTTTAATAACTGTAAATTAAAACATACTTTTATTGTGTACGTGGAAATCGATAAATAACTCAGTCTTAGTTGTCGTATTTTTTTGTTGTACATCAATTGCAAAATTAGTTGCCTTGTCATGACACAGGTCTAAAATTACAATCATAAATATCTTAGAACAATATAATATATGCCAAGTACTGTGTTTTCCTTCTACATTTTTGGATGTGATGTGAAATACGTTGAAGAACGTTTTCATTCACCCGTAATTTGATATTTTTAACAAGGTAACAACTTCATAAGGAACATATCGCAGAAGATATTTTTTGCAATATAATTTGTAGGTTTTTTTACATTGTTTATTATTTGACTTAAACTTCTCCGCAGAATAGGTCAATAATTATAAATTAAATCTTTTGTACTTTAAATATTCTAAAATATCGACACAGAAGTTTTTTAACGCATAAAAATATCAAAATATCAAATGAAAAGAGGTTTGAAATGAGGAAGTGGTATAAATATATTCTTTTGTTAATATATTCATTGATATGTTTCAATACCCAATTGAATTTTTCGTGTTTTGAAACTTTATTGACTTGAAGAATATTTATAATTATTTTAATCTGACCTTTTTTTACTAATTTTATTGATAAATTTGTAAAATTTAATAATACAACTTAAATTGTTCTACATGCAATACTTAAGAAATAAATCCTAAACTCCCATATTTACTACCAAACAAGAAAAATAATATGTTTGTTTAATTAATATAATTTGGTACAATTTACAATAAAAGTTATGAGTGCTTAATGGCATACAAATATGAAATTATTAAGATCCTGTGCATTACAATATGCTTTTTTCCTTAAATAACAAAATATGTACGTAAAAATCTTTTTAAAATTATCGTATACAAAATTTCATTGCCAAAAAACATTAGTTTTTGAAGTTGTTTCAGAAATATGTGTGTTTCCTAGCCATAAGGTCTAAATTTTCTTTCATAACTCGACTTCTATATAAATGATGCACGTAGTTTACACATGTGTCTTTTATATTGCATCTGTCTGATAAAATGCTCAAAGATAGCGAATGTCGAAAACCGGATCGTGAGTGACAAAACTCGTGGAAATGTATAAGTTTCCATAATTCATATTTCATCGCGTTTTTATATAAAATTTTGTTCACGATAAAGCTCTGTATTAAATTATAACGATCAAAAACATTTCGTAATAAACTAATATTCATAAATACTGGAGATTATTAAAATCTCGTAGAGGCATTGTATGTTTAACAAAGTAATCTATGTGGAAGATTGTGTACTAACGCTTATGCGCAAGCAAACCACCTAACGACTCAAAAGAGTGAAATTATAACAGCGGGGCATCGCTCGACAGGGGTAATATTGTCGCTATAACTCAAATCTGAGGAAATTATTGGCTAGCTTGGCGCAGGACCGTCTGCCGACCTGAGCGTTCGCTGGCGGCCCTCTCCCCGTGATTTACGAGCGCGAAATGCGGTCTAACCGAGGCTCCGAATCGCCCCACTCTCCCCTATTTACCTACCACCCCTCTTACGTTGGAGATTTAGCCAGTGATAGAGAAGTGGACGGATCCAATTGGATTGTGTCCACTGGACCAGATCTTCAGATAAATTTTAGATTGACTTACTCTTTTGCATTTTATTGACAGGATTTCGATAAAATCTTATGATTGTCTCTTTTGGCGGCCTTTCTTGGCTCTAAGTCAAAAATTTGTAGCTTTATTGTTTCATTAGATTACTAAGAGAATATTTTGACCTTAATATTGTCCAGAACTCATTCAACATTTTTATTCGATACATAAGATTCAATAGTTTGATAGAATAAGAATCTTTTAAGCCAATAAGTTTACATATTTACAAAAAACTATTGTTGGCTAATAATTCAACAGTTACCAAGCACATAAAAATATCATGAAACTACGATAGTGTAAATAAATTAGCGTTAACTATCCATGGCGTATCTTCTAAAGCGTAGAGCCGTAGCATCGTAGATTGTGCGCCGCGGCGTAGACGCTTGCTGCATTGGAGCCAAAAGTGTTCACGCATTCAATGCAATTAGTAAGCTTATTAACACTCTGCTCTTTAATCGACTAGTTTCTGTATATGCAAACATCATTAATTTGGTATTTATGCTAATTACTTACTTGTAATGGAAAATTAATGATAATCACGTTGTATTTTAATATTGCTTTAGTTACCTGTATACAAATTGTTTTTGTAAATAACTTATACAAACATTTTGTTAAAAATATTTTGAATTAATTCAAGCAGCAGTAAAAAATGTTCTTTATTGACAAAACTTATGTTTTTAGATTTTTTAAATTGAAATATGTCCATTTTAAACGAAAGAACAAAACACTTGTTAAATATTGAGTATAAACATATATTTTATAATTGAATCAAAAAAATATTAAATTGATAAACGGTTATAAATCTTTCAGATCACTTAATGATCATATACTTTTTATAATTATTATTATGTTTTTAAGCTGAAATAATAATAGAGAATCACTATTGATTTTAAGAATTTAATATTCTAACAAAATTTCAAATACCCAATGATATGATTCTGTTATTTTCACATACTTTATAAAACGTCTGTGCTTATGGAGAAAATTCCATCCACGGAAACAAAATGTTTTGTGAGATAGTTGCAGTTTACTTAACTACTACATTAATCAAATCGCTTTCTTAGTTTGTTACCTTATACATTCCATCACATACCATCACATTCAGAAACATTTTAATAACATATGTATTGAAATCTTGAAAAGTACCTATTAATTGTACAGACATATGTTTGTCATGATATAAGCAGGTTTATTTATTAAAAAAGCTCTACGATGCTAGGATAAACCATAATAAGGTTAATAAAAAATATTCACTGTAATCTCTTTCTGTTGATATTCTTCAATAATAAGAAAGTTAAATATACACAATTAGATTAACTTCCACCAAAAATGAAGATTTACCTTAAAATTTTTAAATTTCAAGCTTTAATGGACGCCCAATATTTTTTTTGAATATTATATGCTTATTTGGAGCATGTTGTTATAAAAATCTTTTTCTGTTCAAAAAGCTATCTTTTCTATGTTTCCGGTTAATTTTCTTTTCGCTTTAGTTTTCGCATCATCGAGTAATCCTAGTTAAAAGAATATCGTGGCGGAAACGACCGTTGCCACTACGCGTAAGTGATTAACACTGAGCACCGTCTAATTTAATGGATATCTGGGAGGTGTTTAAAAACTAGAAAGTTTGACGCTAATGATTTCAAAGCTCTAAAGTGTTTTATTAGATTAACAGTTCGCGTTGTTTCAAAATGTTTACCGTGCTTTAATAGCTGGCTGCTTAGTGAAAAAATATTAAACTAAACTAAGCTCATTTTGAACTGGACAAATGTATTTTTAGAAGCCTTATTATGTTGATTTAGTTGAAACATTATAGCATTGCATATCTTTTGAAGTTTCCCCGGTAAAACTCACAAATATTTTAGCATGTCAGACTTTCCGAGAAATATATTAAGAATCGTGTTATTCAGTTTATGGATGTCGGTTTGAAAACACGAAAAAATGGTTTATTTTCATTAAAAAGATAAAGATTTTTGATTACTCAATCACACTACACTACAAAATCACAAATTTTTTTCAATTTTTTATCACGCATTGCATATTGAAAAGCATTTATTTATCAAAGCTATCATTATTATTAAAATGTTGACTGTCACTTCTTAATGGAAAGCAATGATATTTTAAATAATAAAAACACAATTTTAGTACTAACTTCCCGATATATTTTATAATCACGGCCGGTTTCGCACATCACGAGTATCAGTTAATATTCCTCGTGATGAGCGAAACCGGTCATGATCATAAAATATGTTGTAGAAATAGTACTAAAAATTTGTTTTATTGTATAACATTATTTTAGTTTCCTGTTCAATCTCATAGGTTACTCTCAATGATCTTTCAAGAATTCCGAACGGCGAATTTTGAAAGGAAATAGAAACAGAATTAACAAAATTTTGTTTCAATACACTTCAAAGTTAATTGTGACGTCTATCCGTGACCACTCATGGGGAACTGGCTATTTTCCTTAATTAACCATATCGTAAATTCAAATCAGACGATCAAGTTTATATTCCTTCTTAACACACCGAATTTTATTCCATGCTTAACAACTGGGAAATCGTAGTTTCAAGCTAATGACATTTTAATTTCTAGAAGTAAAACTGTGTTTTATTTCTGGATCTTGAAAACAATAGTATTCGAATTTAAATTAATTAATAAGCGATGTCAGATTGTATTTATTGATTGAATTGGCATTCACTTGGTAGAACTCCGTTATAACACGGTGAAAAAAATAGCAATGTATTTTAGTTCTATAAAATTATTTTTTTAAATATAGTTGATAGCTATTTCGGCTCACGCCATCGTCAGAACTATGCTTAAACTAACATTTGCTTATCTATATATAAGGCTGTGTAGAAAACGTACACAATATATCTTCTTTCCTGTTTTAACGACCTAGCTTGTTTCCTGTTCGCAATAAAACTAACAATTGTAAATGAAACTAAAAAGACGGCTATATCAATATGTTTACATATGGCTCGGAAATGGTCCATTATAGAAACAAAGATACATCAAATACATCAGTCAGAGGAGTCAATAATGGTGACGGAGATATATTAGTTTGTTCGTTAAGAATCTTTTGTGATATTCGATATATATTGATTTCCAGCTGTTCCAAAGCCATCATCCAGTGACCCTTACTACAAAGATGCAAACACTTAGGTGCTGAGTTTGAATTTATATTATTTGATTCATTTATAACGTGATTAGAGAATTGTGAATCTGTTTTTTTACTGTTGAATGATCTTACATGTTCATTGGCTCGAGTGGATATACTTCTACCTGTCTGTCCAATATAAACGGACAAATATGAGCCACACGACATTTTCGATCTTGCTAGAAAACATATTCATCAGACATTCTATCACACGGATGCAACAGAACTGACGTAAAATAAACAATTATCACAGTATCGTCTATATACCAATGGTATTAATTACTGAAAAACACAAAATCTAGGCAAGCAATAAACGGCAGCTTAAACAAATTTAATAATATTAATTTAATAATAATTAACACAATTGCCTGTGATAGTTTTTATTAACGATCTTGTTAAAAAGTCATTCTTGAAAGGGTTTTATAACAAATAATAATCAACTATCATTAAAATATGATTGTGTTTTTTTTAAGAAATACCTACTAATTTCAATCTGGTAAGAAGCGATCAAACATGTAGTCATGGAGTATAATAATTTTAATTATACGATTGTCGTAACGTAAGCTCACGTAAAAGATACTATAAGGAGGAGTTGAGAAAATTGAGCTGATTTAGATAAATATATATTAAGCCTTTTTTTAATTTTTTTTTTGTTTCAAATGATTGAAAAATATTTGTTTTCTATAACTAATTAGTTTAATTTGTTTTGCTAGTGACAAAAGCTTTAGATAGTTTATACCTTTTTAGATAGCATGGTATAAAAAATAATAATTGAGATCATCTTTGTTGAAGTTGTATACAGTTTTTTAGCTCACTGCTTTTGTGTGTTTATAAAATCCTCACAGCTGTGGGAATTATTTTTATGAAAATAAATTACTCAGCTGAAGTAGATACAGATGAAATGAGAGAAGACAACTCTAAGGGACGTATGTGTTATTTTTCATCGTTTGTTACCATTGCCAATTTGTCTTCACTTTATCTACTCCCTTAAGGCTAACTTTCAGCTTAAGGACACAATAAATGTGGCAGCTTACCTCTTGTAACGTAGAGGAATCCGGAACACCTGGATATTGGGATGATACTGAAAAACCTTCTACATTATAAATTACATAATTGTAGACGGTTCAGAATAAGTTTGAAAGAATCAATTTATTTTAAGTCTTAATAATTTTTAAAAAAACAGATATCTCCAACTTAATTCCATAATTATTTCTTTAAAAACAGTCAATTTAACAACAAAGTAATAAGAAATCAAAAATAATTGATTTAAAAACATTATATTAATATAATATTAATACTTTTATGCGTATCTCGTATTTTTAAAATAATTTCTTTTAATTTATGATATCGGCTGAAGGTACTTGATGGAATTTCCATATCAAATTTAAATGGTTATAACTTTATACGATTCCACATGTTTTGTAACTAACGACCCAGGTTTCGCCTTTTGGCATCTTCAGATATTCTATCACGTCAGTTCTGTTGCATCCGTCTGATAGAATCCCTGAAGATGCCGATATGCGAAATCCGGAACGTTAGTGAGAAAACATGTGGAATCATGCAAATTTGTAATAATTCAAATTTAATAGTTACTTTTATTGAACTGCAGACGCTGAATAGAAAATGTGATTTTCACCAAATGCTGAAGACACTTACAGCAGAAAATCCTTCAAAAGATTGGTAGACAAATAAAACGTTTTTACATATGTTTAATTTCATTCTTAAAAGCACGTGCATAAAAAATTGTAGCATTTGTCGAATAAAAACTAGGTTTTTTGATTTACTACATGTCTTATACACATGAGCAGCCTATAATTTAATAGTTTAAAATCAGTTGGTTATTATTGCTAGCCAAATAAACAAATCAAACAAACCATTAATGTCTACTAAATTAATATCGCCTCTTAAGCACACTGTATTATATATCATTTTATTTATCATTGACAGCTTTGTTGTGACGATTAACAACTATACTGTGGTACGAAATTGTAGAAATTAAGTCAGATCAAACTATGTCGCTTAATGAAGTTTGGAATAAATGATCTCGATTAAGACTTGCTAAAAAAATGCTCGCGTTTAGCCCATACATGGTTTTGCAAAATTATCGTCGATGTGTTACATATGCCGGTGAAATATTCCGTAATAAAACAGAGGATTTGTTAGAAGGCGACAGTTCGTATGTGTACTTGACGTACTCTAATGAAAGATAATCACTCAAGGGGAGTATGAAAATAATGGAATTTCATTAATATTGCGTTTCGCATTTCTGACTACTTTAGGCGTCAAGATTGTCATATTTCGTATAAGCCATTACATATCTACTTGTTTAGAAATTTGTAGTTAAATAATATATCAACAATACACAGCCCCGTGTATAATAACTCAAATCACTGTCATTTCAAGTTATTTTAAGCAGTGACGTAGATGTCTTTAATTTTTTGCTACAAAATAAAAAAAAATGGTTTACTTAATGTAAGTGGCGTTTTACATTTATATTTCGCCAATTACTTTTTTTAAATCTTTTCAAAAAAAACGTAAAAATATTTATAATCCAGTGAACTATAACCTCGTAACAAAATCATTGCATACTACACCATAATTATTTATATATTTAAAAGCACTTAAATGAAATATGTATAAAATTTTTCCGATGGTTGAAAGTTTTTAACCCATAACGATTCATGTGATTAATAATTTTTAACAATTAATATTAATTTCAATAATCAGTGTGTATTATTGATTCAAACATATTTTTTTAAGCTTTGCCGTTTTTTGCGGCTCTTTAAACAAATTTAACACGTATTATTCGATATATTTACTCATTATTTACTTTAAAATTTTCTAATATATAATTAAACTCTAATTAAACTTTTCGATATAACATTCAAGAGAAAGTAAATCTTTTTAAATTTTATGAAATTAATACAAACTATAATATTTTAAGATACGTCACTGCTTCATATGATGAACAATAGCGATTAAAATTGTCATGATACATCAGTTCAAGGACATGCTATTTTTATTGTAGTAATAAACACGTCATTTACGTAAAATTTAAAAAAAAGTGTAAGTTAATTTGAAGCTTATATTTTTTTAAATGTAAAACCACTGGTCTACATATTGTAAAATGTTGGAGAAATAACGTTACTTTATTGTTATCACTTGTTATTTTTAAAACGAAAAAAAAGTCGTTCAAACATTTTCAAAATGACAGGGTAATGATAGTTGTGAGTATATTTCTTTCGACAATTATTTTTTGATAAATAATATAATTTTTTAACATAATCATAAATTGTATAAGAATTTTTTTTAAATTCTATTTTGTAAAGTAATTTTTATACACAGAAAAAGGTGCAACTATTATAGTAAAACATATCATCATGGCGCCATCACTGCAGATACCTTACATGATCCTAATTAATACGTGTTCTTTAACTTTTGAAACAGTAAATTTTCTCACGACTGTTACACGTTTATATTAAAGAAAATCTTCTTCTGTGTACAGATCAAAGCAATACATTATTAAAATATTCTTCGATTAAGCCGTTTCTAAAATATTTTGAGCAATTAATGAGAATATTTTCATTAGTCTGTTCTCTACTTACACTGAACACTTTTCTTATACAGAATCAAAACTATACGTTGTTTCAAAACGCTTTGTTGGAAACACTCATTAAATTTAATGATAAATTTTTTGCGGTTTTAAAACATATATTTGTACACATTAACATTTAAATATTCATATATGAAGCAATTTCATTCATTCAAGCCAATAAACAAAGTCAACAAAGATGTGAAGACGTGTTCACAACGGGGGATTTGATTATTTATCAATACACCTACAAAAGTAGTTGAAATGTTTTGCAAAACCTACCCTTCCAATTTAACAAATACAATTATTTATTAAGACTACAGAAACAATTTAACTTCATAATTTATTATAGACAGATGGCTTTGTGCAAGAGCTTGTTTTAAGCCCAATATCACACTGACAACACTATCGAATCCATGAGGGTTAATTTTTTACTATAAAAACTATGTTAACCAAAACTAAGATGGTATTCTACATTATACCATCGCAACTATTACTTGTAATATTGTAAGTGTGAACATTTTTTTTTAATGAAAAAATCACACTTGTATATAAGTATTTATAAAATAAGTATATATTTGTAAAATTCTGCAGATATATTCCGTTAATAATAAATATTGCTAGAGTCTTCTATTACGAGTTTGTTGAATAAACAAATCTTTTCCATCTAATTAAAGTGATAACTCTTAAAATTAAAAGTCATACTAAAATAACATCCAAGTCATACACAAAAAGTTCGTTTTTGTAAAATGAAATGACATAACAGTACGAAGACGTTTATTTTGTAATAAAAGCTAAGCATTATTACGTGACGTTTTTAATCCAGGTAATATTTGCAAGCACAGTGATTTTTAATATTGCCACAGAGGCCAATATATAACCATTATGTTATACATTAAGCTTGCCTTTAGGTTCTTTTGCAGACAATATATCTTATCTGTGACAAAGCAGCTATTCGTAGTCGCAATAATAGCCAATACCGATACATAAAAACCAATATAGCGATACACCTTTCACTACAAATAAATTATTCTGCTAGGCACTGCCTCGATTAATCAATTTAGGTGTAATGGCATATTTATTGCTTTTGTTATGGTCGTTATTATTACTCATTTTCTTGAACATTTGTCCTGAATGCGCAGGAATACTTGCTGTGAATCCCCAACACCATTTAGGGTTACCGCTATTATGACAACGCCACTTGTTTTATTACGATTAAAAAAAAATATTTCATCAATATGTACTTTACGAGTTTTTTTGTCTTACAGTCCGCGTTGATTAATCCACCTACTTAAATCCATTTTGTTATGTGTTCAATAAACAATCAATAATATTTTGTATCTTAGTGACAAAATCCTGCTACATGGCCAAGTTAATATAAAAGCAGAATTGTAAGGCTTAACACGTCTTTTTTACATATTGTATAATTAATACATTTACATATCATATTTTAATTGTTACAACTTTGTACGATTCCACATGTTTTGTCACTAACGACCCGGGATTTGCCATTCAGCATCTTCAGGCATTCTATCACACGGATGCAACAGAACTGACTCAGTTGTTGACTGACCCGGGTAGTTAGTGATAAAACGTATGGAATCGTACAAAGTTGTAACAATTCAAATTTAATATAGAAATTCCATCAAGCACCTTCAATCGATATCATAAATTACATTTACATATAATTTAACATATAATATAAGTTTTACAGACAGAAATGTACACCGCGGCAATAGAAGATTTCTGAAACGCACAAACTTGTGCACACCGTAAACAATGTGTTAATGTGAATCGCTTAAAATCCTTAAGAATCAACTATTCTAATTAATAAAAAGACTATTTTTAGTACTTATTTCCACAAAATATTTAATGATCAGAACTGGTTATGCCCATCGCGAGCATTCAGTTGATTCATTGATCAGTTGATTATCATTTTTATATTTTATCATAAAATATACTTAAAGAAAAAACTAGTTTCTTTGTCAAATCGTTGGCAAAACTAGCACTTTGAACCATACTATATTTATTAGTATTTTTTCACGCGGTGAAAAAATAGCAATGTATTTTAGTTTTACAAAATTATTTTTAACAAATATAGTTGATAGCTATTTCGGCTCACGCCATCGTCAGAACTATGCTTTAACTAACATTTGCTTTTCTATATATAGCTGTGCAGAAAAGGCACACAACACATCCTCTCTCCTGTCCCAACGGCCTAGCTTGTTACTTTAACACAATGACACTAAATTTTCAAAATTCTAAATGAAACAATAGGTGTCTATGACAATAAAATTATATGTGGGAAGGAAGTGATCCTTCTGGAAGTAAATAATACCACCCTTTTCTGCAACGGCTGGACAAGTGGCGATACTATTATGTTAGTTTGTTCGTTAAGAATCCTTTGTGATAATTGGTGTCTATTGATTTCTAGCTGTTCCAAAGCCGTCATTCTCCGACCCTTACTACAAAGATGCAAACATTTAGGGGCTGAGTTTGAATTTATATTATGTGATTCATTAATAACATGATTAGTGAATTGTGAATCTGTTTTTTAATGTTGAATGATCTTACATGTTCCTTATAATGGAGTTCTACCAAGTGAATGCCAATTCAATCAATTAGTATTTTGTCTTTATTATACACAGATCAAAATGTTCGATTATTGGATATTGTATGATAAATGTAATTGGGTTCTTATTAATAGTTTTTAAAGTTATATTATAAATATTTTTAAGACATCCCTGCTACAAATTACTTCATGAAGGGGGTAGTAAATGGGGTGCTTGCTACATACGTCCACCCCAACCAGATGACTTTTTCTGCTATGAAGAATTTTTTCATGCAATTTCGAACGTATTTATTTGAAACCGAAATACAATCAAGATTGAGGCAATTACAAATGTCGATAATATTTTAAATGAATATAAGTAATATAACTAGAAATTTAATTATTTCGAAAAAAAAATATTCGAACAGATTATATAATATTACAAAAATTTCACTCGATTAGAAGATTACGATCTTAAAACCGACATTTTTTTTTGTAGCAAATAATTTTTTTTCAACTGTTAAAAAGAACACATTTTGATGATTCATGCTGTAATTTTCCTTTTCGTATAAATCTATCGAAAATATGAGCATTTTTTTAAATTTAACATGAATATATTATACCCTTTCTCAAAATTTTGGTGTTTACTCATCAACATGCAACCCGTTTGAAATGTTGGAGATTTGCTTTACAAACGACAACGATTTTTTCCCAGATAAATTGATAGATAGCTTTAAGACGACATATATAATAACACATTTTGTAATATTAAACTTTCAAAAAAATGATACGGAATTTTTCAGGAATAGCAAAATGAAATAGGTAAAACACGTTTCAGAAATAAAAATATTTGTATGATAGATATTTAAAGTCTCTGTGTAGGTTGTTGGTGAACATGAGAGCAATTATTAATAGCAGATAATGTAACAAATTGTAAATTATCATTATTTTATTTCATGTAGTAAAATCTCGATTATATAAAGTCATTTCGTTTGCGGCGAAATATTTTTTTCCGTAGACTAGGGAAATCTGAAACCAATTAAATTAGAATGGCAGAAAAGTAGCGAGGTATCAAGTTACGGCAAACTGAGCGAAAATAAACCCAGACCAACCACGTGAGGAGCTGCCTTCACCACCACAGTTTGCTATTTGAGTTGGTATCGCGTAATTTTTTTCTTTATTCAAAAAGTTTTGCAAGCCAATGGAAAAGTTTACCAGATGGAAAAGATTGTTGCCACTTATTCAATTAGACCGCATTTCAAACTGGAAACTTAGAACAATAAAAGGCCTCAGTCTTAAAATAACGTTTTTTGGATATAATTTGGAAGCCACTTAATAAATATTTAATTAAACATATTTTTTTCTCTTTCACGCATTTTAACTTTATTTGATTCGGACCACGATTTATATAACATTTTTCACTCAAAAAACGGTTCATAAAACATTTTTTCACTGAATAAAATCAAGCTGCGCAACACCGTCAAAGAAATTTTTTTTACAATATAAGCATTATTCAAACATTACGCTTTCTAGATATTTTTATTTTTATAATTATATAATTTTATTTATATATATTTGTTATTTTTTTTTTCCACAGACGACTTTTCCTAACCAAAAAAACATATCATTATATTGAGGAATAAATTTACTTAGAAATGCTATTATATTATGTATAGTTTTGTATGTCTATCAACTGAATTAACTGCTAACTGGCATTAGCTATTCAATGAAATTTATTGGCAACTGAATTCATCAAACGCCGTATACGGGTTTTCTAAACACATCAAAGACTTCTTTTCTTGGAAATTCAATATAATATTTCGAAATTCATAATCACATTGAAAGCATAAATTTATACAAAAGAAGATTTTTTAAGCACTGCTTGTATGCTTATCGAAAAGAATTCCGCTTATGAAACAAATATTACTTATCTAGTAAATTTGGTCAATCTATCCCAAAGCCTTATATTTCACATTCGTCAAATAAAGAAAATTTTATTTTTTAATCGTGTTTTTGATTGTCTTTTTTCGTTGTTTCGTTTTCAGGTATATAGTCCTTTGTTTTTTTTTTTTTTTAAATTTTATATATTTTTATGATTACTTTATATTTGAATGCTTAATTTTTAATATATGCTTACTTCGTTTTCAAAAGTATGTTTAGTTAAAAAATAAAATGGTTGGAATCTTTTATATTTATTTATGAAAAAAAACTAACCATACGAACTGAAAAATAAACAAGGATAAAGAACATATTTCAAATACGTGTCATACAGATTTATTTTCTTCTAATATATGTATTTGTAGTATGAAGCAATCTGCTTTCCAGTTGACATTTTACATACATTCTTTGTAATTCAAGCATTACAGGATCATAATTTTACTCGGAAATTCATAAATAGTCATACAATAATGCTATACACGAACAAATACTTTCATGTAAAACAAGGATAGTTGACACAAAAATAAATTCCAAGAGTTCGAAATAGCTCAAATGACGGATTGTATATTATCTGTATGATAATAATATCGGTATACCGAATAGCTAACGCTCCTTAGCGTTCTTTTTTTTCGAGTGCGATATTAAAGATTCGAACTACAATGCAAACTATTTAGAATTTAAAAATCGATTTGTGTTACAGAAGACAAGGGTTACTATAGATTGTTAAAATTAAAAAAAAAAAAAAAAAATTAAATAATAAAAACACATTTTTTAGTACTTATTTCCACAATATATTTGTTGATCAGGACCGGTTTCGCTCATCGCGAGCATTATCGACTGATCATCAGTCATCAGATCAGCATCATCAGTTGATAATGCTCGCGATGAGCGAAACCGGTCCTGATCAAAAAATATATTGTGGAAATAAGTACAAAAAAATGTGTTTCTATTATTTAAAATATCATGCCTTTCCATCAAGAAGTGACAGTTAACATCTTAAAAGTGAAAAAAAAAAATTAAGCTGTTTTTTAATATCGAATAGTAAAAAAACTTCCTGGAAAAATGTTTCATTAAGGGCCCATAACACAAAGAAAAAAATACATATTTGGTATTCAGAACTTAGCGTCATGCGACCATATTTAGACAGTTTAATCAAATCTTGCGATCGACCTTTAAAACCTTTCTGTCAGTGTTTGATGATGATACTTAATTGTCCATGCTTTGTTCTGAACAGACGGTCGAAAAAGTTGCAAAGTTATATCGAGAGTTTGCTACACCACTCATATTGGCACAGTGCAAACTAACAATTTGTGTTAAGAACGTTTTATAGTAAGTTTCATTTCACCACACTCGCCTGACACTTTATTTGACACAATTCGTAACACGGAGATAGCATTCTCTGTCGCTTTATTCGGGAAGTTTTCTTTTTCCTTGTTTGCGCGCTAGAACCGATAAGCAAATACATTGATAGCCTGCTACTACGTGATCAAGTTTTCTTTGTGAAGGGAGATCCTTCAAAAGCAGCTATCTCAAATCGCAGGCACCTTTGAATAAAGATGTTTTTGTCTTCAAACAAGAATTTAAAACACGGTGAAAAAATAGCAATGTATTTTAGTTCTACAAATTATTTTAACAAATATAGTTGATAGCTATTTTGGCTCACGCCATCGTCAGAACTATAGATATATTACTAACTAAAAGATAACTATATATATATATATATAGAAAAGCAAAAGTTAGTTAAAGCTACCAAGTGAATGCCAATTCAATCAATAAAAAGAATTTAAAACATCTTTTACGTTTGTTTCAATAAATTAAAAATTTAATCTTTTTTATTATCAGCAAAAGATTTTATATAATATGTTTTAATTTTAAAATCATCTATCTTACGTATTTAAAATAAATAATGGTCAATTAAATATGTATATTGTTTTGCAATAATATTGAACAATTGATTCAAAGGTAGATTCCGTTTGAAGAATAAATCTTTGTCAATATTTATTCAGAATTTAAGCATGGAAAACTTAACTGGAAATATCACGGCAAGTGTTTTCTTGTGGAATCATTTTTTATATGCCATTTTGAATAATACTTATTTGACCAAAATCAGTCTCGCTAATCGTTCATTCATTGATTCTGCTAGCAACGCGTTGTACCGGTTTTAATCGTTGTTAGAATAAGCAAATACTTTTTTGTTTTTAGAAATATACTTTTTATGTTCACTAAGAATTAAAGGTACACAAGTAAAATATATTATTCATTGAATAAATTTCATACTATGATGGTCAAAATTTTTTTTTTATTTCAGCTGATGCTTCTAATTTCTATATTTCGAAAATTTCATCATGACTTACTATACGAATTCAATATGTTTTGAAAAAATATTAAAAATATTTTGTATTAGTTTCGCCTGGAATCATTTAAAACATGAAATGTGTTTTTGTATTTAACATGCTCCTCTTTAACATTTACTTTCATTCTTGTTATATCTAATACATTTTTTTTCAAATCAATATCACGTAAAACAATCTTTTTGACATCTGTAATATGACTGAAAGTTTTTCAAAGTTCAGTCATCGCAAATAATTATGCTATCAAAAACCCCCTCAAAAATAATCAAAAAATATTTTTTATTTCTCTTTAAAATATTATATTGTATATTTAATGTATTCGGAATTTTGTATCGTATCAAATACTGGTACAATTTATTCAAAATTATGATTTTTAAAAATGCATTTCAAATTTTAAGTTTGAGCCATATCTATTTTACTTACAAAATTTACCATATTAAAAGCTTCTCATTGAATTTCCATTTTATATTTTTTTATTGTTAATATATTGCATAAGAGAATTATAATATTATTACTTCTTCAAGGACTTTTAATAAAAAATCTCTATGTTTAATGTATATTTTATTGGGTAAAGATGCTTTGGCTTTTGCTTAACCCATAGTTTTAATTATCTTTTCATTCAAAATGAAGTTTTAATTATTTAACTTAAGAGGGCTTGCTAAACATGGTTCTTATTTTAAATAATTAGCCTTGGATAATTTATTTAACCGGCAAAAAAGATTTATGTAAAATAATTACAATGACCTACCTACATAATAATTATTTCGTGTAATATAAGGAGGGATTTAAAAACCTTTTGTTATATTTTTATTAAGGTTTCTGGAACTTTTGAAATAAATTCACATCATAATGTAACCCAGTTTTAAATTTTAATGGGAAATGAAAATGATTAAAGTGTCTTTTTAAAAGTTATGTAATTTAACGCCATAATGAGTCGAGTAAAATGTATATTTATACACCTCTTAGACGTCTACGTCGTTGAAAATCAAGTCAAAAATATTGTATTTAATATGAAAAATATTATCATATCATTCATTGATGACTTAACCAACTTACCATACTCTACAGTATTCGAACTCATAACGAATAATAAGACAAGAAATTTTAGCAATGCTTATTTGTTAGAAATTAATCTTCGACCAAATTCGATGATGATGTTGAAAAATTGTCGATAAAAATCTGAATATTTAAAATTAAAACTCCAGTAATTATTGCTTTTTCTTTTTTCATCACACTAAAGGAATCTGAATATAATTCCAATAATCAATTGAAAAATATATATACGAAAGCGAGTTCAAAAATTCCTTTCCACTTATTCGATCCTCAAATTAAAAGGCGTTGGAAAAGCAATTAACCAACCATTATTCTGTTATGACCCATCTTTATATTTTATTATACGGTATTCAAATAAAAAACGTTCGAGCAACTCACTGTTTTGGTAAAAAAACTATCTAAAGATCTTTCACTGGAATATTATATTTTCCTCATTTGGATTGGACATAAACTTAAAAAATGGATAAAAGTATTTACCCGTGTGTCTTTGATGGTGAATCTGAATTATATATAATTCATTTGACTACAGCGCTAAAAATTTAGCCGTTATTTGGGCTAAGAAAAACAGTGTTAAATTTGAAACAAAATTTAAAAGTAAGTTTTAAGTTCACCATGGAGACTGAAGAGGGCTTATCTGAGAAATCAAGCCTGAATAAATTAATATCATTATTTTTATTCAAATCTTATATTAAAAGAAAATTTACATTGAATTTTTTTTTTTCAATAAAAATTATATGTTATTTATTAAAAAAAGTATTTTTATACTCAAAATTACATTCAATAGTTCATATATTCCAGTACCAAATTAAGACACGGTAGTATATAAAAAGGTATCACGCTTTAATCTAATAAGAAAAGCACATTTACAGAACCTTCGATTTTTACCCCTGCTGGTCCATCTAAAGAGGGTTGAGTCTCTCGAGGTTATTTGACTTACCCCTTCTTCCCACCCAGTCTTATCGCGGTTTGTTGACAAAGAAAAATTGGACATTTATTATTCACAATTCAAACTTTTCGATACGTTTGTTTTTACTAAACTATTGATATATACAGGGGTGAATTAGAAAAGGCTTCATTTCCAGTAAATTGTGTAGGTTCTCTGTTCCTTATTGGTCATAAATGTATAATACAATCAAAACCTATCTTATGTGTCTTAAAATACTTTCATTGAGATAGTTTGAAGTTTTTTATCATTGCTTTGTAAAACGAAAAAGTTTAAGAATTCAAGTTAATTTATTTTATAAAAAATGTTTAATATTACAATAGTTTTTATAATAATCAACTCTTTATGATACAAATATTTATTTTTTATTCTAAAAACAATCAGGCGTTTATTTTATTACATCATTTACGTCATGACTAGGTCAAATATATGATAAAAATTCGCGAACAAAATTTTGCGCCAATGATGAAAATTTAATTCACACATAAAAGGTTACAAATAATTGAATTAGTCACCTTGATTTATCTTACTGGCCCGGCTAGCCAAAAACAAATAGTAGCGAATTTGTTTTATGCGCAGATTAAATAATTCAAGTGATTTGTAAAGCGTTACACAGGGGTGGTAATAGGGGTGGCTAGGTGAAAATAATATAAAAAATGTTGAAGCTGTTGGGATAAAGCCCGCGCGCTTAATCCGTCGCCCGTAATTAATACAAATATATGGCAGGCACTAAATAAAGTTCAGACTCGAAAACTTTAGAGAGCATAATTTTCAAATAAAATCATTCGCGTTTATCTTTTCTATAAATGCTTTAAAAATAGATATCCAAAATTTGAATTATTTGAGAAATATTTTTTTATCAAATTAGCTTTTTTCGATGTAGTAAAGCTTTACTGATCAAAATTATATCAGCAATTGACTAAAATTGATTGAGGGTACTTGACGTGTGCTTTCGAAAGACCTTAATATTTTATATCTCGATTTTCTATTTTTAAATAGCTTAAACTCTTTGATGAGATTAAAAAAACGGATTATAGTAGGTGTGAGTGAACAAGTTGTGGGATATGATTCACAAATAAAAATTATTCCATTATTCTTTTGCTTTATGTTTACTAATTTTTTTATGATTTATGTCAGTACTAAAAACTATCGTCATTATTCACATTTCTTTCTTTTTATAGATATAAGTTTGCGTTTTAAGCTAATTTAATTGCTTCATGAAATAGTATTTATCAATCAAGTCTGTTGATTGCATAATTTGTTTTCGGGAGTCGCTTAGCTCAGCCTACGTAAATTTGTTCCGTTGAAGTCTGTTAGTGATTGGTCTCTATCCGTGCGTGTAAGCGAAAATTGTATTTTTCCATTACAATGCACGATTTTGAGCTTAACACACTATTATAAAAGTGGGTTTTAACCCTGTTCAGAAGCCAACATGTAACGAGCGAATTGATAAAATTTTGCGGTATATTTACGTAAATATCTAAAAGCTCTTATACTGAGCGTACTACACTAAACTGAACACATTCTTCTACTTAGAGTATTTTAAAAAAAAAATTTGCGTCGAAGCTAAATGAAAAGTATTAAAAATGTTTCCATACGGAAAGATATTGTCATTTATGAAAAATATTTCCGCTAAGATTATCATATTTTATTAAAACCTTCGTACAAAAGACATGATACAAAAGTCAAGCAAATTCTTCAATTTTACAATATAATGATCAGAACTAATTTAACTTAGTATGAGCATCGAATTGTGATATAAAACACGAGAAGTCTAAACATATTCGAAAATCTATTAATAAATTGAATTTTTATTTTCCTATACTCTAAATATACCAACTTCTAATTTATGTTGCTTTTCTATTTTCTTCAGAATACGACAAGAAAAATTTGGCGGCGCATGGTGCCCTAAAGCTCAAATAAGCTCAGACGTGAAAGAATATCTCGAAGTGGATCTTGTTCGAAACCACCTTATTACGTGGACAGAAACACAAGGTCGGTTTGGCAATGGTCAAGGTAAAGAGTTCGTGGAGACATTTTTCGTCGAGTATTGGAGGGAGTCGCTCGATCAATGGATTATGTACAAGAACGCCAAAGGAGATAAGGTGAGACATTATATTATATTGGATAAAAAATGGTCACTTCTTTCCGAACTACCTAAAATTATATATTTCTAGTTTTATTTTGCTGACTCGAAATAGCATTTCTTACACTGTTTTCAAGATCATACGTGTTTATATATATTAGTACACAACACTATTCTAATGAAACGATTGATGACACTTTATCGATATATAAAACAAATTTTCTTTTTAATATTGACTAATTTATTATTTCGAATCATATGTTGCGTATCATTTAATTTTGACACATCTCATATTACACATTTATTGAAGGCATCATACTGAGATCTCGTACAGTAGAGTAATTGCCCTGCAAATGAATTTCTGCACTGCAATAACACTAAAGTGGTTTATGATTGCATTGGCATTATTTATTTGTCGGTGAATATAATATATACTGATATCAACACATATTTTGGTATTAATTTCAATCGGCATATTGTAACATTCTTTAAAGCAATCAAAAAATAACTGTATAGAATTTTAAACCATACAGGTAAATAAATTTTTTTTCAAAATGGTATAATATGTTAACTTTTAAGTAAGTGCTACAAAATATTTTTTATTCACCTTCCTGTATACGTATATATCGTAATTGTTAGCAAAAGCGTAACGGCGATCCGAAGCTTTGTCATAGTTTATTTTTTTAAATTACACAGAAAATTTTAATTATATACAAACAACTTAGTTTATTTTAATGGGATCGAATTTTGAATTTCGTTGTTATCAAAAAATTTTACGTATTTATTTTTTTACCAAATGATCGGTTAATAGAAAAAATCAATTGAAGGAAGCGTTCTTTAGCATAGTGAAAAAACGAAGTAGTTAAGTTCTACAAAATTTATATGATGTATAGTTGATAGCTATTCCGGCTTTAGCCGCATCAGACCGCCATCATCATATAAATTTTGACGAGTTTAAGTTTGATATTTTTTCACCGTGTTGTAATGGAGTACCACTAAATTAATGCCAATTCAATGAATGCGTTGCTTATTTTTTTTTGCTATAAAAATCTTGTGAATTGTATCGTTTTTAAATTGAATCTCAAAGTTTCATTTTCAGAATATCTTTATTATCACAAATACGGAACTATCTTTGTTTTTTCACAATCAGAACTCTTTTTCAAAGATAATATAGTAAAATCAAACATTTAATTTACATATATTATAGCATTTATCAACTCGTGGTCTTTATACAAACGATTTCAATCTCCAGAGTGGTTATAATAAAGTCACATTTTAAATACGCTCCGAAATATCGTATCAGTAAGTTTGCATTTATAAAACATGATTTTAACAATATTATATTAAAATAACTGAAATAAATTGAAAGCATATTTGCAATCTTTCAAATAAATAATGTTAGCGAGATTCCGAAAGGTTGATGACATATGGTCATTAATGAACTACGATTAGGCTTTTTGGGATATTTAATATATTTAAATATAAGTTGATCAATAATCTTCATTATACAAACAATAATTTACATTCAAAAATGATACACTATAAATAACCATCTAGATTTAAATTTGAATTGTTAAAAGTTTGTACGATTCCACATGCTTTTTTACTAACGACTTGGGTTTCTCCTTTCGGTATAACTTCTATTTCTGTCAACTTCTGTTTCTATTTCGGTACAAGAAAAACACAGACACTAAGGCTCGAACTGAATAACAGCTAAAATGTGATGTGTGATAGAATGCCTGAAGATGCCGAAAGGTGAAACCCGGATCGTCGTCGACAAAGCGTGTGGAATCGTACAATTTTTTTTAAATTCAAATTTGATATGGAAATTTTATCAAGCATCTTCGGACGATATCATAAATCATATCCAGACTCGCAAAAATCATTTTTTTCAAATCATGAACATTTATTAATATTATAATCTTTAAAAGTGTTTCAAAAGCTTTCGGTAATTAAATGCTTTTTTTTATTTATCTATAGACACTGCCAGGAAACAGCAACACCTATCTCGTAGTCAGACAGCAGCTGGAGCTTCCTTTTGTGGCTTCCAGGGTCAGATTCATCCCTTACTCAGCCCACCCCAGAACCGTCTGCATGAGGGTTGAGGTTTATGGATGCCTTTGGGAACGTTAGTATTGCTCATGCGAAATATGTTTCTACAATATTTTGAACACTTTAATCCCGATTATCATATAAGGCAAGATTAACATATAACGTTTTTTATTTTACAAAATCGTTTAAATTTGAATTTGAAAACAAGCTAACGTCCGATTTTTGATTAAATAAATGAATTTATAAAATAATCGAACACATTTCCGGCTTGGAATTTCATTTGTAACATTAACGCCTTGATTCCGATTTAAGCCCGTTATTCATATTGAAAATTTGACAAGGGTTAAAGTATTGAAAATTTAGAAATATATTTACATTGATTTTATCAGAAATATATTACAATTAGTACTGCTCCTACTTACTATTCACGTACTTTGGTTACACTTACTTATAAAATACTTACATCAGATTGATTAAACACTATTTTTTAAACTAAAAAAATCATTTTTTATTTTACAAGAACACACACACAATTTATAAACTGTATACCATCATATTGAGTTTTTTATTTATTGCTTGCGACTACTTGATAATATTTGCAAAGTTTTGATGGAATTTAATTCTATAACCATGATTTTCTTAGCATAAAAAATAAATGGCACATATTTTATATACATTCTACACTAGACTAAGTTATATTTTTACGTAATAAATTGCTATTGAATTTGATATATCTTTTTCCAAATTATCAACGAAAAATTTTATAACGATGTTTGTGGAATAAATCTATTTACCATTTATATTGGCCGAGTGTGACAAAAAGTTGACAAATTTTATTTTATTTCGTACAATTTTTCCATAACGAGATATTTGCGTCATGAATATGAATTGCAGCGATAGCAACTTCTGGTTTTATGTTCCATTAACGTTGCAACGTGATATTACTAGATAAATTTGCATAACGCGAAATATTGTTTTGGCGTGCTTGCTTTTTTGCATCACTGACTAAATTACTTTTATCACTATTTTTAAGTTTTAATCACATGCGAAAAATGTATTCTTTTCTTGCAGACGAAATGAATTTATTTATTTTGACTCATTTTAAAAATATGCATTCGAAGAAATGAAAATAAATTTTGTTGAAAATTTTCGCAAACTATTTTGAAATGAAAGACTTATTATTGCAAATTAGGCGATACATTTAGTTCGATATTATGTTGTATTCAATATTTGATTAAAGATAATAAAAAAATACGGGATTTCCATTATTAAATAGTAAATTTCAAAAAACCACATATACACAAAACCACATAACTGCTTTTTAGGAGCAGCACAATTGTTACGTTAGGAATGATGAAGGCATTTTGACAGATTATGTAGTCCCGTGTGTTATTGTGTTTGACGCTGAATGTTGAGAGCCACGACGACGTCCGTGGTTCTTGATAGCGTCATTTTTCTTTACAGAAAGCGTCGTTCATTACTCGGCGCCTTTCGGTGAGCGCCGCGACGGAGCCGACTTGACAGATGTCAGCTATGACGGGCTCACACAGGATGGTCAGATGACCGCCGGTCTTGGCCAATTGGTTGACAGACTCTACGGACAGGATGACTATGAAAGCCGGGAGAGGGGAGAGGCATCAGGTAAATAATGAAAAATTCTATTAAAAAAACAACAACGAAAATGAGAATATGTCAACATAAATTGTATAGAAAATCCAAAATCCTTACTCAAATCAATGATGTTTTAAAATGTTTAAATTCACTATCACGATCGCCGTTTTTTAAGCTTCATATGTTTGCTAATTAAGATGTAAAAAAATAACTTTTTTTTTTAATTCTTACTTGAAATTAAATTTAAATTTTCGTCGCAAACAGGCAAGTATATTTAACAGCGACTATTGTATCCCCAATTTTGAATTATTAATTACCAATTAGCTTTTAATTTCAAATCTCTAATCTGTCAAATCACCCAGAATATTTTTAATTATTTTACAAAGGAAATGTTATTTATTTAATTAAAATATTAAATAACACGTTGTGAATACTAAAAATTCAAAGATAAAAATAATAAATTTTATACTAAATAATTTATATAACTTTTTGAAAATCGAAAAAGTATTCACTTTTTACTGTAAATTTAATAAAACACTGATTATTCTTAACTTTATTCATCCATTCCATGTATACGACTTGAGCAGAATTTATTACTCTTTTCAAAATAGGTCAGGCTAAATTTTTATTTTTATTTGGTTACTCATGTAGTTTCCTTTTTCTGGATTAATTTCTTTTGAACCTTTATTACACTCTTTGCCAGGCAAATTAACCCAGAGAAAGGAAATAATATTTTCACACGTTCACGTAACGAAGGGGATAATTATTTCTATTCGGTGGCAAGTATTTTGAATAAGTGATAAACTTTTTGCTCTCATTTTGTGATTGTTACTGCCAGAAAGTTTTACTTTTAAATTTGTTATCTTATAAAACTTTATTGTTATTTCTGTGCTTAAAGTTAAATATATCACTAACATGAAACACTTTCAAAAATCAATATTCATCCCAAATTAATTTTACATAGATTACATATCCCATCAAAACTATTGTCAAATGCTTTTATTATTTAAAAAAATAATAACCTTATAGACATTTTGACGATTTTCTAAGACAAAACCAAACAATCAAAAGAACTTTCAGTGCCCACCATTAGTTAATAATGACTAATCCACACGTTTTATTTTACACAAATTGAAGTAGAACTTCCAAAAACATTCATTTATCATTGAATACAAACAAAAGAAACAATTGTACAAATCCTCATATAAATAATGCACTATCGTAACGAACTTTTGTTTTAACTGCCGTTAATAAAACGTTAAATTAGAATTTTTATTTTGAAGCTAGATCTAATAGTATCCTTTGTTAAAATTGTATCTGACATAACGTTATACAAAAATTCAAGCAGTAATTTAATATTCTAAAAAAAAATAAAAACCTTACCTTCTATGTGGCTTTATAAACACTTTTAAATCGCTTGTCAGTCACCCATTTAAAAACATCCGCTTCGAGTTTTAATAATTTCTGAAGAATTAATCTGTTTTATTAACTACAAGAATACTTTCTTAAATGTTTTATAAACGACTACCACCCCTTAAGAAGCTTCCGTATACTTTCTAGCCTAAGTGACTTATCGTCTTATAAAATTCAAAGGTTTCACCGATAATCCGACATTAGAACACTGCTACATTGAATATACGTGAAACATTTGATATGTTTACTGGGGAGATTCAGCTAGACATTATTGGCTATTTTGTTCTCATCACTATTCAACGGTATTTACTCCGAGTGTGGGACACATAGACTCTTAATGGATCAATTCTAATTGTAATCTAGTAAATATTCTGGAAATATAACAGTCGAATTGCGTTACGCAAAATTCACTTGACATTATTCTAATTTGCCAACAGGTAGTCGTTGGGTTGGATGGAGTAACGATACACTCGGCGGTCCTGTTGAAATCATATTCGAATTTGACAACATCAAGGAATTCATTGGAATGAACATTCATGCAAATAACATGTTTACGAGAGGAGTTCAGGTATATATACTGCGTACTTTTAAAAAGCATTGAATCCAAAAAAGCACATTTTCCTAAATTTATTTCAAAACACTTCGAATATTACGTCAATTCACGATATCAACCTTCTCTAACTAAGCATGCAAATATCATTCAATATCGTAAATCAAATTTTTTTTTTTTTGCTAATAAATACTTTGATCATATAATAATATTCGATCATCTCATTATACAGTATCGCTTCTGTCAAACTGAATCATTTATTACGTCATATAAAATTAATTAAATCACTTTATTTATTCACATTAATATTTTTTCTTCAATGCCGTATATAATATACAGAAGTATATTCCTATCAGCTCTTTGATTCGATTTCTCGTTAAAATCGTTATTTTGTCCACACAATCTTTAGTCTTTAAAGTAAACATTAACTTTTGGAAGTTTTTTAATGAATTTTATACTTTTCAGCTATACGAAAAACTCTACGTTTATTTTTCACTGAACGGACAAGAATATCTGGAGAAAGCTGTTATTTCAAAACCCTTTCAGGACATAAGCACTGAGATGGCAAGAAATGTTTCTATACCTTTGCAGCACAAAGTCGCAAGATTCATCAAGCTACAATTTTACTTTTCGGCGCAGTGGATAATGATGAGTGAAATAGCTTTCGATACTCGTAAGTTAATAAATATTATATACAAAACAAGTGTTTTAATGTGATGTGAAAGCTCTTTATTTTGTTCAATATTTGAGTGGCGCTTTTGAAATTCGACTGAAATTGACACACTCATTTCCATTTATTATACTATCCATATTTTGGTTTTTTTAAATACAATCAGTTGTTTATTGGTCCTTATTTCAATACACTCATCAAGTGGAATACATAAATCAAAATAATCGTAGTTTTAAAATTTTATTTATACTTGCTTCTTAGTTAAGTTTCGCAGTAGTAATGGTTAAAACACGCTGCACTCTACGATCGAAATACCATGTTATTATGGAAATTTATACGTTTTGTACAATTTTAGAATTATGATACATTACTCAATTTTCTTTGCTTGATGAAATAAAACAGTTTTCAAAATATTACATAATGAAAAACTTTTCTTCAAATATTACAACTGATCAATTTCGAATTTTTGCTAGATAACAGAGAATTTTCAATTGAGCTTTTGCGACAAAAACAATAATCCCCGTAAAAATATTGAGGTATGAATAGTATTCACTAAAATTATAATGAATACACGGTATCTGTAGCCTTTCAACACCTTTATAATTTATTTAAGAAAATCTTTTATGTAGTGCTGTCAATTTTGATATTTCAGTCCATCAAAATCATCCATTTAAAAGATTTCTTTAAAAACAAATATGAAAAAATTATCTCTCTTATTTAGCGGGAAACAACTTTCTGACATGTTAACTTGTGTCACAGTGTTGTCTTTAATAAAGAAATAGTGATCTTTGAAACAATTCAAATGGCTTTGGTATTCTAATTAACACGTCAAATAAATCTAAGGCTTTTTTTATTTGATAACTGCAGTCACAAATTGTGACGTTTGTTTCAGAAAATCTCATGTCATACATCAAAATATTTGACAGAACATTTTGAGTGACTATTAAATTCGTTTACGTATTTAATTTGCGTCTAGTTAAGCTATGTTTACACTAACTCAGTAAGTGTAATCTTCAAAGAAAATCATATGATTTCGCCAAGAGTTTAAAATATCAAATCATATGAGTTCATTCAAAATTGAAAATTATTCATTGAGTTAAATTGATTCAGTTGAAGTTATCAAGTAAGTTATTCAATATTTACTCGTAATGCAAACTCAAATAGATATCACTAGAGAACAATTTTGATGGGATGCTATCACAACACTCATCAAATGTAACCCCATTGAAAGGGTTACCATGTCTATCATTCAGCTATCAAATTACAACATTGCGAAGTTTAAATCTATCAGATGACTAAAGCTGCTAGCAATTTTACCCATCTCATTTACTGTTCGTATCTTGACACAAATCAACTTCACTTATAATTGACGCTTATAATATCAAATGTATTAAATTCCATAGCCTCCGAATTTGAATAATTTATTGAGTTTAAGTTACTTAATGTTGACGATGAAACATAAGCATTTACCTTTCCGGAATAAATGGCAGAAAAGTTCAACAAAACTGGCACGGTTATGAATTTAATTTATAACTCAATATAACGAACGAAATTTTTGATCAAATTAATAATATGACTACAAATAATGTACGTACTTACAAGCAGTTGTATTTCTTGATATACATTTATTTTTTTAGTAGTGGAAAATTCACTGTTATATTAAAAAAAATATTATTAAATACTTTTCATTTTCATTAAAAAGGATTAGAATCCTCATGGGTCAATTATATCGAGCTCTTACTTTAATATATTGTACTTAACTGTTTTATAAAATATTTGAGTTTTTGTTTAGTCATTAAAATTTTAAAAAAGTTTTCATTTAGAAACGGTTCTCAAAGAGTAATAAACAATATTTGGCAATTCTCGATGACATCTTGAACTGTGTCATCTATCGAATTATTGTCGTGCTTATTTAAGTCTGTGATACAATTATGTTAGATAGATAAAACTATAATAGATTCAATGTAGCTGTATCATTTTTAAGTCATCAGACAATCGCATCTAATCATTTTTAATTTAAATTTCATAAAAATTGCGTCAACCAAGACAAAATTAAGATAATTATAAATTAAAAATTATTTTCTAGTGCTCCGTGCACATTGAATCTGAATTTAGATTCATTGAAAATATTTCACTACTTGGATATTAATTGTGCTTTTTTTTTCCTTTAAATTATTCAGTGCCGGTGACTGGAAACTTAACTGAAATGCTGGAACAATACTACGTATCGCACGATGCGGTTGATAAAAATTCTCGAAGAAACTTCGGTGACGGCAATGGCGCGGGCGCATCTGTTCCCCCGGAACCTCCACCAGCAGTTGGCCTCCCAAGAGCTTATCTAGCATTGGCAGGCGGTGCCTTAGCAGCCATAGTCTTACTTTTAGCATGCGCGGCAGCCTTCTTGGTGAGAAGAGGAAGACGTAAAGTTGCACTGCTACATAAACACACAGCGCTTGTCGTACCTCCTGGTCACGTATCCATTGGAATGAAAGAGCTAAAGCTTCCGCCGGTAGGAAACACACTGAGACCTCAAGCCGTTAATAGTCAATTCCTTCCAGCACCGAGACTTGACGAGTCCGATAGTGAAAGCTCATCTGTTTATCATGAACCATATAAACTATTACCAGCAAACAAGAAAGAAATTCGCAATCTACTCAAAAAAGAAAATAACATTAACATATCAACAAGCAAGAGCTTGGACTATGGTAAGTAAAATAAGTTTCCTTGTGTAAATTAACTTTATTTTTATTTAATATAAAAATGAAACAAAAATGTTTCAGTAAATGTTATATATTCAAATTTCGTTTGTTCAATTCATATTATTTTCACAAAATATGACCTTTAATGTAAGGCGTTCAATAGGTTTCTTCTGGCCAACTTCGAATGGATATTGTTATTTTTAGATTCAACATAAGAAATATGTTTGTCTCGTATTTAAATAAGGCTTTGTATTTTTTTTATTATTCGACCTCTCCCTATGTAAGAACTTTGAAGAGTTTTATTTTACAAATGTTTAATTTACAACAAAGGTCTGCAAATAATACTGCGATAAAATTAGAATCATTTTTGGTACGAAGCTGTCTTTTTTGTTAATGTTACGTTATGCTTTTTTGAGACATTATATTGAGAAAATGCTTTTTTTATATCGTTTTCTTTCTTTTCAAAGGAAATAATAACCGCAAAGTTTCAGTAATTTTTGTTTACAAAACAAAAAATACTACAGCCAAAATAAAAGTTTTTTTTTATAACCCATATAATATCAAAAATTACATGCACAAATTTTTAATTAGAAATAGCAATGAGAAAAACGGGTCTGATACACTTTCTATGATTAACAAAGAACATATTTTGAATCGCTCGTGTAATTTGAAAAAATATATTTTTAAGTCAGAAAAAAATTATATACTTTTAATTATTCGCTGTATTAATATCATTTAATTTCTCTTTCATCAAAAATTTTTTATAATTAATATCTATTACTTACATTTGCTGTTTTAAATCTTTTTTTAGGGTTCTCCAATATAAACGGGTTCCCAGATAATGTGAATTTCTCCTCCGCGTCATTCTATAATTTACCACCTCCGCCGCCCCCAGTCAACAGGCTGCCGCCCTACGAAACCTTCCCAGGGACAGCAAAAGGGGTGGCACCCACCGAAAATTTCTACGCCGCCACTGACATCATTCAGGTTAGTAAAATATATATTCTTGTTTTAGCAATTCTTTTATATTACGCTTTCTTTCTACAAATGGATTTACTTGTTATAAAAAATATATTAGGTATATACGCCCGCGTGTTCTTCTCTCAACGTTTTAAGATATACGATTCATTTATCAAACAAAATTTGCATATAGCTCTGCTTTTTATTATTCCTTTTTTGAATTCATCATTGTTAACTATTTATTCAATGTTTTTTTTACGTATTATAAATTATTTAAGAGATCTTTACTGTTTTATCATTACGTTCAGTTAAAAGCGGATAACAAATATATTTTAAGGAAATGAATAGCTTATAATTAAACAAAACTCAAAATTAAATACAGTACATCAATCTAGGGTCTTATTAAAATAACAATACGTAATAATTAACATCCATCTTAAATGACCCTTCAGAAAAATGGAAATATATAGTATTATTCACACTTAAAAAGAACGTGATGAAAAGATAAGTGAGCTTGTTAAGGAAATCAGATTCTAAGTATTTTTTCAAATGTTTATTTTTCAAATGCTTTAAACCAATTAGTTTTAAGGTGTGTTTATTCAATATTCTTGAAACAACAACAAGCAATTAAGTTCCTCAAAAATTAATGATGTAAGAGCTTATATTATAAACGAGAAAAATAATAAATATTTAGCATTACTTATACCATTATTCATAGTAGAAAAACGGTATATATATTATCAATATTTTATTTTTACATTAACTGTATTACATCATATTGCTATTTTAAGAGTTATTCCTGGCTTAATAATTTTTGACTCGAATAATATTTCGTTTGCTTTTCAAAATTATCGAATGAAATCGAGTGATATATGTTCTTACAAAATTTATAAAGATTTGTCTGCTGTAATTCGATGAATTGGTAAGTTCATATTCAGGCAGTCACTATAATTTTGTCAACTATTCAATGCTGTTAACGATTAGTTTATACTTGCCAGACTTGCTTTCATTTCAAATGCTAACTTTAGTTACGAGAAATTTATTGAATGCTATCTCTTCCATCGATCATTGGGTTTGTACAATAATAAGTTTTTATTTGTAACTTGTCAGCGATTCGGTGAATACGTATCTAATAGAATTATTTCTTAAATGAAGTGCTTCTCAAATGCTGGCTCGTGTCTGGGTACTAGTTCACTGACCAGAAGTATTCAATCAATCAGAAAATATATTATAAAAATAATAATTTGATCGGTAATGTAGCGTTCAACTTCGTTTATTTCAATTGAAGATATCAACAGCTCTAAGTCGGAAACAAACATTTTTGGATTTTTTTTTTAAATACATAAAGTATCCTTGCACGTGTCTTATTTTAAAATATTGCAAAACATTGCAAACTCATGTACTAACTCCGCATTTTCTAAGTGCATATAAAAGCATCTTTTTGAAAACATGAAATTTTAATATGCTGAAACTAAAATTTACAATCTATCGTATATTATACATAAAAATATAATACAAAACGTTTTCAAATTTAAGCTGTTAAAAATTTCCAAAAAAACGATTTCACGTGTTTTGTCACTTACAACCCGAGTTTCACCTTTCGGCATCTTCAGGCATTCTATCACATGGATGCAGAATACAGAACTGACGCACAGTAAACATTTAGCATCGTCTATATACCAAAGATATTAATTAAATGAAAGCACAGACCCCAAGGCAATAACTAAATGGCAACTAAAACAAATTTAATAATATTGATATATAATGCAAGTCAATAATCAACATAACTGCAAGGTATCAGATTCATTAAAGAATAATATTGTTTATGAGTGATGCTTGAAAGGTTTTTAAAAAAAGTTGTATTTTCTAATTTGAATTGTTGTAATTTTGTACGATACCATATGTCTTGTCACAAGCGACCCGGGTTTCGCCCTTCGGCATCTTCAGGTATTCCATCACACGGATGCAACAGAACTGCCGTAAAATAAACAGTCTTTTGTGACAAAACATATGGAATCGTACCAAATTACAACAATTCAAATTTGATAATGAAATTCCATCAAGCACCTTCAGTCGATTATCTTCCGCCTAAACCGTCTTATTTATGGACTGAGAGTGATTCGTAGAATTTCAATATCAAAATTGAATTATTGAATCTTCAAACTGTTCCGAAAGATGAAACCTAATTCGTGAGTGACAAATCATGTGAAATTTTATAAAGTTTCAAGAGTTAAAATCCATTTTTTTGTTTTTTACTGTCATTATACTGTTTAATTGCTTAGATTATTACGGTTGCTTTCTCGAGAAATTAAAAAAAAGCAAAATTTTAGCTCTGAATCAAATTTTTAATCAGAAGGCTGTGAGTTTTTGATAGGAACTTATCCGAATGCCAAATTTTATTTTCTAAGCGGCCCTCTTTTGTTTTCTAAGGCTCGGGGGCTGCATTACTACTGCCTTTATATTCTTCAAAAAATACAACCAAATCTACCCACACAAATCAGTTTAAAATTTTTGCTTTTTACGCATTAATATCACATTAATGAAAGATGTCGACTATCACCAAAAAATAACCTTTAAATTATGTTGGAAGCGGTGTAGATCAATCGTGAGAATGTCTTTTTGGCTATGATATGTTTATACGGAATTCGATGGCAAAAAACATGATTTTTCGCTTTTTGGCGCGCTACGCGTGATTTATTGTTTGTTTTACATTTAACTAACATTCACTTTAAACATATTTTTAAGACATACTTTTAATATAAAAAATAAGAAAAATTATTATAAAAACGTGAAAATTTTCTCTACACGAATATCAACTTGTGTGCAAAAAGTTGTGCTGAGCGCGCTCTATTGATTTTTGGTGTTTTTTTTAATGTTAATTTCATTTTTCGGCATACATATCATACCATATCATCATGTTAAAATATTTGCATTTCATTGACGTCATTTTATCGCATTTCAAATTAAAATATTTTTTTTTGCATATCAGTGATTTATCTGTTGTTTGAAATTATAATTTCACAACGAAAACCGTATTTTAAAGATTTATTGAATGCAAAAATTCGCGGATAATTGAAATAAGATACACTTTTTCGCGCAATATAATAGATTATACAATCTCAACATGAAAACTTTTAATCACAACCGTGCGACATTCTTTCATTGTTGTGTGACATATTTCCACAAGCAACAGTTGCTCAGAAGGTAACGATGCAAACTCCATGTCATTTTTTATGACTTCGTGTGTGTGTAGAGAATTCGCAACGGGTCACCACCTTGTTATCAATATATCACGCTAGGAAAAAAATATGAGCCGCTCTCAGTTGGCGTCGGGCCTCGCATCTTGGCAACATACATTGTTCACTCGACAACCATCTGTCTTAAGGCAGTGTTTTTCAAGCCAAGAATATGTTAAGTGTGTACCCTTGCTTCGTAGCCTTTTCACCGAGAAAATAATAACGATAGAAAACCCTACGCCTTCTAAGGAAGAGTTTTTATGAGATTTTCAATGCTTTTTTTATCTCTTTTAAAATATTATTCTTGTTACAATGACGTTCCTACTTTATAATCAGTAGTTCTGAAATATATATCAATATTTAATTTGTAATGCTAGATTTCTATCAACTAAATCGTAAAATATTTTAGTAGAATTCAGCCATTTGACAAGAAATAAAATTAAATATTTTTCTAATTTATGATATCGACTGAAGGTGCTTGATGGAACTTCAATATTAAATTTGAATTGATGCAACTTTGTACGATTCCATATGTCTTGTCACAAACGACCCGGGTTTTTCCCTTCGGCATCTTCAGGTATTCCATCGCACGGATGCAACAGAACTGTTGAATCTGTTGCATTCGCGCGATGGAATACCTGAAGATGCCGAAGGGCGAAACCCGGGTCGTTTGTGACAAGACATATGGAATCGTACAAAGTTACAACAATTCAAATTTAAATATTTTTCATCAATTTAGTTAATTTATCTTTTAGTCAAAACACTTTTGATAAAATTATATTCTCAGTAATTTCATTACGTTTAAACGATGAATCTGCTTTAATCGGAAACTTGAATGAGTACACTTGAATAGTTGTCAAAAGAAGACGCCCGAGTCTTAAACCCATGGAAGGGTACATAAATTGAAAAATTAAATTTATTGAAAACCTGTATTCCATAATCAACATTTTTCCCAGAATGACCGCTATATTACAATGAGATATAGAAAATTATTTTTCTTACTACTCAGCGACATTTGAAACCTTCTGACTATTTTTTAATTCTGTGAAATCACAATCTGCATTTCAATATATATTTCGACTGAAAAATAGTGTCAGATTATAACGAACAAGCAATTTTCTTTACTCGCTAAGCATTTTTTTAATTGCGTGTGAAATAATAAAATACTCACCTTAGCAGTTCCCATACTCTAATTATAATAAAATATCTCTCTTGTTAGATTATTATTTGTTTTTTTCACCTCTATTCACTAACTCTCTGTGTATTAGCAGCGTAATTGATTAGCATGTTGCTTTAATCATTTTTGTTTTGCTGCGTTTAATTGACGGCTATTTAAAATGTCTGAGATGACGTTCAGCAAACAAATAATTTTTAATTGAGAAATGATTTTTAATAATGTGTTTCATATGTATAAAATTTTATTGAATTCCAATAAACTGAGATATAAAAAGTACTCCAAACCATTTTCAAGAAGTTTGTCGAATTAGTTAATGAATTTATTTAATGAGTCTTTTGGGTACGAGAAGTTTAAAATATGCACTTATGGTAGACAGGGTTCATAGTTTTTGGGATATATTCATATATATACTGTCCATCACTCTGTCCTAATTAACTTATACTTTAAACGCCTGAAAACAAATATACATGTCCAAATATTTCTTTCGGCTTAAACGAAGACAAAACGAGAACTTAGTTTTTTAGGGAATATCAAGAACTATATTCTTGGTCATTCTTTGAAAAATTACAAACATGAATGGTTTTTGTTTTCAAAAAGTATAACCAAATTTGGATGTGACTAAAAAGAGCTTTATATACATTTATCGGTATTGTTTCGTGTATTTTTTACTTCACTTAAAGTTACTTAATTTTTTAATATTTATAAATCATATCAATAAACCATCTATAATGTTCAAATTTTTATTATAAATTTGATTCTTTGAATAGTTTTCTATTCCTAAATGAAAAATAAAATAATGTCTCAGAACTTCTATCCAGAAAAGCAGTATATTTTTTTTTTATCCATTATGGAAATATATGTGAGTATCTATATAGATGGGGTGACATCCAACATGGCCCGTGCGGTAAATATTCTACTAGAGTAGATGCAACAGACCGCTAATGGTCTACTAGCTTTTGTAGAAACTTTTTCAAAAACAAAACACTTCAAAAGAAAATATAAGAACAACCCACCTACATAAATATCAAACTTTGCGAGGTGAAACTTATTCTTGAATAAAATTCCGAATTTATAAAAAGAGCAACAAATATCAATAAAACACAATATATCCAGGTAAAGAAAGTTTTATCTAAAAAAAGTATCCGTCTTTTTGTTAAATAAAAGTTATTGATTTTTTTTCATTTTATAATTCTATATTTAAAGCCATACTTATTAACAACCTCATAGAAAGCCATTTCATTATCTTTGAAGTATTAAGTTCTTTACTTTGTGTAAACGCTGACATCCATTAAACCACTTTATTTTGTCTACTAAGCGAAACCCGTAACTTAAGAGTACCTTTTGAATATTAAATTATGATAAACTAACGCTTATGAGTTTACGGTATATCCATCCACGCCTACATTTACGACAAAGCCGTTGATTAATCAGTTGACCGAATCGGCTATAAATATATAAATTAATTCAAAATGACATTGTAAAGTTTGGTATTTTAAGTTGACCAAAAATTAACGTTTTCGAAACAGAAAAACGTATTGATATACTTTCAGCCTTTTGTGAATCACTAATTGTTTGTTGTACAAGTCGCGAAATAAGTAGTAAGTTATATGCAAATATAATATCAATAAAAACTTTAAAGCTTACCTAAAATAGTCACAAAAATGACCATGTATAATATTATACTGTTTTTACTGTACAGCTTTTGGCGCTTACAAACATGATGACGTTAGTCACCGTACGTTTATACATTTTGTCAATGTACAATATATCCACTTCTTTATTGTCCTATAAAGTTTTTCAAATAGACTACCTATATTTTTCTTCGTAAAGAATCAATGGGAAATAATTTCCAATTGAGTTTTCGATAAGAAAAAAATGTATATATATTAAGTGATAATTACAAAAAACTACAATTTATCTTCATACATAAAACCCAAATGGGTAAGTTAAAGTCGGTTAATAGATAAAAAAAATACAAAATTAAAAATAAGTTTAACTGAAGGAAAAATGATTTTACTATGGACATATTTGATTGATTCAATAAATTTTAACAATGATGTCTTTGAATTGGTGTTATGTGTTTCGTGATAAAAACCTTTTATTAGAATGTCAGCAATTGTAGTCTAGAAACGTTGTCTATATAGTAATGCAGTGAAGTAGTTGAAATAGTTAGCAGTTTGCTTGCCACAAATATTCTCGTTTGTGTCCTAATGCCTCCCAAACAAGATTTATTTCTTCGTTTAACCCTTTTCTTTAATTCCAGCTAAAGTTGTCTGCAGAATACTAAAGTTTTGTTTCGCAATTACAACACCATTGGATTTTCTAATATAAATTGTCTTTGTCTTTGTTTTTTTTTTTTTTTGAATATAATATAATCGTTTTTTTATTCAGACGGAAAGGCGCGAGCAACACTTCACTCCTGGTAAATTTACCCCCATGAAATTACCAGCTGGACTTCCTCCCGGTGATTTAAAACTTCCAAGCTTTCCAAGACATCGTTTGAGAATCATCGAAAAACTTGGTGAAGGAGCTTTTGGAGTGGTGAGTGACATTTATTGTTTTATAAATACATAGTACACAAAAAATCCTTAAGCTTTCGCTGACTAAAATAATACAATGTGGTCAAAAATATCACGCAATTTATAATTCCTTTCACACAAATTATACGTACTTTCTTAAATGACAAATGAACACATTTTTCAGCATTCTTAAAGAGCATCACAAGAAACATTTGATCGAGTAAAATTATTTAGTTCCACAGTATTAACATCTGAACGTTTGTGGCACTTAACACTTTTTTCAAATAATAAAAACACATTTTTTAGTACTTATTTCCACAATATATATTTTTATCAGGACCGTTTTCACTCATCGCGAGCATTATCAACTGATAGAATACAACACGGTGAAAAAATAGCAATGTATTTTAGTTCTACAAAATTATTTTTAACAAATATAGTTGATAGCTATTTCGGCTCACGCCATCGTCAGAACTATAGCCGAAATAGCTATCAACTATATTTGTTAAAAATAATTTTGTAGAACTAAAATACATCGCTATTTATTTACCGTGTTATAATGGAGTTCTACCAAGTGAATGCCAATTCAATCAATGATAGAATACAATTCACAAACAAATCTATTTATTTTTTTAAATAATAAAAACACATTTTTAGTACTCATTTCCACAATATATTTATTGATCAGGACCAGTTTCGTCTATTGCGAGCATTAACAACTGATAATGCTCGTGATGAGCGAAAACGGTCCTGATCCAAAAATATATTGTGGAAATAAGTACTAAAAAATGTGTTTTTATTGTTTAAAATATCATGCCTTTCCACCAAGAAGTGACAGTTAACACCCTAAAAGTGAAGTCTATTTATACAAAATATTTGAGTTAAGGGTAGCAGGTATACAAAACCACGGGTTCAAAAAATAATTTCTAAGATTTCTTTGTTCTTGAACCCATGGCTTTGTATACCTGCTACCTTTAACTCAAATAATGTGTATAAATATACTTGTTTGTAAATTATATTTTATAAGTTGATAATGCTCGTGATGAACGAAACCGGTTCTGATCAAAAAACATATTGTGGAAATAAGTACTAAAAAATTTGTTTTTATTATTTAAAATATCATGCCTTTGACATTTAACACTTTAAAACTTCTTTTTCAATGCCATTGCTTTATTACAATGAGTTTAAGGGATTAAAATAATTGTTCGAAAATCACAAATGTATTTTGCTTAGTTAGAATAATATTACATTTTTTTTAAATATATTTAATAAATAAGTTTCATGGTGAGTTATTTAGAAATTTTAATACATCAATTATCCTTTTTTTAGTCAAATTATGTACACTTCGAGTGTAGTCGACAAACGTGTAACCAATGAGCGGGAAACGAAAGCACTCAAACGACAACATGCTATTTTCTCTAATGGTTATTCACAATTTTGGTCACGGCAATCTTTGAAGCATGAAGTAAACGTTAACGCATTTCAGTCAACATATTTTTTAGCTTTAGCATTCATTGAGTGGATTTTATCAGTTTTTTGCTCGATTTTCACGCCATTCAATTCATCAACTAAGCACACTAATTGCACTTCCAAGATTATTCTGCTTGGTTTGTTTATATCACAATTTATATAAAAAGAAATCACGTTCTTCTTGAATCCAAAAAGGAGATTATCTCAAGAGAGCCAACTCGGTTGAAAAAAATCATTTAATTTTACATTCACACACTATGGCATATAGTCAGAACTATTTGTCTTTCATTTATGATATCGATTGCTTGATGGAATTTCAATATGACAATTGAATCATTAAATTTTTTACGATTTTAGAAAGTCCATATTACGATTCCACATCAGTTCTATTGCAGATATGTGCGAATCCCGGGTTGTTAGTGAGAAAACATTTAAAAAATGACAATTTTGAATTGTTTTTTATCATATCGACTATTGAAGCAATTCTATCACACAGAAGCAACAGAACTGACGCACAATAAACAGCTAGTATCGTCTATGTACCAAAGGTATTAATTACAGGAAAACACACTCCCCTAGGCAAGCAGTAAATGACAGCTAAATCATATTTAATAATATTGATCTAATAATAATTAACACAATTGCCTGTGATAATTGTCATTAACGATTCATCTTGTTAATGAGTCATTCTTTAAAGGGTGAAGATGCTGAAAGGGAAACCCGGGTCGTTAGTGACAAAACATTTGGAATCGTACAAAGTTGTAACGATTCAAATTTAACTTTTTCTTTGTTTGAACTGATTTTTTTTATTTTTTTTTGTTGTTTGATTGGTTCAAATATAAATATGTCATAAAAATGATAATATTTTTTTCAAGTCAACTTTGTAATAAACTTGATTTAGATAATAAACGCTTGTTAATGTTTTAAATTACGACTAAGTGCTAAAGCTTTTAATATTGAAAAGTGCAAATGTTTTCATTAAAAAACAATCATGGTAAAAGCAAAAACAATCTCACGGTGAATTCAAGATTTACGATCGTACTCTGCCATCCGGTTTCTGAAATACAATATTTTTAATAAGCGTACGTATTAAATATTAAAAATTAATCCGACTTGCATGTCTGCTTCCCGTTCCCTTTTAACAGTGTCCCTTTTGTGAAATATAGTCTGACAGTGGACTAATCGGCTATTTAAATACGCTAAGCTTGGAGTACCAGTAAATGGGACCACAGTAGCGCAGCAGGTGGACAGAAAAAGGTTAAATGCTAAATGCATCCAACAAAAATACCCCTCTGGCGATTTCTCTTTGTGGAGTGTATCATCCCCCTTTGTTTTTCTCTGCCAGCGCTTCATCGATACATCCGTAAGCTTGCCTCACTGTATAACAAAATATTATGTCTACTGTCTGCAAACAAGGGTGGAGTTTTTCACTTTATACACGTTTATGTAAAACTGAATTACAAATTGTATGATTATTTAACAAATACTTGGGTTGATTTTTTTAAAGAAATATTTTCTTCGCTATGATATTTAGTTACAAATACTTTTTGTGAGGCTGATTATAATCAAAGCACTTCATTCATAAAGCCTTATATTCAACACTTATACTTATGTTGAAACAAAATCTTAGCTTGGCTTTATATGTCTGACAAGCGACAGTTGTATTATATTTTTAAATATTACATTACTTTGTGTCAACACGACTTTGTGTATTTTTTAGAATTTACCGTTGAATAGTCATTGCTCATACGAGTTTCGCAAGTCACATTCAGAAAGCCAACGAGAATAAAAGATGCTAAACTTTTTAAATAAATCTTTAAATAACGTATTTTATATAATATATTCTTTACCCTATCAATAACATCAGTAATATTGTAATTGAATTATTGTATAGAACGTTCACTTAATATATTTGAAGTGTAAACACATAATTAAGTTTAAATTGTTACAACTTTATACGATTCCACATGTTTTGTCACTAACGAATCGGGTTTCGCCTTTCGGCATCTTCAGGCATTCTATCACATGGATGCAACAGAGTATCGTTAGTGACAAAACATGTGGAATCGTACAAAGTTGTAACATTTCAAATTTGATATTGAAAATCCATCATGCACTTTCAGTCAATATCATAAATTACATAATTTAGTAATAATATTAAAGTCATGGAAGTTTTAATGATTTTTCAGCAAATTTTGAATTGTTTTATGAATACTATTAAATCTGGTGATATTTTAATGATTTAATTAACTCTTTTGGATCTTCTATTTTTTTCATAAATTATCGTAAATCATTACAATTATGTCGACTATCATTTGCTTGATAAAAATACCAATTACCTTAAAAGTAGAAAGTTTTGAATTTTCTATCGATAATCTAAAATAAAATTTCAGCAAGTGTAAGTTTCAGATACGCCATGCATTAAATTGCATGTATGCTTCAGCATCATTGCTACAGCAATGTTACGAATGAGAAACATTAAGCAAATAAAGAACTCGCTTCATATTGTTCGTATACAGGGAAATAAAAAGCCAAAATTTTATCGATACTTTTTGATACAGACACGCATTTTTTAGAATATTGTTATTGAACAAGAAGTAGCAGATAGTTTTGCTGGCTATGAGAATTTCAGATCTACGAGAAAGTATTATATTTAGATGAAAATTAAAGTAAGCCTTCATTGATTACTTACGAGGACCCTCTCAAACAAAACCAACTATTAAAATTTTACTACTCGCAACGCTAAAAAATCATTCATTCAAAATTTTTATTTATTTTAGGAACAATCGATGGTTTGCAAAATGTCATCAATCATAGCCTCAAAGTAGGACAATTTTTCAAAGTTGATATATAGTTAAATATTTAAAATACCAATAGTTCTAAATTAGATTCAAATAAATCGAATTGATTAAAAAGTTAAAAATTACAAAATCAAAATTAGTTTATGAAAAATTGACAATATGCCAAATGTCATTTTCAAAGTGTCGCATGGTTGACAGTTTAGTAAAGTGAGTTTTTTTTATAGTTAAAAAAAATTCTGATACGTTTTCATGTAATTAAAGCAATCTTTTTTTATTCGCAAAGGTGGAAAGAAGATATTTTGAAAGTTTCATACATTTCCTATCCTAAATATAGCAATACATAAAAAACCAAACAAAAAATAACTATTCATTTGTACGTATATAGATATACGTCACTTAATTTTTTTTTCTCAATTTTTATTGAAAATATCTGCTATGTACGGTCGTTTTAGAAATTATGCGTGTTTTTAATGACTCAATTTGTGTACTCACTTTCATCGCTCTTAGATTTACAATCCCACTGAGTATAACATTTTTACCATACCATTATATATGTCACAAGCATACTGTAATTCAAAAAAATAGATTTAATATGCGGATAAACTGACAATTAAAAGTAATAATCGAGAATACATGTTACTATAGATTTGAGGAATACTTTATTGATGGGGTTTTTTTTGACAGGCTTACACTAGAAATATGTTTTATAGTCATATAAAATAAAGATTGTATTTGAATAACACAAACGCTATGTTATGTAAAAATTTTATAATTGTATTTTTAAACGATCAGATGCGGTTTCTTGTTCGGGATCTTCTGTTTTGATAATGTTTGTAACTAGTGAAAACGATTCTAAAAAAAATAAATCTGTAAAAATAGTAAAAAACATTTTTTGTTGTAATTATAATAAAATGCCTTTCCACCAAGAAGTATCGGTTAATAGATTGCAAATGATTTTTAATTATATTTAAAAAAATGATTTGGTCAAAAATCTATCATCTTCGCATTATTGTAAGCATTTGAGTTGATTATAATATATGTAGCTTAATTGTCAATTTACCAACTATCTCAATTGAATTTCTTTTACCAAGAATAGTAACATACATAAATAAATATTTTTGTTACATTGTTTTTCATTGTAGTATAAAGTATATGAATAATATTTAATACAACGCCAGTAAAAGTTTGACATGTATCAAAATCAATTTTCATAAATAATGCACTTTTGTGTATACTGAAAAACATGAGAACCGTAAAATTCACTTTATGAAAATTTGCATTTGATATTTTACTAATGAATTGGGTGACGGCTGATTGAATCGTTTTATGTCACCTAAAATTTTTATCAAATATTACAGTTTCGTTTCCACTTTATTTATTGTATTGATTCAACAAAAAAATAGTACAGCGTAGTTCGTCAATTGAATATTTGAGACGAAATCATTTTCAATGAATCAGTCTTCTTCTGTAATTAATTTTGAATATCTCATTCATAAATTTTTTTATGTAAGAAGTTTTATTTTAATTCTATCTATAATAACTTAAAATGGTAAAAAATATCCATGGACCATAATTAAAATAATAATTAAAAAATCTATTATAAGAATTCACTCGTTTCTTCGTTTATATGGTATTTTATATAAATAATAAAAATACTACACATTTCGTGTGTAGCTTTAGAGTATTAAAAAATCTATGGTTATTATTATTTTTTTTTTATTTTTTTCAATTGCTCTTACAATAATTTTGAGCATTATGTTAAATATGATGTTCGTCAGTAAAAAAAAATAACGGTTTTTTTTTTTTAACAAAAATTGCAAAGTACTTTCATTTCTAATATATTCACAAACATCATCATAAAAAATATCTACGTTCTAAGAAAAAAACCTTGTCATAAAAAATAGGGGGAAATTGATTAGTATACAAAGTTGTAGAAAATTGTAAATTTTATTAACAAGGTGCAAAAAATCAATTTATCGTATATCTTTTTAAAAGTAACTAGCTACTTTCTATTGCTTTTACAGGGTTGAATAAATAAAAAATTGAAAAGAGATGAAGTTGTCATTAAATTTAAAAGTAAATTATTAAAAATCAAGTCTTCTTTGAAAGTCATAAACATTAAAATGAAATATTGGAAAAATGCTTTCAATAAACCAGCTACCCTTCATATCTTCTTATTTTTAGAACCAGATACGCTGACGAAAATGCATCATTGATATCAATCATTTTGAAATAGTATCCTTTACGAAGTTTATGAGCTTATTACGTAGCTTTTACCTGGCGTATCAATTTTAAATATAATCATTCAATGAATGTTAGAACGACTGCATTATATGTGAAAAACCAATCTTTGTTTGGAAATGTCTTAACCAAAAAATTGGTACATTTTTGCTCTACTCACGATTTATACTAGTTGCTCTGATGAGTTAGTTCTGATGAAAGCGTCAGCCAAAATAGCTATCAACTATATATTTAATATTTTCTTTTAGAACTAAAATACATTACTATTTTTTCACAATGTTAAACTAGTTGCTTTTATATTCTACAGATCTTAAACCATTATAATCTTCGGAATATTACATTTTTTAAATTGAATATGCATGAAAAAACTGATCATTTTAAAAAAATCCATGTACAAATGTATAAATATGACGATGAAACACGCGTACATATCACGGAGGAGAATTTTTCTAAAAAAATGAAATACAAATCGGGTTAAGCACAACAATTTGCAGGACACTTTTTCACGTTATAGGAACATAGATCACGTGTTGATGTTGATAGTATTATGTCACATAAAATGTCCAGAGAAACTCTAAATGTAATAAAAAATCATCCGCATATTAAACGCAAGGGTCGCGCAACCCACCTAGTCATTAGTCTCCCTGACAACATGAATAAGAAGGCAGAGCCTGAGTGAAAACGGGGCAGGGGGGGGTTGGACAAGTTTTTTTTTCATATGCGGCATTTAAGTTGGGCGACTCTCTCCCCTATCTCGCTGGAATTAAAATATCTCGAGCAATAAATAATGTCCATGAACGACAGCCGCACCTGTGGACCAGGGTGGCTTTTCTTCAGAATGCCAACGCGGTGAGTAGAAGAAGTTTCACGAGGGTACTTGGCGTGGGCATTTCCCGTAGCAGGACTTTTATTTCAGTGTCATGACACACCGCAATGGGTGCTGAAGCCATGATTATATATAGTAAAAAAAAACATCTTAAAACCATCACAATTTTCAAATATTTGTCTTTACTCATCAATACACGAATTCATTATTACATATATGACATTATTTTTTTAATATTCTAGCAATTTCAAATGCTTCTAATATATGCATGTTATATGATAAGTCCTTATAGTCTGATAGTACGAATTGAACCTCTTTATACCTTCTCTCCACTCTTTAAGGAAAGAAAAAAAAGTGAGCCCATAACATTCACATAGAATGCGGATATGGTATAAAACAAACAGAGTTTTTGTAAAGACCATTAAAAAATATGTCTTTCCAACCACAGGAACTCGTCATGAAACGTTACAATATGAAATTGTTTTATGTTAACTTTTTTTAACACAGCTTCTTAGCTTATTGTTGGAAGTGGAAGACTGAATTTGATGACTTGTATCATTTTACCATGACATTTTATTAGTTTTATCTAAAGATGTATCACTGTTTTGAACAAATATAATAGTTTTATAATAAGTGCTGAGAGTAGTAAGAAGAATTAATTAAAATAGAACTCTTTTTAGAGATTTTGAATAAAGGCTAGAATTTTCTAACCGAAATGATTAAAATGTGCGTATCATTGAATTAACAACGTTTTCTCCCTTGCCAAGAGTTTCATTAAAGTTAAAGTGTATTCTCTAACTCTTTTTGATATGACGGTAAAATATGTCTCAGTGAAAAATGAGTCAATGTTTTATTTCAATTAAGAAAAAGCGGTCGGGAGAAATGTCTCAGTTGACACACGGGAGTATCAAAAGAGAGAGAGTAAAATTTAAAAAAAGCCCCGCGCCATAATGAAAACTTCTGTGTAATTAATCAAAACTTCTTGTGAGATATATGAATTTGTTAAAAGCCGCATTTGTCGAAAACTTTCACCGGAGAAGTAAACTTTGCTTTAGTTTGGTCATTTTTGTGGCGCGAGTGAAAATAATCAAAGTGAGTGTTTGGCGAAGGCTTGCTTCGTTTGTTGCTTTCCGCATATTTCATAAGTATGTTGGATAAAACATTTCGCTCAAAAGATCCAGATCGCGGAAAGTGAACGGCAGTTTTTTTTTTAATATGTTCACAGCGGGAAATTTACCTATCGTGTTTTCTTAGGGGTTTTTTTTTTCGTTTTTTTTTATTTATTTTAGTAACCGCCTGGAACTTTGTTTTAAACGAAACTAGAGCTCGCTACTCAGTAAGCCGGCATCGCGGAGACTTTGCGTTTCTCTCACAGTTTAACTTGGAAACTTCCAAAATTATTTTTCTTTGCTTTGAAAGCGTACGCATATATTTTTAATACGCCTCGCTACGAAAATGTAACAACGGTATGTGTGTTATTTTCGTAAAAGTTTTTAATTAAATTACCCTTAGGTAGACGGTAGGTAAAATTATTTCATAATCCGTCAGAATTTTGACGTGATTTTCACCGCTTTTGCTTATGCTACGTATACTTATACATTTTAAAAAGCTTTGCCAAAAACTTAAAACACAACAAAAGCTTTGAAAATATTTCAATATTAAAGACTACCTTTTATTTTTCTCAATATTCTTTAAAGAAAATGAATCAAAAAAGTTTTTTGACAACAATGGAAGACAACCTTTTTCTTTTGTAAATAATATTATATAAATATCGTATTTAGTGTGACCCATTAATGTTGCTTTTGTTAGTACATATGTAATATAAAATTATTTTTCTTTCGGCTTTTTTGCTAAGAAAAGAAATTTATAATTTTTTTGAATAGTCTCCAATTATCAAAGGATTTAAAACGAATTTGATATTATTTGAAGCAATTGAAAAGATTTATTTTTTAAGCATTCACAATTATTATAACTAATTATAATAATATTATAACTAACAATCATCAAATCATGTATAATATGTAAATTAGAATTGTTGTTGAGATTTCAAATGGTAGGAAAAGCATCTGTCTTATATAAAAAAATCTCTAAAGAAAACGTTTTGACAATGAAACTTTAGCTCCAATTAATGAATTGTTGTATACGTATTCGGTTACTAGATTGATAGCTTTTCATCATTTTATAAATTGTTTTGTAAAAAAATAGAATTTCAGAATTAACAAGATAAGTAAAACTCGGCATAAGTCTGCAGTATTTCAGCTACAAAATATTGAAGGCAGCCCTTATAAAAATAATTTATGTTATGCCGCAAAGCCGTTTTTGGGCAAAACATCGCAACACAATCTGAATAAGGTAGGTATGTTAAACGCCGACTGTATCCCGGGCGAAAGTTGAATAAATATTGTAACAATATAAAAATGTATTTTATGCTTAATCACGTCTTCGCCATTTGAATAATCTCTTTCTTTTTAAGTACTTTATAACTCGATTCCCGACGTCGTGTCTTGAAAAGTCTTATTATATGGCATTCAAGATATAACTTTGTTTACACCGTATGGTTTGCGCTTATTTTCGTTCTGTCTGTCTAAAAAATATTTTAAAACTGAAAAATAGAATTTAAACCAAAAAATTAAATCTCAAGTGAGCACGTACTTGAAACTTAATAAAAGCTACGGCAATCATCATCATCTCGGAAAATTTCAAATTTGGACCTTTTTTATTTATTTTTATAACATCTGCTTTTTTCGTTGAATCTCGAAATCTGTCTTTAATTTGTTTATAAAATTTGAAAATAAAAATTTCCATTGCAGTCAGTTATTCAGTTTACAACAGGATTTTTTTTTTTGGCTTAAATATTTTTTTATTCAAATAAACATAACACTACATTTAATCTATCGTTATTCATTGTTAAATGTCAGTATTGCAAAAGCTTTTGCTTGCTTCATGTTTTTAATACTTATTCACGTATATTACATCCATGTATCGAAAATGTGAAAAAATAAAATTTAATTAAGTTAACACTGTACTCTAGAAACACATTACAAAGAAAACAGTTGCCTTAAATCTGCTTTATTCTCCTGTCCCTTTCCAATCCATAATTTCAAGTGTGGTGTACGTGAAAGAAAGAGATATTTTCTTCAGTGAATAGAATGAGTAAGTCTCCGGGAGCTTATTTTAACAAAATAATAAATAACCTGCTCTCCATTATCATTTTTCAAAGAAAAGGTTCGCATTGATAGAAATGAATTATAAGAGATTGCTTAGCGTTTATATTGTAAAGATTGAAGAGAAAAATCATAAACTTTCTTTATACTTCAAGTAGTACGATATCAAGTGTATGAAATAAGTTCACCATGATAATCTTTACTGCAGTTCAACAACGAATTCAAGAAAATACTTAAATAAAGAAAATTATCAATAATTATGATTCGTATATCAATCGCCCAACAAATAAACTTTTTATTCAGTATGGTCAAAATACGTTCAAAAAAGTTCACTCTATACTATAAAGAATCGGTTTCTCTGAGTAACGTTTTCTGTTTGAAGAAGAATAGAAATGACTCACTGTCTGATACGCAGTCTGGTAGAAAAGTGAATTTCATTGCATTGAACAACTTTGCGGTTTCATAAAGATAGTGAATAGAGGTGAAGTTTAAAGCATTGTTAGTGCAAGCAAGATTACCGCTATTGGAGTACGTCTTCTTAAAACAATTCTATACGCAAAGATTGTTTGCGTTTAAAAGATGTCGGGTGTTTGAAATAATATTGCCGATAAATATTGTTGATATATATTCATTGGACATAAATTTACGTAACCCTTTTAAGGTATTTGGTAAATCACGAGTTAGTAATGGAAACATTGCTTTAATTTTTGAATTTTTAAAACTTTGTTCGATCCCACGTGTTTTGTCACTAACAAACCGGGTTTCATCTTTCCGCATCTTCAGGCATTCTGTCAGACGGATGCAACAAAACTGACCGGTGAAACCTTGGTCGTTAGAGACAAAACATGTGGAATCGTACAAATTTTTAACATTTCAAATCTCATTTTGAAATTTCACCAAGCACCTTCAGTGGAAGTTATAAATTTAATTACAATAATCTTTATTTCGTATTACGGCTTTCAATAGACTTCGCTCAAATAATTATATGCGTCAATCAATTGATTCAAAACTGAAATTGCTCTCAAGAGGCTATTTTATATACGATTGTTGACGATTGTTTCTTAGAGCACCTTCAATTCTTTGTATCCATTCTTTTTTTACAATTAGAAAGTTTTGTACACGTGACCAAATCTTTTATTACAACTATGGATATATTAACTCTTACCGTTGAATTAAAATTCTCACGAAGAGAGTATATATACAATAGTTATAATATAAATCATTTAAGTTACTTAAAAACAAAAAAAAAACAATACTTCCACGTTGAAATATTGTTAAAAAAAGAATTTTTTTTCAATTTCGTATCTTTCTTCGTGTTACTAATGGTTAAATTTTTAAATTGTACTTTATTTTATACAATTAAGTAAAGTTATTGTTTTTATATTATGTAAAAAAATCAACTTATTTGATTATTCTCATAATCTTTGAAAATAATCGTTAACATTTTGATGTAAACTGAATACAATTTTGTGCTAATTATTTTCATTTAATATTTAATAACGATAACAATAAAAAATAATATTTCCGTTAAAATACCACAAACTAATTTACAAGTTTTGTGCGAAACCAACATACTATTCCGGTAACTACCTTTTCCCTTGCAAAGTTTCTACCCTAACATAGGATATAAGCTACTTAGTTCCACCCCCTAGTGTTTTCACCCTGCCAGGCCAAAGAGAGCTTGGGGGTTGTTTTAGTTGACCGAACGCAGTAACAGGTTGCCCTTGATGCGGTTCCCTGACAGAGGGGCTGGAAAGATGTCGCCATAAAACCCTCAAAAAACTAGGAGCTTTTGAAAAGTATTTCGCGCTGAAAATTAGTTTGAAATGATTTGTTTTTCCAGTGCTTTTCCTATTCATATTACATATAAAAACCTTCCAAAATAAATTTATCAAAAAAAAAAATTTATTCAACACATTTCGCATAAAATTAAGGCTGAAATAATCAACAAAATATATGTTAACGATTTGGAAAGACTTAACATTTTAATTGTACATTTATCTCTAAATGATTTTATTTTTGAGTCTCGTATAACATTTACAATTAAACATTAAATTCATGAGTTTTTAGAGAGAGTTATAGAAATTCACCGTCTTTCATATCGAGTTACATGTAAAAACATAACATAAAAAAAATATTTCATCAAGTTTTTTACAGATAAAGTTTTCCGCGATTGAAAAATATGTTTGGTGCCTATCCCTCAGTGAAAGTTTCAATAAATTGATTTTTCGATAGTATCTGTGTCTCTAATCTAATCTAACGAATATATAATATTTGTGCAATATCCAGACGCTGCATATTAAAACACTATCATAAAATAAATCTTAGAATATTTGTCAAACTTGATAATTAACAAATCCAAAAATACGTTTCTGTAAAATAATTTTTTCCATCATCTCTCATGCAACAGACATGTAAAAGCATCAGCAAACAATTCTAAAAATAATGTATTCTAATAAAAAACAGATCTCTTCTCTTAAAAAACAAGAAGCGCTTTAACGTTATGTTACATTTTGTATAATAATACGGGTAATTCATTAAAAGCACAAGCGAGCGGGTTTGCATAACACAAGCAAGTAAAATTGTTGCATCGTCACTTTTTTGTTTACGTTACATCGCGTTTTGTGTGGTATTGATTCCGCTTCGGAGGTTTCCCGATTACATATTGTACGAACATACTTTAATTTTCCCAAGATGAGCTCATAATATATTTCAAGATAACAATAAACATTTTGTAAAATAATTTATATGACACGTCTCGAATGTAAGAATATTTATAATTTTTTAATCTACCTGATAAATACATGTGAATAATATCCCAATATTTTTTTTTATTGTAAGTAAATTAATTTATTTAAAAGTATGTATGAATTTTCTTCGTTGACTTAAAAGATTAAACAATGTTTTTACTATAAAAACTTTTTTGAGGTACGTGATTACGATTGTTTACTTATTGATATAGACGTATGTATCTAATTGCATTACTTTATAATCGTAAATATAAACACACAATTAAAAAAAAAAATATCATTTTTTCGTATACAATTATGTACTCAGATAAAGTTCTTTAATATAATAGACATTTGATCATTTTTAAGCATGTAATTAATTTTTGTCACATAAATAAGGGAAAATAAAATTTTATTTCTCATTCCTCCAGATTTTTTTGATTAATAATTCATTTTGATATTATGGTATTCATTTATATTTATTTACTATCGATCATCTTTAATACGTAAAAAGAGTGCTTTATGGCAACATATACCAAACGATCGTATATGGTATCGAAGAATTTTATGTTTTACTGTCAATAAAATTGTAATTCGTTTTCGTTTATAAAATTTAATTTGAATTTGCACATAGCTTGGTATGTGCACAAAGCACTTATGAAAATCACTGAGTTATTATAAATTTTAAAAAAATCTTTTATAATGTAGATTTTTGCAATTTATTTCGTATGCCATACTTTAAAATCGTATTATATTGTATAATATTTAACAAAAATAGTACGTACGTCGCGTTTCAAGTGCGATATCGTTTTGATAGCTTCGGTTATGGCACTCACATGCTCGAATCTAAGTTAAACAGTTTCATGATTTGATTTTCCTATCGTTGTTTGGATTTCAATTGGAATGTTTAGTATTTTTAATTTCATTTATCCAATTCAAAAAACAAATGGGATTGGAGGCAGACGCAGTTTCAAAATAAGAATAGGATTCCTTTATCTGTACGCGTTTAAAATATGATTTAATTAATCAATATTGGATACTGGGGAATAACATATTTATGCGTGTTAACGGTGTTATTAGTTTTTCAAAAATATGCTTGTATATCACTTTGGTTGGAGAAATTGCAACTCTTCACATATTTCACAAAATTACACAGATGAACACATTTTGAATTGTTTTTATAATTTTTAATAATGTAGAGTTGAATATTACGCAAATTTTAAGTCACTAAGTTTCATTTACAAAAAAAATACAATTAATTATGACTTCAGTGAAATAAGAACCAAGAGCGATTTGACTTTTAGCGATTAACGTTTACGTGATGGATGCCGTAATATGATTTTTTATATATTATTTGAATAATAGCTACTGATCTCACCTCTCATTATGATGGCTATATTTACACACTGGTCGGATATGACTGTTGACGGGTTGCTCCTCCTCCACCTTCACACCCCCTGTCCGGTCCAGCTGCCTGCCGATACATTTGATGGATGATTGAAAAAAGAAGATAAATGTTTGTGAGAAAACCCAGTGGTACGAAGAGCTGACGTTAAAACTCTGTATCTAGGGTATAGTATACCGTATTGAAAATATTTTCGTTCGATCCAATTTCTGCCAATCTGTAGAAAACAAAAATTTGATTATTTTAAAGGTGATTTTATCGTTAAGCAGTAACTCGTGCCTACGGTCGAAAAATGTGATTGGAAACAAATACGTAAATCTTTATTTATTTACAACTATAACCACCTGAAGTCAACTTATACTACTTTTTTACTAAAAATTGCTAAAGCTTTTATGAAAAATAGCTAATTTTTTACCATCTGAGTTGACATCAAAGCCGCTATAATTCCAAAATAGAAAAATAATCAACGATGTCTAACAATGCACAATCTTTAATTAACATATGAAGTGATCGTTTCAAAAAAAAAAGATATTCGTCATACAATCTCATTTTAAATGAAAGTTTCACTCCTGATTACTTATTTGTTTTAATTTCATCGTACTTTGCATTTTTTTCATGCTATATTTTTGTAATCTTAACCTGCATTAAATCATTTCTGAAGAGACTGGTTATTACTTTCGAGACGCTATTATATTTTATTTTTATGAGAATCAAAAGACGATGTTATTAATTATTAATGATGTATTAAGTTTCGACAAAAATCAAGCTATGCCAAATGCAGGTATTTTGTACATGTAATCGACGTAGCCAATCATACAAAAAACAGCTGAGGAATGAATATTGAAATAAATCCGTTTTTTCTCATTTTGAATTGTCAACGAATTTGAATGCATAAAAGTCTACCCGGCTCGATTTTGAAATGAAAGACAATTGACACGTGAAAAAATTAAACGTTCTGTTATTTCTGGATAAAATATTCGTATCGACAAATTATTGAAGGTTGAAGGGGAGGATTTAAATTTGAAACGGTTTCGTTGAATAAAAAAATGTGTGTAACACATTCATTGTGTCTCATGAAATATTTGTGCCACCCCTTTTATATTCATTATATCACTCCATTTATTCAGTAAATAAATAAATTCAACATTTATATAGTAGTGCAGTCAATTCATAGAATAATATTTATGATATGATTTTAAATAACAAAAAAGTGTATTTTTTAAACAAGCTGCTTTTATAACAATATATTCATTCCATCGGATATCGTCTTTATGTTACTTCATTTATTGCCTTATATGAATTATTTTTATTTCGAAGTTTTATTAAAAACAATGTTTACTTTTATTTTGTATAAAAATAGCGTTATCTATAGTGAAAATCAATGATACACGTTGTTTCTATAATCAAATAAAATCATTTTTTTAATGTCTTAAGTATCACTAATGATAGATAGGTGTGATGTTTTAAACAATAAAAAACGTTTTAGTACTATTTCTTTTTTTGCAATTAGATATTTTTACGATGAACGGTGGAAAAGTTAATGTTCACATGACATAGACACAACCAGAAGTCGGTTAAAAATCAAACTTAAATTTATCATTTTCGGCATAAATTCCGTATACATACATGAATTGAATGTCGTGAACGCCCGATAAAGATGACCATTTGGCTACATGCCAAGATAAAGCTAACTTATATGTAATACTACCTTTGAATACTTTGGTTTGATGTGACTGGCTAAATAATTATTTTTTCCGGCCATTCAATCTCATGACAGGGCAAACGGAGAAAGAATGGCAGAAACTCAAAAAGGCTTTCGCGTATAATGGAAAAAGATTCGCTCGCCTGTTGCACGTCGCATCTGCCGAATCAAGATTTATATTGGGTAATGGCAGTGGTGGTCCATACAGACTATAAATGAGGAGCACTCTCCAATAATGAAATTGAAACCTTTTCTGAAAACCGAGTGGATGCAATTCTATCAAAATCTATTCTCATTCCTCTTCCGTCCAAGATTCGTTCCAAATTTATAATAACCCTAAAATTGTTTTATTATTTCAATCATATGATGGATTTACAATGACGCAAATCTTTCAATAAAAAGATTTATTTTATTTGAATTACCCGAAGTAATAATAAACAGATTTTTTATTAAAGTGTTCGAGTTCTACTCATTAGTAAGAAGATTTCTGTTTAATATGCCAGATATATATATTTTCAACTCTGAATTTGTTTTCATTTAATTCCAATTTAAAGGCTGCAAAAAATTAAGAATCTCCTGACAACATTTCAAAAAACCGAATATGTTTTTTTCTACACGAATATATTATTGACAAATATATATCAAAACAGTACTTTCAGCATTCTTGAATTTACCAAGATGTATTGATTTCCATGCAAAAAATCACACGTCATCATTGAAAGATTTCATATTTTGAGACATTTCGTTTTCTAACTCAAATCTATCTATTTAAAATATATTGAATATTTTTAAAGTACCTTAAGACATATTTAATAATTCAAACAGCATTTTTCGCAACCAAATAATTAAACATTTGTTATAAGTATCTGATCTCACTGGTGTGCAACTGCGTGACCAAATGAAAACCAATGTCACGGGTTTATACAAAATTATCAAATCCAAATTTCGAAAGCATTTGTGCAAACACTCCAAAACGATAAGATAAAAAATTGTCAAGAGCTGGATCCGCTTATAACATTTAAAAAGTGTTTGTGTAGTTTATGTATGTATTTTTAGTTTTGTGTAGTTTAATAATTTATTTTTTTTAGTAAAAAATAAATCTTGTGCTGCCACTGCCATAATGTCTGCTCTGAAAGATTGGCAAAGCGAAATGGCAATAATGACATTTGATCTAACGGAAAACAATAAAATCGTAACATCGTTATTCAAACAAAATCACTACGATTAAGAGTTTTTTATATTATTAAGGGCCAAGATCTGTAAAACGTGGGGAGTTTTCAAATGGATTGTGTTACTAATAAACGCGTATGTTTTACAGCATATTTGGTTCCGTGACCAAAGTAACAAAAGAATTAAGAATTGACGTGCTAAGTATGAGCTTCAGAAGTAATTTTTTTCTTAAATAATAATGTTGAAAGCGGATTCTCAACCCGTCAAATTATAATTTTCGTATATTTCTTTGAAATTTGAATGGAATACATTTATAGTCTCTGCAAATAAAACTTGAATAGTTTTAGTAACTGTTCCAACTATAAACACTTAAATTTTATTCCGTTCGTTTCTTGATTTTTAATTTCAATCCAGAAAATATTATTCAACTCTCTTCGACAGCAAAATTCCCCTCACTTACAAACGAAAAAAATGTATGTTTTATTTTTCAATATTGATTGAAAAATGTTCTAGACACAATAGTTTTGTTTGCCATAAAAAAAACATTACAATGATCATTATAAATATTATTGTTAATTTAACTGTAATCGTTTACCGTTCAAACAATATGTTTATATTTTCCAATATCAAATAAATTTTTTTGGAATCCAAAAATTTATCAAAAATTTTGTTATTTGTATTCTGTTCGTTATATTTCGTTTTTTAATAAAAATAAATTATTTAAATCATTTTTCATTTTTGCTCTAAATGTGGTATATGTGGACTTAATTTAAAACCCCTTTTTTGTTCAAGACTAGGGATAGAAGCATTAGACGAAAATATGACTAGTGGTTATAAACTCATTCCAAATTCGTTCAATTTAAGGAATTATACCGTCAGAATAGAATATTAGGCATTAAAAAAAAAATATTTTCGAGCAGAAATCCGTATTTTTTAAGTTAATTTTCACTTTTATAATCATCGTACTCGATGCATTACTTTTTTAATTTGTGATGACGGTAAAGATAAAAAAAACTTTTATCGAAATGGTTGAAGCTTTTACAAATCTGTGGGTCTGGCAATAATAAATAAGGTGAAAAAAATACAGTCAGATTTTTTAATCCATAAAATTGAAGTTAGAGCTCATAAGCTTTCGAAAACAAATTTTTGATTCAGTATAAATTGGGCAATATATACAATTCATTTTCATGACAATAGGAAATAAAGCACACATTAAAATAACTCTCATATTGGACGCAAAACAAACATTTTGACGTGTCGATTGATGTGTCATTCAATTAAATTCCTGACGTCACTTTTCTGCAGGTGGCGTAACGTCAATTATTATTTGGAACACATATGCAAATTCGACAAATGAATTAAAAACCGTCACCAAAACACCATTTACATTGTCAGCCGCTAATAGCAGAGTTTTTTTTTTTTTTTTGCTTCAATAGTGCAGTACCTCGTTCAATAAACGTTGATTTATTGCATGTGTTTAATCGTGGAAAAAACACGCTTTTATGTGTATGCGGTAGGGGAATTTTGTCGCAGCTACATGTGTAATGCAGAATTTCATTGCAATGGGGTTATCAAAATAAAAGGATACTTATGCTGACTTATTTATGGCTCAACCAAAAGAGGGTAAGCCCTGACATAGCGCCAGTGGATTAAAATTTCATAGTAACATTTCGAAAGAACACAAATAATATTACGCGTTACCAAATTTAGTTCTCTGTGGATTATGTTCTATGTTAACACAAAGCAAGCTGAAATTTTGTTTGACCTAAGAACAGTATTTTGCAAGAATTAATGAAACACACAAAGCTCTAAAACGGCATTACGTATATTTTGAGACTGATTAAAATGATAACACATTTAAATCTTCACTGCTTAAAATGTATTTAAAAAAAACAATCGTATTTTATGACAGATAATTAACAGTATTGAAAATAAAATGATAAATCATTGTAATGATTTGTTATTAAACTTTCACTTTGCTTAGACAAAAAATCAGAATATAAATTTGAACTTACCAAGAAACAATGAATTCCAGCTAGATTATAGATTTCTATCTGAGTTTTGATTTTGTTTACTTGACCAGTCGTACAAAACACTTGATATTTGCATTCAATATAAAATTATTGAAGCAGTTTGTTATGAAAGTGAAACTTTTCATTCATACAATACCTTCCATTAAATGTTTACGTATAAATCAATTTTGTCAGTTGAATTTGTTAAATGTAATGAAAATAGACATTTGGTAGTCTATCTTGAAACTTAAGCCAACAATAAGTCCCGGTGAAATAGGTCAAAACAGCTCGTAACTATTTAATGTAGCAAGTATTGCCAAAGCAAACTATCGTCACTTACCTCAGATAAAGTTTTCGACCCAAGTCAAATGAATATCCAAGTCGCAAGTTTCAACACTTGCTTGACCAATTCTCATACGAAATATATACGTATATACAGTGTGAATTGCCGATAAGCTCCTCCGAGAGAATAGATAAAGTTTTCGGTAGATTTTTAACGAAACTTTACTTTTTGTTTACTATGAACAATTGAAAAAACTTTTATATATCGTGGGTATTCATGTGAATTAAAAAAATAGCGCTTATGCACCGTAATAAGCAGATATATAACATACTTTAATTTCATAAAACGATGTCTACATTTATTGACAATGTTTTGATAGATTTCATAATTTATTTAGAAAATATAAATAATACACAGAAATTCAAATTTAAATCGTAACCGTGCTATAACATTTTTGATCAGAAAAAAACACAATTTAACATGTCAACGAGATATTTTATTGTTTGAAAGATAAACTGTTGAAGTAAAAAAATTTTCTTTAATACGAGATATAAACATTTTATTCAATTCGATGCATTAAATTAAGTTTTTATAGTCATTCATCAATTCAATCAATCAAAAATTCATTGTAAGTTTTGTTTCTTTAAATATTCGAGTGCAATTGATATCTATGTGTAATTAATTATTTTCTTTTTATTAATCACACTCTTCTTGGAGGCAAAATATAAAAATAATAACTCTACTGACGGTTTTATATGCTATAGTGTTTATCAAGAATCTTATTAATTATTTATAACAAGACAAGAGTAGTATGAGTAAGAGTGAGACAAAGCAGTATAATATGGATTTACAGCAATACATTTGGTGTATTTAGTATGTCTAAATCTGAAACTTATTAGTAACGCTCTTGTAATCAATCATACAATAGTTCTCACTTAAAGTTAAAAATCCAACAATATTTTTGTCAGTCCGACGACAGCCTTATTTCCTAACATTCTCCGTGTTATGTCATAAAGTTAGACGGATTGAGAAAGTTACCCAGATTGAATGTAAGAAAAAACAATTCAAAGGAACAAAAACATTTTGATTTTAGAAGTATCATTGTAAAAATATTTTTTAAAAGTTTCTCAAAAAACAATTTTGAAATCTGCCAAAAGTTTTCACACATTTTCGAAACTAAATGACTATTTCAACCAATTACCAGTAACCATTAATATCTAATTCGCAAGGCTGAAACTGACAGATAGATACCTTGAGACTAAGTGAGATACTGTATATAAAAGTAACTATTCTCTAACAGATAGAGGGTATAGGTTGCCGACCACCACTCTGTGACCTTTTAGAGCCCATGTAACCCCTTTAAAATTTAACTTCATGCCAGTCTCAATCGCCAGTCAAACAAATTGACAGTGAGATGCTTTTCAGTTATTCGCAAGTAATATTATTTTTCACAGAGACGTATGAATTTTTTAGCCGACATACTATTGAAACTTAAGTTGAAAACGGAAGATTGGCGTGTGTAATATTTTTTTAAATAATTAAACCGTTGACAAGAAAGACTATTGCGAATGAATAATAAATGCGAATATTATTTCACGGAGAATTATTATCATTATGATTGCTTTTTCGTAAATATTTCACTGAATAACGGAGCATAAAGCTTGCAAGTTGTAAAATAAAATATCATTTTTTCTGAGCTCATTTTTCTGAATTTCAACATTGTATTACTTTTTAATTTATTTTTCATACCATTCACAGTTTCAAATATAAATCTTTGTAAATATTAGTTCAGCGTTAATTTTTAAATAAATCGCAAAATCAAAACAATCACGTTAAAGAGTAAATTAATTTTTGGATATAAAAAAAAATGTAATTTCATATGTTCTTGCAATTTTGAAGAATTGATGATAAATACTCTCATTATTTTACCGTCTTTCTTGATACCTACGTCACTGAGTTATGTTCAGAGACTCTTATTTGTTATGGCTTTATAGCTTCAAAAGTTTAGGATGAAGGCGTCAATAAAATATTCAGTTTGGTGAATTGATTTGATTTATTTGAAAAACTTTTAACATTTTCATTTCTGAATGTTTTTAGTCTTGCGTGAATAACATCGTCAGAGGAAATTTAGACTTAGACGGTTTTTTGGCAAATAAACAATGTCACTCTCAGACCTATGTGACAATTTACTCACTCGTAAGAAAGAGGTTTACTTGACAACCCTAATAATTTGTCTGAGAAATAAACCGGTAAAAAATAGTGATAATCAAGTATAATTGAAAATTAGTTTATTGTTTCACGTAAGTAAAACATAATAATTCAAAAAAGAAAACGGCACGTATCTAATGTGCTATTGCTAACTCTAAGTTATTTCCTGTAATTTGATTTTTTTATATAAAGCAATATTTTGTACTAATTATACAAGCTTAAATATAAATTTTGACTTGTTTCCTAAGTTTTCCTTATATTATATAATATCAATACAAAAAACAATAATGTTAAATATTCCTTTCATGACCAAAATTAAGACACAAAATTTCAATAATGATTACTAATGACGTATTGAAATTACACTATTTCGAAGAAACTAGTTCTTCGAAAAAACGAATAAATTATTTTCATTCATTTAATAAATAAATAAGATTTTTTTTGAATACTTGATTTGTAAATGACCCTCAAAGAAGTGTATAAGACTTATTTAATTTTAATTAAAAATTAAAATTGATGATTATTACGAAAAAAACAAGTGAAAAAAACTTCATTCATTTTCACAATTGAAATAGAAAAATGAATCAGTTTTTAAACAAGAAGTGTTACCTAAGCTTCTTTTACCTATTCTTAAATGTGCAATCAAATATCTAGAGTAAAAACAATTATTTTTTTATGTCAAAATAATCATTAACAGTTGCTCCATTTTAGGAATATTAAAAACTATACCTTGCAAAAATAAATATCAAATTCAGAGAAATAAATATTATATATGAATAAGTTTTTGATTGTGTTCAATTATTTCGAGGAACAGAATAAATACGAGTAGTCTCCGAATGTCCCGTGGTCTTAGGAATTTATTGTCCGATTTTATCTGAGAGAACAACCATTCAAAGGTAATATAAAGGTAATTTAAAGCCAATATTCAATGATTCGGAAATACATTATCCACCATTTCGGCCACGATAAGATGCAGTCTTCTGTGAAATCAGTTGAAATTCTCGTCGGGACATATTTATGAATTTTTGCGAGTCGCTTTTTTTACACCTCGCACTGATTTTGTATTCGAGATTTAAATTATTATTCAATTTTTATTTTCGGAGTCACATTCAAAGCGGATTGGTTCAAAGAATATAACCCAGTTAGTATAAATAGAATTATCCGTGTTTTTTTACGTCAATATTTTGTATTCCTACTTCAGGCGTGATAATTTTATTTTTTGCCGAAATAAAATGATTGGCTTGTATCGTCGCGATGTAACTAAAATTTTACTTTAACATATTTTTTTAGGATTAGATATTGATTAGATAGTCTAAACCGATGATTGGACACAATAGCAGGGCATGAAACTTTACAGCCAAATTGGTACATCCAATGAAGCGTTAGTATATTTTTTGGAGCAAAACAACGCAGATACATTGGTATAATTCTAGTAACAAAATTGAAAAATGACGAAAATCTAAAACAAAAATAAAAATAGTGTGAATATATCGTTAAGTTTTCTAAATAAAACCGTATCAGCACAAAATGATAGGATCTACGCTTTATTTGCTCTATAAACTACAACTAATTTTTATACTAAAGGATTTATTCGTTACTTAACTATCATCAAAATATTTTTTCTCACATACTTCCATCAAGTTAGTGATTTTTGCAAAATATCCTCAACTAAAACAATGGGTAAAAGTTTTTATCAATTTTAAACACTCCAATTGTGTTATTTGTCGTATAAATTTGAGACTTACATACAAAAGAGACACAAAATTTATGCCAGTCGGGATTCATATAAAAATCACTTTCAAACACCACAAGCATTCGTCATTGTACAGTTATGTAATAAATATATATTTTTTGATTTAAGAATTGATACCAAAGCTTGTCATTAATTTTTTTTTTTTATATAATAAAAACACATTTTTTTAGCACTTATTTCCACAATATATTTTTTGATCAGGACCGGTTTCGCTCATCGCGAGCATTATCAATTGATATTATTTATGTTATGATGATATTATTTAAAATATCATGCCTTTCCATCAAGAAGTGACAGTTAACACCTTAAAAGTGTCATTAAAATGTTAAATTCAAATTCAACAAAGTAACTTTAGTCGATGATATCAATTATCAACTTAAATATTTGTTCTCAGAACTTTCTTATCATCTCTTCACAGCTCGAGGTTTTACAGAAGAAACTTTTGCTTTTCATTCATATTGGTTTTGGAAATAAAAAAAAGCATTTTTTTACTGAATAGTTTATATGGTTGTCGAGAGAACTAGTTACTTCAAATTAAAATGTTGATAACATTTTTTGTTTGAGGACAATAAATTTAAGCCAAGTTATAAGACATATTGCAATTAGTACTATAAGATATCTCAATAAGTAGTCATATCGCTCGTCATCAAGAGTGGACATATGTACAAAGCATTAAACATATGCGTCTAAATGTTGTTTTATATTTAACACATCCTATCTAAATACCAGTTACGGGAGAGTAATACTTTTGAGCTAACTGTATTTTTTTCCATTCGTTATCTAAAGAAAAAATCAATATTGTGACTTTGTATCCACCTGTATTTAAAGCTGTTCACAAATAGTATGTAAATGTTGTTTTCCATTATAGCTCATGGTATAATATGTCACTGAATATTATTTGCGTCGCGTTTACATTAATATATCAAACAGTTCAAAATAGAGCAAAAATAGACAAGGTTGATTTCAATTATAAAAGGACATTTGGTATTACGTTCTGTCATGTTTACTACACGTAATTGGGTAATTATTGCTCATTTCATTACACACACGCGATCCTCTGAATTATTATATGTCAATATTCACTTCTTCTTTGTAATAAGTCATCATTTGTAAACCATACATGTATCGAGATATATAATACGCGTAGACGAGTATATATAATACGCTCATAGCAAACAAACTGATGAACGAAATTTTTCAATTAATTTCATACATATTATTAGAAGAACATTCGGAAGATGAACAAGAATAAAGCAATCCAAATTTTAGAATGGGATCATATGATCGATAGCTAGTTTTATTTCGTCGTTTGTGTCGCAAATAAAGCCGTTCTGCGTCGGACTATTTTCAATTGTATTTATAATTAATTTTATTTCAAAAAAGTACAAAATCAAATTTTAGTAATAAAGTTATCAAATTAATTACAAAAATTAATAAATACTAAAGGTGCACGTGTATTTTTTGCAATTAATAAATAATCTAATGTTTTTAATATATAGGAATGCTTAATCGAAGATTTCGTTATAATATATAGATACATATATGTCTTGATCTTATGTTATATTTATACCATATTTATCCATTTTTATTTCAATAATCGATTGCTGACCTAAATTTAACAAAAAATCTTGATAAAATCAAGTATACATGACTTCCATCGAAAACGCTTGATAAATAAATTGAATTCAAATTCGAATCAATCTAAATAAATTCATGCCGGGTTTGTAGTGTTTGGAAGTATAAAACTCTACTTTGCCGATATCAGAGTTCATTTTGTCATTGTGCACTTTTGTGCTCCCTTACCTCCGGTTCCAATAACCGCTTCGCATCTCAGCGATATGCCTTAATGTAATCTAATATACTTCTGATGCGATCGCCGTTACGAAAATGGCATCTCACTTGTCGCAAAGCAGAAAGGCATAAAAGAATTTTAAATTGCCCACTTTCAGTTCGTTTCATTGCCCCCGCCGTCTATTCAAATGATTCAAAGGTTTCTGTTAACAGTTTGCAATAATAAATAATAACGAGCTTTTTTTTCAACTCGATAAGTGTCTAACTAACACGAAAAAATATCTGAGTGATATTAACTCACATTTTGTATCTGTTTGTTTTTATTGGAACGATATATTGAATAATTCGTACGACAGATAAAAAATATATATCTTTATTTTATTTTACTTAAGACATCGACTGAAGATGTTTGATGGAATTTCAAAATCAAATTTGAATTGTTACAACTTTGTACAATTCTACATGTTTTGTTGTAAACGACCCGGGTTTCACCTTTCGGCATCATCAGGCATTCTATCACACGGATGCAGCAGAACTGACAAGACTGGGTCAGTCATATCAGTCACAATATCATGCATACATACGACATCTCCAAGCTTTTGACTTTAATTGTACTGTTCAAAAATTTGAATACTGTTACGATCTGTTTGATAGATTGATTTCTATTCGAATCACGGTTTTTTTTTTTTTGAAGACTATGAATGTATGTCATGCACATTTTTATATTTAAACTCCCATAAAGAGCGATCGTACGATTGAGTAACAAATCCATCCAATTTCCTATCATAACAAATTTCATTGCAATAATACAATAATCTTTCCATATACTTTACATCATGAACGGACTTTGTAACACAAAATGCACATTGTATCGAATATTCATTTTAATATAATAAAAACACATTTTCTGTAACCATTTCAGTACTATACAAATTAAAACAATGCTGTATATTCAAAATATTGAATTTAAATTAATACATATAGAAAACTAAAGGTTGTAGAACTGAGAAAACTATTTACAGACGATCATTCAATATATATCTAAATGAAATAAAATAGTTAAAAAAATAACATTTTAAGGAACTCTAAGTAATAATTTGTAAAAAAAATTACATCAAATCAAAAATTCAGATTTCATAAACAATCATGAAAAGCTGATTAGCAAGATGACGAGTGGGAATACATTAAAAAACATGCACTGAAATTTTCACTGTAAATTTCAATGGGTCAGCCAGGGGTATCCACGTAATTTTTAAAACAAACAAAAAAGCAATATCGATTATAAAAAAAAAAATATGATAAGTAATTCAAATGCATACAAAATGTCGCGTTCAACATCGTTATAAGCAAAACTGGTCCTTATTTTGAAACATATTGTAGAAATAGTACCAAAAAATGTGTTTTATAATTTAAAAAGTAAAACCTTTTCACCAAGAAGATAAATATTGTAAATATTATTTTTAATTTGAATACAAAAACTATAGTTAAAAGGTATGAAATGAAAACTTTAGAGATGTACACGTTGACAACAATCAGTATACATGTATGACCAAGTGATAAAATAAACATATCGAAACATAACACGGTAAAACTGTAGTTCTGATGAAGGGTTAGCCAAAATAGCAATCGACTATGTAACTTATAAATTTTGTAGAACTAAAATACATTGTTATTTTTTCATGGCATTTTAATGGAGCTATACCAAGTATATGCCAATTCAATCAATAAATATCTCGAAACATTCAAAAAGATTTTTTCTGTTCCAATAAAAAAAAACACATGAATTAGTCACATTTTTAATTGGATGCAGTATTCAAAAATAATGCAGTTAGTTATAAATTTCGACGTTAGAGGCTTACAAAGATGGCGTACATAAACACAGAACAATTTAATCAAAATTATTATATTCAAGAATATCCTGGCAGCAGCATTTCCTTCGTGAAACGTTATAAAATATAAGTGTTACGTTTCGGCAGGGGCTGCGGTATCTCACATATTACTCAAACGCCTCTCGCAAGGCCAAAGCTTCCGTCCACCCTCGCATACTTACTTTAAAGTTACTTCCTTCGCGAACAATTCGCAGTTGGTACATTAAGCTTATATTTTATGAGTACATCCGACATTATAAATACAAAACGATGCTATTTTTGTATTCAAATTACTTATTGATGCAGAAAAACTTTTATACAAATCAAGGATTTGATGCTTGGAACATACGCTTAGTACACACATAACTAAAATTAGAATTAAAACATTTTTTTTTAATATTTCAATCTAGCAAAATCTATTTAAATATATTTATCCTTACATTGAAAATATTCACCACTAAAGTGTTAACTGTCATTTCTTGGTGAAAAGGCATTATATTTGAAACAATAAAAACACATTTTTATAACGATTTCTACAATATATTTACAATCGGAACCTCTAAAATGTCTTTCCTAGTTCATTTCTTTACGTTTCGTATTATATATGCATACATCTCTGCGCGTGTAGGTATATTATGTGGGAATAAAAATATTAATAAAATGTGTGTGATGTCCACGTGAACCGGATTCATTGTAGATTGCTCAGCTCTGCAGCGAATTACGTTTGTCAGCAACGACATAACAATTATACAACCTAATAAGTATATACATAAGAGTTAAAGATCTTTGATGGTAACGCGTCATAGATGTTGACGCTCCATCAATTTGGTATCAAAAATTTTAAAAAAATCGGGACCTGATTCGCTCATTATAAGCATAATAAATGTTTCAATTTATATTTCATCAGGTTATAATGATCGTGATAATCGAAACCGGTACTGATTATAAAAACACTGAGGTAATAGTACAAGAAATTTGTTTTTATTGTTTAAAACAAATGAATTCCCTTTAATAATTAAACTTACCTGATTTTCATTTCACTCTACAAAACTTGCCTATTTTCGTTTAAATTTTCTCTAAATATTTACTGTTTGCCTAGTCGGTGTATACAAAATTATAAAAAATCTTTTTTGAGTAAGTAGATGAACGATTACCGCATAAGGACTGCCTCACAAAGAACCATCGTCAAATTCCTACTACATAAAAGTTTACTTCGTCAGAGTGCGCAAACTCTGAAATATAAACGGATATCATTTTGAAAATAGTTTTTCTGATTGCATTTACACGCTGTATTATTAAAAAGACAACTTCGAATCACTTTTTTCTAAGCTTCCAGTGAGTATCATTTTGTACTTTAACACTTTTATTGGAAGTTATTAATATTATTTCAGTTATCATACGATAGTCAGTTTGAGCCGTTGACACAGTAGTGTTCATTAAATCAATAACAATTCACTTTCGAATGTTTAAAGTTGGTTTTAAACTCTACTGTTTAACATTTTAATTCACTAGTTTTTTATAATAATTTTAATATCGTTTGTGTTTATATTTAAAAGGCTTTAATTATTCTTTCGAAAAATCAATGGAGATTTCCCAATAATTTTGATCGATAATGGTTTAATTGAACTTCATTCGGGCCCCAATTCTCTTGTAACTTTATCCGTTTTCTCTTTACATTGAAGCCTTAGGCATCCTACTGTACTCGTAACAAAGCGGCCGATATCCAAAAGACCAACCATAGACTAGCCACAAGGAACGAACTTATATTTTAACATGAAGATTTAAATTTAATTTTGACCAAATTTTGTTAAGCTCGCCCACGATAAAAGCAATTTGATCAAGCAATTAAGTATCTAGACACAGGGCTTTGCATTATTGATTTCATCTTTCAGCCGCTTAACATTTATTTTCATTATTTTTGCGAAAAAAAAATTACTCATTACTACCAATGATAAAAGTTAGCAATTAAGAAAATAGTTTCCGCTATATATTGTTTTCAAGGAAAGTGATTCACTAATATATAAAAGGTTGCTTTAGACACTGATTATTTTGAAAACATCAAATTTGTCAAGATAAAAAGATCGACGAAATATTTTTTTTTTTGTTAAAATATGCTGGTAACTAATGCTAATATAAAAATATTCCGGTTTCACTCATTGTGAGCATAATCAACCGGTCCTGATTGTGATATATATTGTGCACATAAATATTTAAATATGTGTTTTCATAATAAACAATTTGCATTAAATACGTATATATTCAAGACTTCGCAAATACTGATTTGCTGTCAGACTAAAATAAAAGTCTAATTTGCAAACGTCTAAAAATGTCAAAAGTAGAAGTCTGGAATTGGATTTCAGCGACTGAGGCAGGGCGTGTTTTTGTGTTAAATTTGTTGATAGTATTTTTTATATATTTTTTTACGAGACAATTTTAACAGCATGAAATTTATTTTATACCTCAAACAACAGACAATTTAAATTATAAAAAAAATATATGCAGATATATGCCTTATCAATTCTTTTGATAATTTCGTTTGTTTTTACCGTTAAACGACGGTCGAATAGCATTTAGCATATGCTTCACTAAGTATAATTGTAAAAAAAAAGTTTCGATGCAATCAATCATGACATTTTAAAGTTTTATACATATTACTCATGTCAGCTTTAAAGTAGTAGGAGATTTTCTTGTTATCTATAATTATTAAAAATCCTAAAAATTGTTGAATTATGCTTTTATTTAAACACCCAAAAAGAATTATCGGTTAAAGTTTCGAACGGAAGTGAAGCTTCCGCAAAAGAAATAGTATGTTTTTTTGTGAATTAACCATAATTGGCACATATATAAAATACATTGTGAACAATTCTAAATTATTCTCATTTTTTTATTTTGTTTTTGATGTTTGTATTTAACTTGAGACTTAAAATTGGCGAAAGCTTTAGCCATACACGATTTTGAAATATAAAACTTATTTTGTGTAACGCTAATTATTTACAAGAAATCACACAAATTGTGAGGCAAGAGACTTTAAGTATTCCATGAAAAATAACACGGTGTTTGTTGAATACTGTACATTAAAAATATTATACATGTACGTAGTATTTCTGTTTATGGAGTCTCATCACTTATCAAATTTACTACATATCGTGTAATGAATACATGTCATGGTCAATTTGGTTAACGCTCACGAATAAGTACTTGGTGTTATATTCAAAATCTATAAAATAGTTGAAACAAAATATAAAATCAAGATTGAACATAGAGGCTTTATAAATGTAAAGAGACAACAGTCTCAATTTGCAACACTAATGCTATTGGAATAGCTTCGAAGATATGTCAGCTAGCAATGAGTTCAACTATTGAAAAACTCTAGTAGTTAGGTGTAAACGACAGGTAGATCAGGCAAAGTTAAGCCGGAGTTTTTGCTAGATCTTATGGGAGCTTTTTCGTCTGGGGTTTCAATGTGGCCTACATTGCGTAAACAACGTTATTACATCACCGCAGACGCTCAAAGAAAGCTCGCTGCCAATATCGCTTAAATAATACGGTTCAACAATAAAACCAACATTAAACCAGTATTTAAAGTTTATTTATATTTAAGGTGTTAATTGTTAATTCTTGATGGAAAGGCGTGATATTTTAAATAATAAAAAAACATTTTTTAGCATAATACTTATTTTCACAGTATATTTTATAATCCAAATATTTATTGATCACAAAATATATTGTGGAAAAAACTACTAAAAATGAATTTTTATTATTAAAAAAAATATGCATATATATGAAACTCGTTTTACTTTAACATTTCAATTATTTGTAAGGTTCCAGTATTTGTTGTTTGGTACAATCTATATAACACCTTTTTTATGTCCATGTATACATCTTCTGAAAATAAAAAATAGCTCGCTACGAATATTGGAAAATAATATTCCGTATTCCTATGTCTATGCAGCTTATTTCAATTGTCATTTGTACCATGTTTCTTCAAAAAAATGTAAAAAAAAATCCTTATAATATCTCTACTCTCTTCGAAAAACTTAGTTCTGAGTAAGAACCAGTTATCGAAGATTTTTTCTACGTAATAAAACAAAAAGACAATACCGTCAATATTTTAAGTAATAAAATAAATATCGAATTTAAATTTTAATTGGGAATAATTGGATCAAAAATTACTTCTACCTTATAAGTGGAAACAAAATTAAGAAATAAAACTTATGTTATAGTCACTTATGAATGCAAAATACCACACAATAAAAGAGAAATTAAGTCACTCCGTTAAAAATTTACATTACGTGAAGATATTTATACGAGAAAATTCAAAGCAATTTTTGTATTTTAACGCCATGGAAAATTACCCGCTCTCGCGATTGACGTTGAGTTCACTAGTAGCAGTTAACGAACGGCGAGATGCAAAAAAGAAAAAGAAAACGCGGCCTAGGACATCGACGCTTTTGCAACTGCGCTATAAAAACAAAAGCGAGTATTAACATGGCCCATTAACAGTTTAGTTAACGTAACGGTGAATACTGACAACATGCTAACACGAGACCCAACGCTATCAACGGGTTCGCTCCCACACTCGGAACTACCCGAAAGGTGAGAGGTCAAGTACTCGTACGGGACATTGTAAACCGAGCGATAACACGATGCTAATTACGTAGCTCTTTCGGAATAATGTAGTCAAGCCACGACTTCCGAAAACTTTGTTAAGTAAACACAAATATACCATGAATACACATACTTTCCTCTACTTACACAAAAAACTTGTATGAAAAATCTACATCAATTCACTGCCACTGAAAAAAGCTAACGAGTATTGAATGAATCTGGATTTATTCCTGGAAATAATTTTACAGGCATAACCACAACGCATTTCAAAAAAGGAAGAGGAAATAAAATTACCAATATTTCTAAGCCCTTTACTTTGTATCTTATTGTTTATATCCTCCAAGAAGGAACTGGATTAAGGTTATTACCAAGACGTAGTTCTATTGTAAAAATGTATACCATAAATCATTATTTTACAATACAGGATGAGTAGTATAATTATTTACTGGCTCTAATTTACTTAGCATATTTCCATCATAATATGAAAGCAATATTATTCACACTATTATATTATACATAAAAATCATACTATCTTAAGAACAATAACGTTACTAATATTATGCCTTACTTCTTTGCAACTATCACAACTGTCGCTCCCAATGCAGAGGGTGAAACAACAAATGTAACATACGTTAGCAAAAAATGTCCTTCAATATCACTAAAATTATATTTTTCAAAGATATAAAAGATTAACTACAGCGCTTTCAGTATGTCTAGTGGTCAGAAAATCCTTTTCAATATTCCCCATCATATAGAACATTATATCTTAGAATATGAGCCTATGAACGCTACAACAAAATACAAGTCTTCAAAAATCGAGTTTTTTTTTAACTAAAAATGATGTACAATACTTTAATACACATTATTTGTTCGCCAAATTATCCGTCAACATCTTCGAACAGCTCAAAATATAGATTTAAAATTTCGCATTTTCTGTTCAAGTAAACATTCTTCAAACAATTACAAATTCTGTCATATAATGCTTGTCTCATAACAAAATTAATCAATCTCTATACAGTCAATGAGAAAAGTGATTTTTTCACATAAGTATTGCAAACATTTAGAATGAATCATATGTTTGCTAGTAACTTTCAATTGTTGGCGAAACACACTCGATAGGAAACCAAATAGATATAGATTTATTTTCTTTTGATATCAGATATTCTTTTAATATTTGGATTTTCAGTAATGCAGGATAAAAAGGTATACTACTGCCAATAGACAGCGTAGACTATTTATTTATCGTATAAATACAATTATTGGTTTTTTTGTATAAATTTGCTATATTATTTCTTTACAAGCAATATTCGATGATCAACACTGCTTTTTACAGCATCACGTTACGTGAATATAAAATTTCTTTCACTTATAGCCATATTCCACTGCATTTTTATGACGTCTGCTATGTCATAAAGGTTACACAAAATAACATATCTCGTTATCAAACTGAAATCGTAAATTTAGATTTTTATCTTCCTGATATGGACAGAAACATTCTTATTAATTTTTTCGTCTCATAATATAACGAGGTATTGAAGTATGATTTTTGATTTTTAAAACCCAAAAATTATTGCATCTTCAAATAAATATCATTTAAAAATATACATATTTAAATGTTTTATATAATTTAACAAAAATTATCCTCAATTCCTACTCAATTTTGTTTTTTATCAATATTTTAGATTATTTTTATAAAAGTCTTTATTAAAAATCTTTTGGAAACTGTAAAATTTACATTCAAAATTCATACAAATACATTTGATTTCACTTCAATACGAATTTTATAGTTTAAAGCCTTTAGAAATATTTTGAAAATCTTATTAAGTGATTGATTGAATATAACTTTGATTCGCTATTACTTATGACAACACAAAATTCTAACTGTAAATAAACGGTGATTAGTTAGTTGTACTACGCAGCGAAACAGCTCAAAGGGTAAGCCTGGTGTTTGTTTTCCATTTAAATGGCTATGATTGGTTTACATTCAATAAATACACATGTACAAACTTGCATGCTATGTTTTCATCAAATTACACGGCAGTAATAAGTATTTAAATTTGTTTGTCATTAGTTTGATACATTGCAAATGACAAGCATTTATTTTAACACAATCAAAACAATACGTTTTTTTTTATCTTTGTATAACCGTTGATTAAATTTGACGCAATGTGGTATACATTTGACAAATATAACGAATACTGTTTAAACATATAGCTTATTAAAAACATTATTTAATATTTAAAAACTATAAAAGAATAAATATTGTTTAACTAACAAAACTTTTAATCAGTAAAACAAACAACCCTGGTGTATTTCATAGAAAATGATTATTGATTACAAACAGTGATTGATTGTTTGCACACCACTATTAAGAAGAAAACTGAGGATACGTTTTGTTTCTGTTACACTACTGTTTACCAATATATAAAATTAATAAAAAGGAAATTAATGGTGTACAGAAGAGAAAGAATACTTTTTACTATGTTTTTTTTTAAATTAAGTAATGAATTTGACGATTTATATTTTCAATTTTTACTCAAATACTATTCAATTATTTCTAAAAATGATATCGAGAGTTTAATTTCTTATTTCAAAAAATGCTTAAAATTTTAACATTAATAAAATATTAAAAATAAAATACCCATTGCAGTCATATTTTTCTCACTGTCGAGGGGTAAAGTAGGAAAGTAGTCATTTAGGACAAGCATTTGAGTTTTTTCGCTCTTTCTGTGAAATTACGTTTTGGATCAACATGCCGTTTTTTCGACACTTTTTCAACCGTAAAATGCTCAGATTAGTGTTCAAATCTCTTATTGAAGTTCTATGTTAAGTTTATTACGTATTAGATATAATGACTGAAATTCATTTTTATTTCTCTGAAGAAAAGACAATTTTTATTATAAGGTTAATTAAAGAGTATGAAATTAAATTCAATTACTTGTATCAATTTTTGATCGGGCCGTTTTCCTAATGGTCAATATTGTTGGTTTTTCGGTTGCGGTGTTCGCGGGTTTCAGGCCCGGTTTAAATAGCATTTAAATGTTTTAACTTATCTTTGATTTTGGGATTTTAGACATGAAAAAGTGTTTGTGATATCTTAAGTTTATTCCCACCCATCCAAAGCTAAGAACAAGGTGTTGGAGGAGCTTTTAGCTATCAAATAGCCTTTGTCCAAGATTACCTTCTTATCATTTCTCTTTCAAAATTTAAAAGGTTGAGCTACTCATGAATAAGCAAATCCCTTAGTTTAAAAATAAAAAAAAACAAGATGTAAAACTTTTTCTTCAATTAAATATTTTTTTGATCAGCACTGACGCTTTTGATGAAAAAATTGTAAATTTTGGAAAAAGTATTCAACCAACTTCAAGCAAAAGGTGACAGTTAAACCCTAAAAACGCTCTCATATAAAAATATTTTACTTTACGATATATAAAATTCAAATTGATAACTATTTTATTCAACTTATTTTTACGCGTATTTCTCCTTTTTGAGAAAAAAAATATCGTTTTTTTAATATATGTAATTTAGACTTATAATGTTTTTCATGGTTTTTAAAATGTCATAATTTGAAGTAAAAAGGTGAAATAATAATTTATATTAATGTTGTATTCAAAATGAATTCTTGCGAAGCTCTTCTCAGTTTGTATCTAATATATAAATTTACTTATAATTATACGTTTTTGCAACGTTAAAATATTTATAAATAACATATAGTGTTGGAAATTTAACAAATACACAGCAAAACAATCAACAAGTTTTGCATGAATGTCAACCAAGTAAGCTCACGAAACATCTACTTTGACTAAAAAATAATATTCGCCTGAACACACTTCTGTCCACATGGAATATATCAACATCCAAAGCAATACTGTTGAACATTGTTATTGCCCTTACCATTGGCATTCCCATTGGTAGACTGGTAGATTATTAAGCATGGCATAATTATTAATTGGCCTCGAATTATCCGAAAGAAATATGTGGCTAAATACATTTATCTAGCTATTTTTTTCTAGTTATTTATTTAAGAAACCTCTGTTTATAGTTTGGACAATATTATGTCTAGACCAAGTCACCCAAAAATGATCAGTGGTAAAGAGCGGGGTTGAAAAACAACACTTAACCTGATTCAGTCGAGCATCATCTAGATATACCAACTGATCGCGTGCCAAAAAGACGAGCTTTCTTAAAATTTTACTTCGAGTTTCTTTTCGCAGTTAATCTTTGTTCGCAGATACCAAGACGCTCTGCCTGAAAACGGGATTTTCCCGGAGAAAACAAGCCGTCTGGTCACATTAGGTATGACCGCAGTCGTTTTGGTTTTTGGTTTTTTTGTATGGAGACATTATATATCAGCATTATTAATGTTTAGATAGAGAAATTTTTGATTTTAGAATTGATTTGTTAGCTTTGAGCTGTTAAGGTTACACCTACATCATTGAATATTTTTTTAAGTGATACTATATCCAATTTAATTCGTCTTATAAATAGCGAAAAATCGGCGCGTCCGCAGGTATTGAAAGTACTTTAACAATATCGTCTAAAAAGGGTTAAAAATAGGGCAAAAAAAATGGTACTTTGCAATCGGAAAAAGTCAGTCAAAACGTCAGGTCCGGATGAGAGACATGAGACGCGAGGATGATTCATCGGGCTCGACTTGAGTGACGCGCCTAAATCCGCGCAGCGCGCGTGATTCGCCTGCCTGACAAGGGATTTTCCCGTAAAGCCCGCCATCCAGATTCAGTCTCGTATATTTCTTTCACCGAAAAACGCTCTATCTTCACTTTACAACGGTTAAATATTTATAATAAACATTAATTTGTTCTACTACATGACATACTGTCATGTATGAATAAATTTGCGGCCGCCGAAGTTGTGAATAAACAAAAACGTATCGTATAACACATTTTAGCCCTCAGACTACTAATATCTGAACTGTGTACTGTGTACCAATCTTGACAGATGATTGTATTATTTGGATAATAGATACGTAAAATTTTTTAAAGTGTTTAAACTTTCGTGCTAATACCAATTACTGCATTGAAATACAGCCTAACTGGTCCTGTTAATATCAATAAGTTTTCTTAACATCAACAATATTCACATATTTATTGCTGAGATATCTTTTGCACGGTTCGGCGTGAACCGGGTTAACACATCTCTTCATTGATGGCTCGTAACCATATCACCTCTCTTAATACACATGTAAAAAGTACATTTACAAAGCATTACATCATTTATATGAAACATTCAAAAATCACAGAATTCAGTAAACTTCTCTTTATATTCATATGTCCATACATAATTAAAATTTTAATTAACTGAATGTGCTTTTTATCACCTAGGCAACAGATTGTCACATAATTATGAACTTTCACTTTCAAAATAAATGCACTTAAATCAACAATGATGAAACTATCAATCTTCACATCGTCGATGTTTTTCAAAATACCTTCAATAAAATAGTCATATACCCTCAATAACCAGTATTGTTTACTATTTATAGTTTTGTAGTACAAATATTTACTAGGAAATTTGATATTATTTCATGTTGACACGCATGTCAACAGTCAACTGAAGCGAACACAGATTTTCTCTTGATTTTCTTTGACATGTTCTTACCTTTTCCAATTAAACCGTTGTACGTCAGAAACCGTACGACACTAAGTCAAAATGTAACTATTAGCTTATTGATTTTGATAGCTTGTGAAAGGTGACATGCTTCTTTTGTTTCTTTTAGATAAATAAGAGAGAAAAACAAATATTACTTGACCATTTCACTGTGAAAAATATGAGAATTGATATAGAACACTTTCATGATAATTTCTCTTGATCGAATGATTTAAATGATGTAAATTTTCATACTTTTTGTCACTTCCAAGGAACTTCAGGAAATAAGATTAAAAAAATCCAAACAAGTTTATTTATAAGTCGAATTATTAAAATTTAGATGATGTTAATCTGATTTCTACAACCACTAAAATAGGTTTATTTAACAATAAATCTCTTTGATCAATAATTCTTATTTGTAAGCAATTTTAACTTAAAATCGATAAATATACTTGAATTGAAGTAATACGTTTTTAATAAAAAAAAACGTTATTTATTGTCAGCATAAAAATGCTTACATAATGAAATAAAAATTTACGTCTCCCTTGATAGAGTTCCATTTACACATTTTATAAAAGATATTTTACGTTTTTGATTATAAGAATCAAAACCAAAAAACGTTGTACGATAACGTTTTTCAAAACTTTGTATCTAAAAAATATTTACGTATACATATACACGTGAAGTTTTTCGCATGATATTTGTATGGAGAAATTTTTGAATCGAATGTCAATCAAACAACATTCAACATTTTTTTATTAAATAATCATAGTACTGATTTGTATTTTTTTCTATACATATATATATTTCTTAATATATTATGAGACACTTAAATTTTTTATAGTTGCAACACTCAACATTGTTGATAAGATCATTTAGCCTAATAAATCGTTTTCAAATATTCGTCGATATATGAATGAATAATTCAAATATTTTGTAATAACTAGCTAGAAATAAAATTCTGTTCGACAAGTGTCAAATATTATTTTTTTTGTAATAATCAATAAACTATAAATAGTCTACACTTTTCAAGTTTTTTCCGATTAAAATGAAAAGAAATATGTTTTTAATAATTTTATCCACGGCATAAATTCCTTTTCTTTTGTTAACAATGATGTAAATTTTTTTGAACATCAAAAATTCAACCAAAAGATAACGTTAAAAGCGTTAAATGTTCTTTAATATACAAATATGCATTTTTATTTATTTTTTTTGCCGTGTAAACCATCAACAGTGAGGTATAAAAAGGCATACTTTTTGACTGCCCAACGTTTTGAAATAAAATTATGAACGGTAACGCAGTGGAAAATTTGAGTACAATGCTTTCCACCTAAAAAAACCCTCCCTTTGAAATCGGAAGAGGTATCTTTGAACCGACTAAATATTACTCAGTACGTAAAATTGACATTCAGAAAATTTTCACTTTGATAAGTTCCTGTAAAATACCGTCGCGTCAAAAAATGGTGCTTTTTTCTGGAAATATGCGTTTGAAGTAAGTATTTTGTGGCTTCCTTTCATTAAAAAAGTGGAGGATTATAAACGAAAATATTGCACAAAAAGCGGTTACTTTATACTCTTACAGAAACATCCGAGAATTTAAATAAATATGAGTAATTTTTTTGAACGAGTTATTCAACATTTAAATCATTACTTTTTATTTCATGACAATACAAGAGACAACTGACAGTTCAAATTAGATATTAAAATTCCGTCAAGTCAAAATTGAAAATGACATTTTTACTAGAAATTTCATATTTTATTATCATTGAATTAATTCCAGGTGTATCAGATGGTTTATCGATCGTCCGTATAGCAATGAATCGAAAATTTTGTATTGGCCATTAGCGGTAAATGATTATAAGTCAATTCTTTGCACTTTTTATGAATACGTTAAACTAAAATAATTCAATCCTGTGTATGTGTTTTTTTATAGATCCATTTGTGTGAAGCGGAAGGTATAGCAGATTACAACAACGGATGCTCTACATTCCACAAAAAACAACTCGTGCTGGTAAAGTCGCTATGGCGGGGAAACTCAGAATCGATAAGGTGAGCACTTTTAATGTATGGTGTGTTTGCTTTGTAAATTCTTGCATTATTATGCTATCATCAAAATAACAACATAGGGTTGCCTGCAACTGGTATAATTCAGCAATAATAAAAAAAATATGAGATAGAAAGTAATCATTAAATAATTAATTAACGTCTAGGTATAAACTCTTTGGCTGCTAGAAAAATATATCGTTCGTCTTTTGACATAACAAAATGTATTTCACACAATGGATGAAAGCTTTGTTATTATGACCAAAATTGACATTTTTTAAACTTTAAGTTGGTTTCTTTGTTTTATTATATTTTTATAGGATAACTAATTTACAAGAGTAAAGAGTGAATAACATTTTTTTTTAAATCAGAGGACACTTCGTATCTAACATCACCTAAAAGAATGACATGCAATGAATAATCTTAAGATGTTACCATATGTTTCCTATAGATGCTAACAATAAACCCATAGCATATTGCAAAGTTTGCCCATATATCTTGGTGTCGTTCTCATTTAATTAGGCAAGGAAGAGAAAACTAACTTCACATTTAATTATATACTGTGCATTATCGATTAATCCAGATGCTTTCTTATCTAATTTTAACAATCAAAATAATTAGTAGTTACGAGACATTAATTATATGGCTTGTCTTGAGGATTGTGTTTTACACAATACAAGTGGTATACCAACAAAAATTGTCCCAAAGCGTGTCAGCTTAAATTTATTGTCGTAAATATTTTGTTGCTACTCCATATAAAACGTAACACGTTGAAAAAAGATCATTAAAGTACAAAAAGTGCAAAGCATTTTTCGCTTAGATTTTGAAAAATGAAATAGCAACAAAGAGTTAAACTTTCTCAAAACTGTGTAGCTTTTTTTAATTCAATATTTAATCATTGTTTATTAGGAGATTAAAAAAATCAAAAATTTTATTATTGTAAGCAAAGGGTGATTGTTTTATTTTTTCCCAAACGGAAAACCATAAATATTTTCTTTATTCCTTCATTTTGCCAGAACTGGATTAACGAAAAAAACTTAAATGTCTTATTGTTTGTGGCTATTAATTTCGATTTAACACAGATTATTGTTTATGCTAATTTCACTTTCATAAAAAAACTTAAAGAAATGAAAAGATTCTTCATAAATGAAAATACCATGTTATCAAGTAAATTGTTTTTCTGTACCAAAGAATTATAAAATTTACTATCACTGTTTATACATAGAACTATTTAATGTGAAAATAAATGCTTTTTGTTGCTCCGAGCAGAGATTGAGAAATGAAAATTTGCAAATTATATGATTAATGAATGAAGCTTAAATATTATATCTTATTGTTAGGAAACAAAGTTATTTAAATTAAAGTCAACAATAATCAAACATAGTATTTCAAGTGTTATTTAATTATAGACCTACACTACTCAACAATAAAATATATAATTTGAAGTCGTTTAGACAATGAACTAAAACGAGAAAGGAACAATAAAATTAATGATAATCTCACAATTTTAAACTCGTCTGAATAATTTCTACCTAAAAATAAAACGTTCGTAACATCTCTACTACAATTCGTCTATAATTAAACAAGTGCCGTTCAACCAATCAAAAATTTTGGAAATCTCAAGCCGAATAACTTAAAAAACAAAAGTTAAGCCATTTGAAAATGTCAAGTGCCATAAAGAAGACGATACTTCTGGCGGTCAACAGAGGGACAAATATACATTCTCTACTATATACATCCAATGATATTGCAATTGCTCTTTCCTGTGATATATGTAAATTTTTACTACTATAGTAATCGGCACAATTCAGGAATTTTATTTATGACACGTAATTTAAAAGCTTTTTTAAATTTCGACTTTCAACTGTTGGCAAGATATTCAACAAAAACAACTCGATTTTTCAACTTACTTATTATCAATAATTGTATATATTTTCACCTCGCAAATTTGTGATTTCTGACCAAATCATATAACACTTAAAGAAAAATCTATAGTTTCTGATTGTTTCCTATAAATATGATATATATAATATGAATAATAAAACAGTTTTTCACAGCAAATTATATGTAATATATTGTTAATACAGATAACCCAACGCCTAAATAAATGGGTAAGGATACGACAATTAATCGATATGAATTTCATATTGCTTTCTACGTTTTTATCAATTTATCAAAACAAAATAAATCATTACTTGTATTGGCATTCAGTTGGTATAACACGGTGAAAAAATAGCAACGTATTATAGTTCTACAAAATATATAGAGTTTGTAGATGTAACAAACATTGCTATTTTTTCACCGTGGTAAAAATAAGGCAACTTATTTTTTGATTGCAATGGAACAAATGAGTAATGTTTAATAAATTTTTTAATAAATTTATGTTCAAAAATGTATACGAAAACATAAAATGGATATCATATCATGACTACTATATACTGTTTTTTTAAAAGTACGCAAATTTTAATAATATCGAAACTAAATATGTCAAAAACTATGTTTTATTGTGTACCAAATTTTCGAAAATGAGCACAGTCAATATTTTTTATGAGAGGTTTATACCTTTTCAACCGTAATAAGGGATTCTTCAGAAAGGATATTGAATTGTTTAACACTTACTTTTGTAGATTTTCAACCCTAGTTACGTGAGAGGACAATTTTCACAAGCGCTTGGGGTAGACATAAAATTTGTAAACAAAATCTGTTTTAATTGCATACTGATGTACTTTGCGCCAGTATAATGGCTTTTTGGCCTACTTCAATGAACTGTGTCTACCAATGCAAGACAATTATTTTTGGTCTTTTAGTTAGTGCATAATTCGAAGGACTTTCTACTGCTTTTATTGTAGATATCAACATAGAAATAATTATTTTTCACTAAGCTTCTGAAACACTTAATTAATTTTTTATTCTGTGATTTTTTACATTTGATATACTTAAAAAAAGCTATGGTTAATAGTTTGGTTGTTATTTATTCTTTGCATAATTTTTAGGACTTTTTTACTAATATATTTATTAAGAAAATATATACAGAGTAAGAGTATTTGTAAATTTTAATGTTGGCCTAATAAGTATTTCTTTAATCAATTTTTACTCGTATAAAAAATAATCATATTTATAGGAGGCCGTCATATAATATGCCGCCGTATAAAAACCAGTGGCGTATTTTTTGTAAGGTAAAATTTATATCACTTTTGGGCTATGATTATATTAAGATTTGTCAATTTATGATGTTACTACTAAACATTCATATATCCTATTCACGAATATAAATTTAAAAATAATAAATTACATTAAATAAAAAAAAAAAATTATAAGTCTTATTTTATATTGCAAATTATATGATTGTAATGGTTTTGAATCGCATTGAAAAACAAGCAAAAAAAAATCGTCATTTCACGTCACTGCAAATGTTTACAGGTTTTCAAGTATATTGGATGACGCTTACTATTTTCCCTACAGAAATTCTAAAGGGTGGTAAAAATAATTATAGAAAAAATAGTTGCAGCAAAAAATATTTATTGTAAATAACTATTTATTTTTATGTTTATTAAATTATATTTTTTATTTAAAACATTTTGAAATAACAAACTGCTTTCTATCTAATATATATTTATTATTAACGTAAAACATTAAATATTTAATTTAAATATACAATGAGTTAAATAATAAAAATATTTTCGGTACTATCTTTTTTCTCGTCAAAAACTATCCACTTCGCTTATAAGTATGTAATGTCATGATAAATCAAACACATTTTGAAAGCTTTATGTAAAATAAAAGACATTAAATATTTCAGCATACAAAATACCCCTTTGAGGTCTTTCAAGTGTGGGATCGTGTCCAAAATACGAGGGAACTTTTCCCCCTGAATTACCAATCCATGTGAATAATTTTGGTAGGCACTATATTTCCACAAGGTAAAATATATGATTTCGATATCAAAAACAAAACTAAAGTCACGCGTAAAATACGTTTTCATACAGTCAATCAGAAACTGGCAAAAAATAAACATTATTTTTTATTTGTGTCCAAAAAAGCAGATACAATATTTAACATGACACGGCATGTCAATATTTTATACATTGACTGGTTACTATTTGTTTAGTGTTTTTTTCCTTCTACTTTTTTTAGTGTTAAGTTTATTCATTGTTATATTTTCCCGGTCAATTTTTCTGTCTGATTTCTTGAGATATATTTATTATTTTTTGTATGTATACGTCTTGATACGGGCTTAAATCTTGATTTCGTTTTGGAAATTAAGCGTGTTGATGTAAAATAATTTGATGGTTTAAAACTTTTTCGTTGCTATAATAAGAAATAACGACGACGAAATTTCAAACCCAATCTCTTCTGACGTCATCACTGTAAAAAATCCGATATATTTCGTTTTGGTTCATTAAGCGTGTTCAGGGTAAAATAATTTGATGGTTTGAAACTTTTTCGTTGCTATAATAAGAAATAACGACGACGAAATTTCAAACCCAATCTCTTCTGACGTCATCACTGTAAAAAATCCGATATACCTTAAAAGTTCATTAAGATATATTATTTCAGGGCTACAATTTACTATAACAATAAATTTTTGTTATTTACAATCCTTAATTTTTTTGAGCTTGAGTTATCCAAAAATCCCGGCAACCACAGGTTCGAAAAATTTACAAATATAAATTTCATTTGAAAATAAAACAATTTAATTTTAGTATTTTAACTGTGTACATTATCATTTCCTACAGAAATATTCGAGGCTTATGAATATGCCGAGTATCAAATAACAAAAAGATTAATTGAAAAAAAATAATAGTATTTTTCTCAAAATGCTTTCAAAAGATTATTATTCTTCCTAAAATAATATTGCTCGATTTACGTTCTGTTTTACATTTATTTATGAAAACTGAAAAAAATACATATAACTGTAATCTCTTCGGTTTTTTTCAATTTTATTTCATTTTCATAATTTCCAGCAAAAAAATACTAGAATAAATTAAAATATAAAAAATATTAAAAAAAAACTCGTTACGCAAAAATGTAAATAAAGTATATTCTGTAAATAATTTTATTCATTGAACGCACAAATATATCGTTAACAAATATAAAACCAAACTTTAATCAACTAATGTTTTTTCTTTCATCCGTTGTAATCAGCGCAGTGAAGTTGGAATCGGAGTCGTGAAGAACGAGCGACACCGAATCATTTTTCGATTAGATAAGTTTGAAGAATATATTAATGAAAAATTTGTAACAAACCTTAAATTTTTCATAGACACATATCCTAGCTGCGTTCTATCATTTGATTTTATAATTTGAGAATAATTTACAACAAAACAACTAATCAAATCAAATGTTTCAACCTTTGAAGAATATCTTTTCAGTTGTAAAATGAACTATTTACTTTCACCTTAGTTAATTCATCTCTAGAATAGATAAATTATGCAAGAGTTATACATACAATCTTTATTTTACCACAACACTAAATGATTTATAAAACAATATTCACATGAAAAAATCATCGTAAGATACAACACTTTCACGGCGATAATTATTTATAAAATCGCAAAATATTAACTATTTAAATTTGATTTGAGGTTAGCACGCTGATTTAGATGCCTAATATTTACCTAAAAATAATATTATTTTTCGATAAAATTAATAAAACGGATGCTAAAGTAAGTCTCTATTCGATGAGTGTTAATTAATGCTATGAACAAAATTTAATTTTTACTCAGTTTTGGCTTTGGTCTTAATTCGAAGTAACTATCATTCAGCTGTTTAAATATAAAATACAAATACTTTGATGCTCAAATACTTGTTAGTGGGCAATATATGTATTTTGTTGGCCTAAAAATTAAATCACCGCAAGAACATGATGCCGTAAAAACTTACCCACCCAAAATCTATACAAACTTCCAACGAATTTTCTTGTGTTTAACAACAAGCTTGGTTATACGGGCAAAAATTCACGGGCGTTCTAATTTACTTTTATTGGAGCATTTTTTCCGCTTAAGTGGGAAGCGTTCCTACCTCTGGTTGGTCGGGGTTTGTTTCTTTATTGTTTTCTATTTAATCTGACCTCACTAAATATCGGAAGATTACCGGCGTTTTACCAGAAACCTGCATTACGCTTGTGCCACACCACACCAATATAAACTTTTTTTTGTTTTAACAAAATAAAAATAAATCTTATCGATTTAATTGACATAATCTATTATCGTCATATTAATTTGCATAAAATAACCACAATTTATAACGTAATCAATTTTATTTCATCATCATATGTATTTATTCATAATCACCGAATCTTTATACAAACTTTTTAACCCGGCGATAAATATTAATTAATATTTGTGAAATTCAAATTAAAAATTGTATTACTTTTTTGATTAGGTTGTTACAATTCTCCAAAGTTTTATAATTTCACTTCAGAAAACCAATTATTTTGCCCAATGCTTAAAAATATGACCAACCTAAACCAAATCGAAAAGACGTATTTTGTGAAAAGTTAAAAAAAAAACATATGTCAGTAACTATGTCGGGAGTTCATCTCTACGGTCGAATGATGACGCCCTTAAAGAAATAACACCAAGGTGCTTGGTCTAAAATCCTTAAAACATGAAGAATTGCACAAAGTTTCAATAAGCTAATATATAATCCATCAATTGTATAAAATCAATTGGCCAAAAGCTCACATTTGCTTTGTAATCACAGTTTTGATTTTGAATTTATCGTTAAAAATCTTACAACCTGAATAACATCAACAGACAGTAACGGTTGTTTTGGAACATTTTTTATTTTTTTCATTTAAAGATTTACTCAATTAACATTTATATTTTGTATAAAATCGAATCTTCTATAAAGCCATTACTTCTTTTTGGGTCCGAAATGTGTTTGGTGTATTTTTAAAACCAAATTTGAATAGTTGGCTTGGGAAATTGTTCAATTAAAGCTTATTAAATAAATACTATAATCCATTTTATGTTGATTTCATCTGGAGATTTTTTTATTCAAAGAATTATTTTTGTTCGTAGGAAAGAATTCATCCGCGAAACAACATGGGCAGCATCCTTCTGCGACATAAACGTGGCGAGGGTTTTGGGAGCTTGTTCTGATGAACCAGCTTGCTCCATAATCACTCATTCTGAGTTAGGTGATCTTCCAGCATTTCTCAGGCGACAGACTGACAATAAGCAGGCATCAACCCTCAGGTAAATAATATATATATATATATTTTTCGTATAGAAACAGTTAAATTCTTAAATTGTAAATGAATTTAATAAATATTGATTAGGGCAATAAGTAAACTTAATTTGTGCATTGCTATGACTTAAATGCTTATTTGAAAGGTCACATCATTTTGGTAACCTTATTTCTAAAATTGCATTAAACTGTAAACATAATATTATGATATCAAATGTCATATGTGTGTTTGCAATAACTTTATAAAACGGTTTTTTTAATAAAGAATAGATTATTTTACTTGCCAATTATTATATTTTGCAAAAAATATACTAATAAGCCGATGGCAAATATCATCTCCGGTTTTTTTAAATATACTAATAATATGGCAAATGTCATCTTATAGTTATTGCAAAAAACTTATAAACTAATAAGCCGATGGCAAATATCATCTCCGTTATTGATTTTTTTAAACTTATAACACATTATTTTTAGTTAAAATAATTCGCGCTTTGTCTATTTTTGGTTTATTTAATAACATTTTTTTTTCAAATTCTTGAATCATCAGTACCAAGGACATTTAAAAACATGTTATAAGTTGAGCAACTAGCATAGAAAAAGTAGTCAATGCCGTGAACAAAATTGTGTTCAAAACTTACTCTACGCAAATCAGAATGATATCAATTTTAAATGGCAAACAGTTACTCACTTATTTAGCCCATTTGATGAGAGATTTTAATTTTTTAATTTTAAATTTAGAAAATTTAAATGACATTAATTGTGTTTATATTTAATCGTTAATCCGATTAATAAGAGAGTTCTGAATTAAAAGCTTATAAAATATAAGAAATAATAAAGTACTTAGGAACACTAGAGTAATAGTTTTTTTGTAGTTACGTCTCGGAAAAGCTTTTATATTATTTTTTTAAAAGACATACTATAAATTTTGGTACATTTTTTTTAGATATTAAAATATTTTTGTGATCAAAAATGTATTCTTAATAAAATGATTTATGTATACAATAAATACAACCATATTTATTTTAAGTTTTCTTAAAGCAACATAGACACGTTTTTTTGGCAAGAAAAATTGAAAGAAAAAACAGTGAGAAAAAAACTTTTGTCGATATCATTCATACAAAACTGAAAATAACTCAAAATGCTTTTGCTGTGTTATACGTAAATGAAGTAACTATCTACTGAACCGATTCATCATTCAAATATCAAAAACCATTCCTCGGGGGGTCCAGTTTTACAACAAACTTTCGATATTATTTGTACATTTAGTTAAAATGTTTATTTAAAAACTTACTTTTAAACAAATATTCACAAATTTTATCAAAAAGTATTTACTCAATAAGAAAATGTTTTTCGTCTAGTATCTTCTTTACACACTACTTCAAGCGATGATAAAGTTTTCACGGAACCAAGATATAAAGGAATTAAGAACGATGGTTTGTTTTTTAAACCTTATTGACATAAATATCGTAAAAAAAACACGAAACAATCTGATTAAGTTTATTGAGGAGATTTTTTTACTTTTGTTATTAGTCTAAGAAATAAATTCCGATTGAAGTTATTTGTTAAGATAGCAAACTATTTTTGAATGGTTTCATTATCGAGATATTGCTTCAGACAGACGCTGCTTAGTAAATTTACTTGTTTTCAACTTATCTGATCATTATTATAAATTAAGATTATTAAATATTATCGTTACTAAGGATCCATACGTTAATTAATTCTAAATTTTATACATGAGTATTTGATAATATTGTTTCATTAATATACAATGTAATATATTCTTCGTCTCCAACGATCAATACAAATATTTTGATAATCTATGTAACACACACAAGCTATTAGGTATTAAATATAATAATTATTTTCCTTTGATCGAATACGCTTCGTTATTTTGTTTTCTTTACTGGTTTGACGTAATATTAAAACAACGTGATATGATAGTCCATTTAATATTTTTTCTTCGTTTATTTTTCAGCTATGGTTGCCTCATATACATCGCAACACAGATAGCTTCCGGGATGAAATATCTGGAATCATTGAATCTAGTGCATCGCGATCTGGCTGCCAGGTAATTAATATAAACCATTTACTATATTTATCTATAATATTATTGAAAGCAACCGGTTATTGTTTGTTTATTATCCTTGCATCAAAATTATTGATTATTTAATAATTTGTCGACGATACGTTTTGAAAGCCTGTGTTTTAGTTTTTCAATGATGCTTGCTAATTATTGCTTGAATACAATTGATACACGAACGTTTTTTTAACAATGAATATTCAAATTCTGATAGTATGTTTTTCCTATATAAGCCAAAAAATAAAATATATAACTAAAGGCTTAACTCTTTGTTTACGGTGTGCACAAATGTTTGCGATTCATGAACATTGTATTGCCACGGTGTGCATTTCGGTACGATCACTTTATGTATAAAAAAATCTTTCTCTAAGTTTTCTTTGTCCTGGAGCGGGAAAGTGTAACTAAAATACAAAAATATTAAATAATTTTATATTTAATATTACATTGAATATTATATTAACCTATTTTTAGCCAATATAAAATGTTATATTGACTAATAATATATTAAGTAATCAAAGCGGACTATTTTGTTATCTAGCCTGCAGTAGTGCATATTATTTTAACGAACAAACACGCAATCTCTGTGTAAATTAAATAATTGCGTTAAAACATATTTATCAACCTATAAAAATGGAATTCGATGAATTAGCACATGCATAAAAGTTTTTTAGTCAAAGCTAAACCTTTTCATAAGTACTTTAAAATTCAAAGTTCTGCGTGGATAGTTAATATGAATGTGTAATATTTACAATGGAAAATGCTTATTATGAAACTCATTATTATTTAACTAACAAATGATAAATACATAAAATAATGACAAAATCTCACAAAGACGCATGAGTCGCGGCTTGGAATAAAGGTAAGCCGGCTTAAAGTAATTAATGATTTTACTTTTGAATAAAATAAAGGTAGGGCTTTAATGAAAAGTATGTTTACGGTTTGTTTAAGTAGGAAAAATTAAAATGTTTCCTGTGTGTTTGGGATAAAACATGTTTCTATATAATGACACACCGAATTAAATATTTCCGGAACATTTTCCTTTAATAAGCCAGCTTATGAATGTTTCGAGAGTTTAAAATACCTAACCGAGTAATTTCCTGTTTGTCATGCCTTCTTAATAGATTTAGATTCTGAATAAGTTGTTAATGCACTGGCTTAAATCGTCTAAATAATTTGTCAATCATCGATGTTTGTCCTGTTTTCCCTGTTTTTAAATATATTTTTTTTCGTTTTCCCGAAACATTATAACCTTTCGTGTCATAAATGTAAAGCCCTTTTTAAGAAAAGATTCAACCGAAATTCTTTTAAATATCCACTCGCTATATTTTCATATTCAAATATTTTTTCATGCGTGTTGCTGTGAAATTTATTATTATTATGGAAAAGTTAGAACAAATTTATACATTCACTTGAATCGTTATTCCAGGATTTAGAGTCTCATATATACGACTGGATACATTCAGAAATCGATCCGCATATCAAAATGTATATTTAATTCAATAAAGGGTTTTATTTTGCATTTCTCGCGATCGATGATATAGTGACAGTTTTCAAAGGAAAACTGCTCTCGAGCCAGATCATTTAGATCTGACTTAAGTTTTAACTCTCCGATAATAGTATATCAAATCAACCGACAATTATTAGCGTATTTTGCTGTCTCGCAGCGTATTGAACTTAATGGGAGACAAATTGAAACATGATTGCTTCTAATTAATTACTAAATGAGTATTTTTTTTTCAATGTACATTTAGTTTCTTACCAAACATATTTTCTAGTCTCGATACTATAGTTTTGAGTAGTATGTTTAATTTTGCATTATTTATCTTTTTGTCTTTAGATTACAATAAAGATTTTCTTTATATTGAATATGCAATTCTTTTCAAAACAAAGTTTTTTGTCATGGAAAGCTAGACAAATCAAATTTGTTTTTTTGCCGTCTTTGAATGAGTTTTTCATACCTTTTATATTCTTGTTCGTTGGAAAACACCACTATAGAAATGCAGAATTTATGGAGATTTTTAACACAAACATAACGTTCATCTTCAATTTAATTAACATTCTCGGTTCAGTGTTAAAGAATTCATCTCAGTTATTTACACATAATGGATGTTATTAAAAGTGGTCATTTATGTCCTTTAGTTGTAAAACCAAACATTGTACGACACTTTTGGCAATGGAATCGGTTGTTACGATAATGATGTAAAGTTTTATTTACTATATGGAAGAATAAATATGTAGATTTACTTAGGTATATGATTGCTCCATACATATTGAAAAAGAAATATTTTCCTTAAATAAACCGACAAATCTTAAAGCAAAAATTGACAATATAATTTCGTAAATCATGAAATATCACACATTAGTTAATGACAATAATCTTATTTAAAGAAAAACAAGGAAAAAGTCTGCTCTCAAAAATAATTAAATTCTGATTTTAATGTTTTGTCTTAAATAATTACCAAAGTATCAAACTATATTTTCAATTGCAGTTATCATAAATAAACTTTATACCAGTCATGAAAACAACTTTGAGTGATTTTTTTGACCGTATCATTATTGATACTCATACCCAGTACGAAATTATTGATCTAATATCTTTTAACTAAAATACATAGTTATTTCTCAGACAGGTAACCTTAAAAATCGTTTTTTTTTCAATTTTTATCAACTTTACAAACATATTTGAAGTATTGTGGAATATAAATTTATAAAGCTAGATTTCTAAATCATTCTGAAGAATAATTTTTATGCTAAAACCGCTTAATTGGCTGGTTGTTTTCTTTCAATTTTTTACAGCTGAATATACTATATATATTAAAATATATTTTATAGCTTTTTGCATATAAAATTGTGAAATAAATATTTCACAATATATTGTGTAGTTTATTGGATTTCGTAACAATTAGCGTTAATTATCATGAAAAATATGATAGTTTTGAAAACAGATGACTTTTTGTAGTATACAAATAGAGAGAACGGTGGCGTTTTTTTCGGGGGTCATTTTAGAGAATAACTAAAAATAATTTGCTCTCGCTAGGGCCGGGCGGCAGCCGGGAATGTCGAGGGAATGTTTGCATAATAATTGGGTACATGCCGAAATTAATCCGGGGGTATTATTTTAATCAAATGAAAGCGTGACCGGTCGAGATAAATAAACAGGGGCGAATTTTAGAATTTGACGACGGAAAGGATCGTTGGTGCGACCGCGAGGATCCAGCGGTTATTTAACGTACAAACTTTACCTTTGTACTGCACAGGATTTTTTCTTTGTTTCCTCCTGGCGATTTTTTTGCACCCGAAAAATACAGCCGCTTCAATTATTTCAAAGGAAGGTGAGACTAGTGAAAATTTCGCTGAATTAAATTCTTCGTTCAGAAAAAAAGCAAATTATAAAGCGTAAAAAGGTTTTTCTGGTGGCCGTGCTTTCACTGTATTCAAATGAGGACAATTTTAGTAAAAATCTACTTAAAATATAATGAAAAAATATAAAATAATTTTCACTTTTTTTCTCTGTCAATCATTTTTGACAAGACTGTTTTTTATTATTTTGCTCGTATAAATATTTGAATGCTAAAATGGATACACCGAAAAAGAAGACTTTTAAATTATCTCGGAATAAATATGTACAATTTTTTTTTTATGTGACATTCAAATATATTTCCAATGATAAAAAATTCAAACTGTATTTTTTAACCCAAATGTATTTTCATTCCTCATGACAGGTTTCATGTGATATTTTCTCTACCCCTCATTTTTCGGTTCTATATTAAATAACTTTAAAACTACAAAAAAAATATTTTATAACAAAAGTAGTGGCGATAATGGAAATTATCAAAAATATGATAAATATATTTTAAATAATAAAATATCTGTTTTTTTTATTTAAAATATCGTGCCTTTCCATCGAGAAGTGACAGTTAACACCTTAAAATGATAAATATAGATGATCTTTTTGTTATGCATTCATTATATGAAGATGAAGTAATTTACAAAGCTAAAATATTTTTTTCGGTTAAATTTTAAAATTTTTAAAATTTCTTTAAGATTTTTTCTCAATAATAAAAAGAATGTTAAAATGCGTCTCATATTACTCGCTCAAAAATAATTTACTAGCAAAAATGTATATTTATCAAATAGCTATTTCTTTTTAACACGTTTTATGTTTCACGCATTATGAAAAGAAAACGCTTATACAAGTTTATACAAGCTTTCCAAAAAGTTCTGCAGAAGTAAATTTACAAACGAATTTAAAAATAAACAAATGCGGTATTTAGAGTAAACCATTTGTCTTTTTGCTCACCATAACATTACCATTTTTCATAAAATCTGTCGTTTAGTGACTATAAACGAACCAGTTATTTTATACGGTAGACATAAACTCCATAAAGAGTTTTTTTAGAAGATATGCTCGCAATATATAATATACATTTATAATGCTAATTTTAAATTCATTGATTAATAAAGTCATTAATACAATCAAAATAACAGTCGTTACAATAATTCGTATTAACATCGTTTCGTTATTCACTCAACTAAACTGTTTCAAGTGTATTCTGCTTACACAGACATTTGCTGTGGTAATAATTCAAAACAGACGTTTATCACATCTTTGTTTAAGGCTGTACATAAGTCGGTTTCTCAGAAAATTTCACAAAGTTATGATAAACCTTTAACTCAAATATGGTATTAAGGTTCTTCACTGAAGTATTTAAACCCTTCTGCGTTGATGGAAGTTGTAAAGATGTTATGCCCCACTAAAGGTATTTTTTATTTATTAATTATTACCGCGAATTGCTTTATATTATATACTTTGTTTCATAGAATCGAAACAATTAATCTACGCAACTTTGAATCCTTAATTAAAAGGTTTTTCACTTTATTTGAGTGTTTTCTCAAAGATTTGCTACATTATTTTACAAAACGAGTTTTATTCATCACTATTTTTTTCATCAAATTTTTATTTTTTAGGAATGGTAATATTATTTTATTGATTGAATTGGCATTCATTTGGTAGAACTCCATTATAACACGGTAAAAAAATAGCAATGTATTTTAGTTCTAGAAAATTATTTTTAACAAATATAGTTGATAGCTATTTCGGCTCACGCCATCGTCAGAACTATGCTTAAACTAACATTCGCTTATCTATATATAGCTGTGCAGAAAAGGCACACAACACATCCTCTCTCCTGTTCCAACGGCCTAGCTTGTTACTTTAACACAATGACACTAAATTTTCAAAATTCTAAATGAAACAATTGTCATAGACACCTATTAGCTATATATAGATGAGCGAATGTTAGTTTAAACATAGTTCTGACGATGGCGTGAGCCGAAATAGCTATCAACTATATTTGTTAAAAATAATTTTGTAGAACTAAAATACATTGCTATTTTTTCACCGTGTGATAATATTATTTTTACAAAAATTACGTATACTCTGATCATATCAAATATAATCATTTATTAATATAGACTTGTGTTAATTCATACATTTACGTATTAAAGAAGTTAATTTAAGCAATTGAAATATAAAATGTTAATCAAAGTGAGTACATATTAAAATGGTTATTCGATTTTTATATAACACTAAAGATGTATTCGGCATGCGTTGGAAAGCCACTCAAAGAATGAAGTTGTTTATGTTTTAATTATTTTCATCAAAGTTCTTTTAGGGAAACTTTTTTTCGTCTGTTGTGTATACGAATAAATGAGATAAAAACGCCTGAGTAGGCCTCACGAAGCTGTTTAAATGAGAAAAATATTCACACAGTTCAGTTTATCAGTTGATAGTGTTCGCAAAAAAGGAAACCGGTCCTGATATAATAGTAAATCGCAACAATCTAAACTTGCATTTAACTTTTACACAGCCCGTTATCTTTGATTGAAATTCTCAGCTGTTTTATTTTATTGTATATTTTATTATAATTTATTCCGGGGTATGGGAACCTTTTAAAATGTTTTTCCTTACCTTTCTAGCCCATTCTAAATTCAAATAGCGCGCAAGCCATCTTTTTAAATATTTTGTTAAAATATTTAAAAAAATCATAATATCAAAAGAAAGTTTATTTCAACAAATAATTGAATTTTAAGAAATATTGAAAGCATTCGATTTTTTCAATATTATAAACAATATCAAATTAGAATTGTTACAAATTTGTACGATTCCACATGCTTTGTCACTATCGACACTGGTTTCGCCTTTAGGCATAGTTAACTCAATTGCCTGTGATGATTTTCATTAATGTTATTGTTAATGAAAATTCTGGGTCGTTTAATTAAAAATTTAAAAAATAGTGGGTCTGTATTGGCAAAACATGTGCAATCGTACAAAGTTGTACCAATTCCAATTTGATATTGAAATTCCATCAAGCACCTTCAGTCGAAATCACAAATTATAAGCCATATTTTTTTACTAGAATAAAATTTTACCTACGTAGTGATTTATTGACCTTTATGCCATATACAACAATTACGGAAATAAACTCTTCAAATTTACGCAGAGATCTTAACAATTTGGTTAATAAGAATCATTCATTCGGTTACATTAAAAACTTTGCACTTTAGTAAATAAAGGATTGGCTTCTTCTGTAATAGTTATATTTTAACTAAATACTCAACGAAATGCTTTAAATAAGTTGGTTAAGGAAGTAAGGCGTCGCTGATCTTTTACGGTGCAAATTTCAAGGAAAGTTAAGTGAAAGAGAAAGTACTTACCTACCCTACAAGATTCGGCTTTCCAGTTTCCTTTCGACAATTTAGCTGATTAACATTTGAATTAATATCTGACTTTTAATTACATCTCTTATTGCTGAAATTAAAAATTTCATATGTACTTAAAAATGACGATAACTTAATTGAAGAAACAAAAAGCTTTTAATTGGTATGGACAACTAATGCAGTATAAATAATAGTCATCAATATTTTTTTTAAACAAATACCATCTATTCCAAATCATTGAAACCAATTGATTATATTTTAATCAAAAATAAACTCGTGTTCTCTTATATTGACTGCATTTTAATTGCGTTATTTGTATTTAGAATAAATGTTCAAATTTTTATTTCATCTAAGTACTTTTTTACGAACTCCAAAATTAATTAACAATTAATGAAAACACAATATTCATTCTTAAATTGTACTACATTTTCTACTAAATTCAATTTTGGTTTAAGTCGGATTGTTGTGTTGACTAAAATTTGTATTATGGTGATAAAAGCTATATTTTTTAAAATAGTATATGGCGCCGCAAACTTCCCTATCACTACTTATTTGAAAATAAATATTCAGCTTCTTAATACTTGACCCGAAGCGTTGATCGCAAATGGTATTAGTTTTGAAAAGGTTGTGGTGAATTCGGATGCACTAATCAAAGCTCACATATATTTAACATGAACCGAGAGACTTTATGAGGAGGCAAACACAAAATTAAGAGCTGCGCGCGATTGGCTTAAACACACGAGCCATTAAAACCAAAGTCACTTAGCTTGTTCCCCGTCGAAACACGAGAGCTTTGCGCTCTACTGTGCGCGCAATAGGTGTGTCCAGTGTTTATTTTCGACGAAATATTTGCACAACTAATGCCCATCATATAGGGTGTTTATCCAGTATTACCTTTTCATATTTTCATCGTTATAACACAACAGCAATATATTTTTTCCAACCACATTAGCCTACAGTGTTGAGCATTATTGTACATAAGACTTCCAACAGATTTGTTGTGAAAAAACTTGTGGTCATTTAGTTTTTTAGCTTATTAGATCTCTCCTTGATTTTATTGAAATGTTGAATGGGAGATATAATATTTGCGCAGATGTATATACACTTGATCAGAGATATATATGTTAAGTTGATTGGAAAATAAAATCATTTAAAATTTTCGTGCCATGACTTAAACCGTGAAGACTATTACTAAATGAGATGCAAGATAACTGACATTTTAAAGCACAAAATATTTAGTATTGTTTTGTTCAAGCCATAATAAAATTATGTAATTTAAAAAAACACATCTATTTGTTAATACATCCAAAGAAACGTAAAATCAAATACGTATTTTTTTCATATACACATTTAACTTGTATAAATGTAAATTTAGTGCATCATTTGAAAACAAAACTACTCTCAAGTGTTCTTAAAATTATATCTTCTACATAACATCATATAATTGGTACAGATGATATGGGCTTTCACTCGTTGCATTCTTGCGTCACCCCTCGCATACTTTTTGAAGTTGTGCACCCATCTTTGCGGGCTTTTTGCGAGTCTCGGTATCCATTCTAATTCCCGCTTAGTACACAACCCCTTTATATTCGGGTAAGTTTTCCATCCTACCCTATTTTATGCACCAAGAGACGGGCTTACAGTTTCTAAATCGGTACATTACCACTGACGCCTGAACGTCTGGCTACTCTGATTGTCACCTTTATAACATTATCTAGTTAATTATTTTTTTGATGACAACATGAGTTGATCAGATTATTTAATTTACAAATTTTGTACTCATTTGTTGACATAAAAAATGATTTCCTTATTCGATAATGTTATTAATAGAAGAATAATATTCATCAAAACTCGTGATGTATTCTTTTTTATTTTTACACATAGCAAAATCATTGGCATTAATGATGGTTATTTGAAATAGAAAAAAAACGATATTATTATTTATAGTTTTCACTTTTAAGGTGTTAACTGTCACTTCTTGATGGAAAGGCATTATATTTTAAATAATAAAAACACATTTTTTTTAGTACTTATTTCCACAATATATTTTTTGATCAGGGCCGGTTTCGCTCATCGCGAGCATTATCAACTGATTATCAGTTGATAATGCTCGCGATGAGCGAAACCGGTCCTGATCAAAAAATATATTGTGGAAATAAGTACTAAAAAAAATGTGTTTTTATTATTTAAAAAAAAAAAAAAAAAATTTATAGTTTTCAATCAATGAGGATACGTTTTTTTTAGTGCCAATAAATTAATTATCTTTGGCAGACTTAATATTTGCATAAAAAAGCTTAGCAATAGTTAAATTTTAACAAATGTAATTGACGATATCGATTGAAGATGCCAGATGGAATTTTACTATCAAACCTGAATCGTTTAAACACTTTTAAATGCTTCATCTTCCACCAAAGCTGAATTTGTTATTAGGTACTAGCCAAGCAACGCAATTTTTTTACAGTAAATAAAATATCATAACTATGTTTAGCATATTAAAAAAAAATAGCATGTTCAAAAATGATTGAAATAAATAACTCAATCTGTTCAAATTGTTTGGTAACTTTTCGTTTATCAGTTGTTGTCCTAATTCATTCAAAAGTTTGTTGAACTAAAGATATTCAGTATTTCTGCTTTAATTTCTTGTCGCACTGTAGAACTCAACAAAATTTCTAGTCCACTAACGGCAAATCCGTTAAAATTGAGTGCGAAGCGGTGGTTGGCATAATTATTCCGGAAAGAATTAACTAAGCAAATATTTGCAAAGACAGTTTTGTCGGTTTGTGACACGTTATAATCATTATTTCCCATATAAAATAGGAAGTACAGGTAATGAATCGACCACTGGAAATGATAGAGCTTTTTTCATCCCTTTAGTTTGTTTGTGGTTATATCTAACTTAACAACTGCTATAGCATAGGCTTTGTCATTGTAATTGAACTACTAACGAATATCAACCAAGACCAACTAAAACGATATGTACATAAAATTTATGGGAAAGAATGATTGTTTAGAATAACATATGTAGTAACCTTACTAGAAACCGTCAAAGTTAATAATGAATGTTTCACATGGAAAAACGGTTGTATTATTATAAAATATGATTAGGATGAATGACGCAATATAATAACTCACTTCATCTGACCATAAAAAAATATTTTATTTTTTTAAAACGAGAAAATACGATTCATTTTTCAGAACTAATATGAAAACAATAGTATTATACAATATCGAAACATTTTACGTATCGTTTAGTCATTATTAAGTGTGTATGCTCAAAATAATCCAGACGATAATGCTTCTATCTTTTACGAAGAAAATGTGTATTAATGTTACTCAAAAATTGTTTCATCCGTTGAATCATTACTTAACACATATAAATGTTTCTTTAAGTCACGTCATGTGCAATTCAGTTTTTTTAAGGTGTTGATTCATTAGTATTTTGTAACATAATCAAATTATTCAGGTTTAATTTCATTTGATTTAAATTTTAGCTGGAAACAGCAAAAATGAAGCGTTTATTTCTAAAACAATTGTTTTGTAACCAAATCTAAAAATCACACAACAAAAAAATATACTTTTGCTAAATGATTGTGACGCAATTTGGAATGCTTCAAAAGAAATAAAAAACAATGGAAATAAAATGTATTTTATTTGAGTGTCAAGAAATATAAATTCATTGTATATTATGTGGGCGGCACCATCCTTACAATCGATTTTTCAAACTTAGTGAAAGATAGCCTCAGGAAAAATAAAACACTTTTAAGTCGCATTCGATTCAGTCGAATATTCGCAAAGAATGTTGTAAGAGTCATAGTTTTTAAGCGAGATGATTAATCTTCATTATCTTTTTTTTTAATTTAAAAAAGATGTTCGGAAAATTTACACTTAGAATAGGAATTGAAAAGTCAATTCTCAAAACTACATGTTTCCATCCATTTCATTATTAGTAGAGATAGTAATTATTGTTTCAACCAAACCGGGATTTTTACATAACCGATTTTCCAATACTGTATTCCGATTTATAATTACGTGTGAATTTGGAAATATTATATAAATCTAATATTAAATTTTTTCCTAATCGTAAAAACATTTTTCGACAAAGATATCAATTCAGTTTTTCTTTATTATTTAGTGTATCACTAAGGTTATTTGCATACGTTTTGATCATATGCAACACTGTATATAATTTTGCCGATTAGTAAATGCACTGAAGAATGTATACTTTATGTTTATTGACAATGTTTTAGATTCGTATGGGCATCCATATTTTTAGAAGAAATTTTCTTGACATCACATTTACACTAGATATTATTTATTTATTACAGAAACTGTATACTTGGCAAGGACTTTACCGTACGTGTTTCGGATCATGCTATGTACTGCGACCAATATGACCAGGACTACTACACAAGTGACACAAAAGCTCGCCTGCCTATACGCTGGATGGCTTGGGAAAGCTTACTACTGGTATGTACAACCACATAATATAATATCTCAACTCAGTGTTAACCCCTTACTCACTTTACAATGAAAACTTGGCATTTTATAAAAATAACACAAATAATGAACTAAGATTCAAAATCATTATGCTTCACTATTATTTTTAAAAAAATGTAGCACATTTAAAAGAATCTATTCTATGATTTCAATCATTTTCTACACCGTTTCCGTTTGACTGATAATATATTATCGCTTACATATACACACATAATTAACATATTCTTTTTAAAATCACACAATCACTTAAAAGGGTTGTAGAATTTTGAATCATGTCTAAAATCATAAATTCAAATTCTAGATGGAAATTTCATACTTCTTAAATATTCTTAGTAATCGATAACTTTTAATGTGCTGACTATCACTTTTTAATGGAAAGGAATGATTTTTCAATTAATATAAACGCATTATTACTTCGACAACACATTTTAAACAAAACCGGTTTCTCTCATCACGAGCATTATCAATTGATCAACAACTTTTTTTTTAAATAATAAAAATATATTATTTAGTACTTATTTTCACAATATATTTATGAACAGAATCGGTTTCGCTCATCGCGAGCATTATCAACTGATGAAACCGGACCTTATCGAAAAATATATTATGGAAATAAGTACTAAAAAATGTGTTTTTGTTAATTAAATTATCATTCCTTTACATCAATAAGTGACAGTTAACACCTTAAAAATGATCAGCAACTTTTTATTTGGATGTTTTTAAGGTTTTTATATTATTTTACAGTCGCTTAATAACCATTACTGGTAAAAAAAATCAGATGCTATGAAAAAATAAATGATAATCATATGTTATACAGAATATATATTATAATATTAATTGAAATTCGTTGAATTTAATCTACTTTTACGAAATTATTCGCTTTAAGAGAAAAAGGTTAATAAAATAAAGAAATGATCGTTTTTGTGAGATAAATTGTTTTTTACTCTTTCAATGTATTATAGTCATACCTTATTTATCTCGTTCCAAAAATAATTATTTTTCAAAAATCTATAGTGCGAGTAAAGGTACTTTGTTTTAATGAAACTTGGTTGATAAACATGATTTTATTGTTCCGCTGTAATTAAACCAGATAACAAATGGAAGATTTTAATTAAAATTATCAAAACGCAGGTATATTTTGCCGACTTCAGGTATTCATTTTTATGTTAATTAGAATTACAATTAATTCAATTGAATGAATTTATTTTATTTCATAACAATCGCTTATTTATACGAAGAGATCTGAGTCTGCTAATATCAAATGTATTATTTAAGAGAACATATGCTATATATACAAAAACCCTTTAAGTTTCCAAAGAATATGCTCAACGTGCGTAAAATAGAATGATATTTTCTGAAAGCTTATTCTAAATGAGAGAGTTTAACAAAAGAAATTGGGAGAGCGATAATATAAATGCTTATTCTCTCAAACCAGTATCCCTCAAATATATTCTATCATAGAACCCTTTTATATACTGTACAACAAAACTTCGCATATTTTACACATACAAAAGGCAATATGACCTATTTTTTCATTAATTCAAATTGAAATACCACTGAGTTGACATTTTTTTATTGGAGTTAATTTTATATTTTTTTTGATGAGGATTTTGTTGTGTTTTAAATAGGTTTTAATCGTTTTAAAAGTATCTATATTTCAGCAACAGTGACGACAGCCTAATAACGATATTTTTAATGGTTTTGAAATGATAATTAATTATTATATAAAACGTAGATTTTGATTGTATATAAAAAGATTTGATGACAATAACAGATTTAATAAGATAGTAAATAATTGAATGCAAAAACCAGAACAATTCTAAAGCCATCAATGCTTAAATCGCCATATGTTTTATTTAATTTGTTCTGTATTCATTACATAATTTAAACTTAAAAAGTGTTTTTTTTTCATTTATTCAACAGTTAATCATCTTTAATACATATTTGAAAAATCTTGTCTTACTTTCAAAAAAGACAAAAAATTAACATTTTTAGGCGTTCGTTGAAACTCTTTTTGGGAAACTCTGTCCTAAACTAACATTTGTCTTATGGATTAATTTGAAATATAAAATGTATGAGTCAGTGATCACTTTGACTATGATTTTCTCGTTAATGTTTACCATAAGCTTAATGCACGCTACCGGATAGTAAAATTATATATACCAATTAGCCTTTCGAGAGTCGGGTATATGAAAAAGTGGTTAACATCCAACCAAATTTATAATAAAGCTCGAAACCACTTTTTTTGAGGCAAGGCAGCCAGATGATTCACAAAAAAGTTGTGATAGAATGTGGTGCAGTGTATATATTGCGTTTTAATTCGTATTTTTTTTTTATCAATGCAAAGTAGCCAGAATTAGCTCAAAATAAGCCTAACATAAAAATAATATTTTATTCATAACTATTTGATATTGTGAAGAATACTTTCTTCGTCGCCTTAATTTTTTAAGTAAACTAAGAGATATCGATATAATCAATTTGCCACATTCAATAATTTCTTATCACAATATAAAACTAGGATTTTAAAATAGAAAATAAGATACCTCCTGTGTCTTTTCTACACCGCTATATATAGATAAGTAAACGTACATTTAAACATAGTTCTGATATAGATATAAACCAAAATAGCTATCAACTATAATACATACATTAGAAAATGGTTGGATATGCTGTTTTTCACCGTCTTATAATGGAATTCTACCAAGTAAATACCAATACAATCAATAAATGAAATACATTTCACGAATCAATTACAGTAAGTATAATAATAAAACTCGCCCTTTTCACGACACGATAAAAATTGTATGTAACAACAACATTTTTCAGATAGCACAATAAAATTCAATTTATTAATTACGTTAATGAAAAACCAACAATATTTCGCTAAGAATGTGTCCCAAATACCAGAAAAATTTCGAAACGTTATTTTGTTATCGCCAAATGTATTGTTGAAAAAATTATACCGTTGGGCCTTAGAATTAGCAATAAACTTGAAAGTATAGAATAGCTCTGTTTAGATAAAAATAGCAACCAGAATGACAGTATATTCACATTTCACGTCGTTACTGCCAGTCACTTGGGAGGAGTTTTTTTTTTGTGAAAGACAGACAGATAGAGTTATATGTGTATATGGATGTATGCTCCGCTACGTAATAGATTATTGGCTCAATCTGATTATTTTCAAACTGTGGAAACTTGTTTTGTTGTACAGAACACTGGAATAGTTTAATTCACGAATTGTAGTATCGAAATTGTACACCTTGTTTGCTAATTCATGGTAAATCCACTGATGTTTGTATAAGCTTTCCGTCTGAGTTGAAACTAGTTTACAGCAACAGGTCTAAATTATGTCGAATTGGAAAACGAAAAGGTCGTAAGTTACATTTAATCGAAAATTACATAAATGGCTTGTTGGTTTATTAGAATGTCCTTTTCTTTTACGAGTTAATAATTGATAAAATGTTCCTCTATTTATTCTTGTTAAAATCTTAGAAGTCTCTCTTTTAATATCGTATTTAACAGCTGAATCCGTAAATTTTTTTGAACCATCTATTGAGATAAACACGATAGCAGTATACTTAATTTTACAATTTTAATTGCAAAATAAAAACTTTATTTTAATTTTTACAGGTCCAACGTTATGTGTATACATGTATCATTGTACACATTTAAATGATTCATTCTTTGCTTTCACTGTCGGCTCGCAAATATTTGAACGAATGTATCGAATTTTGCTCGGACACATTTGATGAAATGCTACTTTTGATCGAAATCAATCAATATTGCACCGTGTTATAATGGAGTTCTACCAAGTGAATGCCAATTCAATCGATAAGTCAATATTGCATTTGATTTTTTTGTTGATCCCACGATAAATTTTTCATCTTTATAATAAAATCCGTTTTCATGTGTAAACGACTCTGATCATACTATGCAATATGGAAATAGTTAGAATATATCCATTTTTGTTCGATTTCTGCATTTCCTGTAGCTATAATTCTTTATAAACTTCTATGTGGTTCGTTAGTATTAGAATCGTTTGATAAAAAAATAAATATTATTTTTGTTGACATTTTGAATCCTTCTTGAATCATTTCCGTTTTGAATTTTGGTTCCTCTGCTTTCTTGTCACCATTATTATCTGACTCGTTATTAACCGTAGCAATTTCTATCAAGTCTTAATCAACTTAATATCCGCCAAAAAACAACCCATAAAAAGAAGACTGGGTTTATTTACTGTACCGTAACTATGAGAACTTATAAATCAATCGTTTTACCTCAAGAAATATTCTTAATTATAAATTTATGTATTTGTTTACATTAACATGAAATTTTATATACATCTTAATACCTTTACAACATGTATTGTAGACTTCTAATTATTCATATCAATAAAATATTACGTACAGTAACTCAGCCTCTATTTTTAAAGATAGAATAAATAAAGAGAATTACGTCTCCACGGCCTACATCGACACAAAACGTCTAATAATATAATATAATATAATAGTACATACAAAACTTTATTTAGATGTATTTGTTGCTTAGTTTCTGCAGGAAGAGCTATTGTTTCGTGTATTGATTTACACGAAGAATTTGTGATACAAAAGTACTCTGGTAATTATTAAAATATTTTTAATTCAAAAATATGCTTACAGGAAATTAAATTGTCGAAATCAAACATCTACTTATGAAAACTTTGTGAAAGCCATTCAACTAGATTTTTCTCCAATTTGATCAGTCATACACTCAAGTGAAAAGATATCCAGACAAAATTTTTCATTGGAAAGATTTCAAGTTTTCTCTTTTACACATCGTATGTAAATACCAGAGTGATTTTTATCAAAAAAATCATTTGTTTGCAAGTAAAACATGTTTGCCGTATTCAATAGAAAATTCATGTTCATTTCAACTTTTTTTGAAAAGTATCTTGGTTAATATATAACTGTACGCACATTTTTCTGACATCTTTATCAATACCAATGTGCAAAATTTTCAATGCAAAAAACAACATTCAAAACCCCACTTAATGGGAGTGCTGATAATTTTCGAATTAAATATTACCGAAAAACAATTATAAAAGCCAACAAAAAGTCATTGTTGAAATTGTATGTCACAGTTAAAAAATAGCAATGTATTTAAGTTCTACAAAATTTATAAGACATATAGTTGATAACTATTTCGGTTCACGTCTTTGTCAGAACTAATAGTTCTAAAAAATTTTATAGAATAACATTGCTATTTTTCACCGTGTTATATTGGAGTTCTACCAAGTAAATGCCAATTCAATGAACAATTTGTATGTCTTCCTGACTTCGGCCTATGAACATAATATATATAATAACTTCAATTGACTCTTCAACTAAATTCCTTAATATTCACTGAATGAATTTTACATTAAATAAGTCATGCTTACTCGCAATGTCAAGTAAATGAACTCTTCATTAAGCTTATTTCAACAAAAGTTTTCTGCGAAAACGTATTCTCTATGTCACTCAAAGTCTCTATTTGAAAGAAGTAGTGATGGAAGAATATGGTTTGCGTAGAAATTTTGGTTAGCTTATAGCTTTTTACTGCCAGATAAGTGGCCACTATACTCCATACATTTATTTAATAAGTCATAAATGCATGAATCGACTAAAATATCAATTTATTAAGCCATTCGTAGGGGATGCAAGCCCGTAAGCACCGCAACCAAAACTAAGATATTGATCGCTTGATCATGGACCTGATAAAAGACATAAATAATATCTTAAACCTAAAGTAACAAAATATAACATTTTTTTCTCTCCTATAACGAGTGTTATTATGTAAATTTTCGACAATCACTGTAAATGTATAAGTTAATAAATGTTTTCGGTAGTAAATAATTTATTATCAAGATTATTATTTGAATTCGTTTCATACAACCCAGTTTCCGTTGAACCCCACTTAAGCGTAATAAAAACTTTATGAATGCAAACGTTAACACGTTTACTTCATTTTTTTTTTAAATATTAAAAAAGCTAATCAACACTGTGTAAAATTATACACCAATGTCTAGAAAGTAAACTTTGTTGGTATGGTGCTTAACAGTGTAAAAGTGATGCAATGAGAAATGATCAAATTGATACAATACATGCAGGATGCATTTCTCGATTGCCATCCCTCAGGGTAATAAATGCATTCTAATTATTATTGTTTGTACATATCGGGAAACAAACAAATTAAATTACATATGTGCACATATCCAAATGCTGTCACCAGTACATATAACAATAATCGAGAATTGATTAAATTCTGTCAAATCGTTTGAAAGCCTTCCGTGTTTGCTAATAATCAAAAAAAATATTGTTTCAATTGAATTAATTTGAATTGAAATTATCGATTAAAATCTGCTTAAATTTATTGCATTCAATAAATTACTAATTTTTAATTTATGAAATCGACTGAAGAAGAATTTGAATTGTTACAACTTTGTATGATTCCATGTGTTTTGTCGGCATTTTAAAGCATTCAATCACACGGATGCAACAGAATTGACAAAGTTCTGTTTCATCCGTGTGATAGAATGCCTGAATATGCCGAAAGACGAAACCCGGATCGTTAGTTGCAAAACATGTGGAATCTTACTAATTTTTAGTTATACCACTTAAAGATAAATGAAGGATTTATACGCTCTCGTTTTAAAATCTACAGAATACTTTCAAATGAAAAGATTAACGATTTGCTAATATCGTATGATCTTACATGAATGAAACACTGCGTATTGACGAACATGAAATCAATTTGAAATTGACAGAATTGTGTTTTGTTAATCAATGATATGTTTCTGTGTAGGGAAAACACACTCCGATGAGCGACGTGTGGTCGTTTGGGGTAGCCCTTTGGGAACTTCTGATGCTGTGTACCCAGCAGCCTTTCGCAGAACTGACAGCCGAGCAGGTAGTAGAAAACGCGTCTCGATGGCACTCCGGCGCTCAGGCTAGGCGAGCGCCGCCAAGACCTCCTGCCTGCCCCCGAGAACTTCATGATCTGATGCACCAGTGCTGGCAGCGACGGGCGGCTGACAGGCCAAGATTTCACGAGATTCACGTCTTTCTGCAGAGAAAAAACACAGGTTATGTCCCGGGCAATTTGTGATGCCCTCCCGTGGCTCTGCTTGTCGAAATGAGCGCTGGACTTAAGCGGCCTAACACCACCCAACAGTGAGTTAATAGTTGCTTGCCGCCGTACATTTTTGCTGAGCTGAGGCACGTTCCAAAAAAATGTTATTTTATAAAACACTTACAAATTGGCTTAATCAAGTAATTATTTCACCTTTTCATTTCCTTTCAGTGCTTAGTGGTAAGAACGGAATGTATACCAAAAATATGATTGAAGAAATAATTTAATTAATGATCAAAATTAAATTATTTTACGAATCTAAATTCGTCAAATTGTGGCATTTTCATAATTTTTTGCTTAGAGTCTGGACTTTCCCTTCGTAAAACACGGATTAATTTGAACTGACCTAATCAATTAAAAAACATTCCTTTACATTAAAAAAATATAATTCCTTAATTTGAAATGGAATACCTGTGCATATGCTTGGTTTATCATAGATTATTGCCGACTGTCAAAAAGTAAAACTTAAATCTATCATCTTCGTAAAGGTTTTGAAAAGACGAAGGATATAAAACCATGTAACTAAGTTTTTGGAATATTTTTTATTCAATAAAAAAACAGAAGTACTCTTTTGAAGTAATAGTAATATATATATAGTTCTTTTAACAGATTGTAAAGACAATTCTGCATTTAGACTTGAGTAATATCATTCATGTCAGAAGTATACATTAATTTCTTTTCATTAGAAATTGAATATATTTTTTTTTAATAATTATCATTATTAAAATAAAGTCAATAATTTCAATTTTTTATCAAACTTTAGCGAATTTTAAATGAATTGCACTGACGTTTTTGATGCATTCTTTTTTTCATATTACTGATTGAAATTTTACTACAAAGATTGAAATAAAATGAACGAGGCACTCTATCAACCAATCCGTTTACGTCATCAATGAATGGTATGCTCTTTGACGATTTCACATTAAGAATTCAATTGTATTTTGTGATACAATTGAAAATCACTTTAATAATTGAATATTTAAATTCCAATAATCAAATACTCACTCAAGAATCCACCACCTATTTACGCATTAATTTTGGCTAATTATAAGATTATCAATTATGACGAATTAGCTAGATAGCGCAATTTATGTATTTTACTCATAGCTTTTTGAAAATACTGCATTCCGATTACCTTCATATTTTGAAATTTTATTTACGCATCTGTAATCAAAATTACCATTAACTTATTTCTAAAATATATTGTGATAGGCTAAAAATATGTTGATAAATAAAAATAATAGAACCGTAATGAAAACAATAAGTTCTGTTGTACTTTTCCGAACAGTGTAAGAAGTGAACAAAATAAAAAGTGGTGACACGAAAACATTAAAAGCTTTTAACGAACAGTTTAACTATTATAGACTTACCAGAATAAACGTGCTCGTGAGAAAAAGCTCGGGTGACTGTACTGAAAATGTGTACAGAATGAAACTGGCTTGTTCTAAATAATATTTACATGTACATTGCTAATTAACTATGACGTATCATTCCATTACTAGTCAATGTATAACTGTTAATTTATATATTTTTTTGATCCTAGTATTTTAATACTTTACTTTGCACATTCTTATATCAAATAGAAATAAGAAGTATATATTTTATTAATTTAGATTGTTTAAGAGTTCGTAATTTTGTAAGTGCTTGTACACATTTATTGTTGAGATTCTAATTGAATCATCGATTGTGCTCATATATTTAAAACGAGTTTTTTTTTTAAATTTAACATATTTCTGTATAAGATTTAACTGATTCTACATTTTATTTTTTCTCAAATTTAATTTGTTATTTGCTTATTAATATATATGAGTCTTTTTTGATGAATTTCATCAAACGTTTTTTATATATATGATAAAATATTATATATAACAGTCGTGAATAAGCAAAGGATGCTATTTTGTATCCATATTAAATATCCGATTTAAACATCAACCTCCTATTTCTTTCCGAAATTTCTATGAACTCTTTTAGAAGATTTCTGTGCCAAAAACCTATTGACAAAGTTGGTTATAAATACGGCCGTCAGGGCCTATACATTTGTAATTATATAATACTACCCAACCCGTTTTTTCATCGCCCCTTTTATCGCAATAACATATCCTCGTACCAGAAACATTAACTACGAGAATCTGGTATACAGTTATATTCATTCATATTTAGGAACCCATGACTTGGTTTTGATTAAATATGGCTATCTCAGACCCGTCAAAACTTTTACAAAGTTCCATGCCCTATATCTGAAGTTTCTTTTCCAATATGCCACTTTCAAAATCGACTGAAAAAAAGTCACTTTTAACATTTGACTTCGCTTTCCCACTCACTCAGCAATCACACGGTTACGGTTTAATTTATGGAGTATAAATTAAAAACATATTTAAAAAACTCTAAAAAGAAGCACTGTTATATAATAAAACTATTTTAATGTGAGCACAAAAAAAGAAATGATTATTTTCTTCGAACTTCCTGTTCAACATTTTCTTTTTCAATTTAACACTCTTTTTCACATACATAAATTATAGCCATACTATAAATTGTTTTAAACTAGTGATATTTTTGATTAAACATCATATCATTCGTATAGGCTTCTAACAAATTGTGTCTCTACAATCATTGATATATAAGATTTAATATTACTCTATTAGACCTGCATAATTGTTGGCCTAATGTTATTAGTGTGTAATTATATAAAAATAAACTATTTCAATAATATATAAATACTTAACGGTTTTTATAGTCTAGGAACACAACTTTAAACTTGATTACAATAATGTACTTTTAAAAAAATCTGGTGAAATAACGTATACAATAATTTTGTAAAAAAAAAACTATGTGGAAAGATATCCATTTTGAGAGGTATTTGGAACCAATTGACATTTGCAGTAGAGACTGTAATATTTTTTTTAATACCCAATAATATATTTTGAACTGTATCGAAGAAATTTTTATTTTACTAAGCATACTTGTACATTTCAGCATATATGTCTACGAAGAAAGGTCACTTGTCGAAAGTAAATTGTTGGCTAACGATGCTCTTAAATATAACGTAGAATATTTTCATAAAACAGATTTCCTTGCACTTATTACATTGGTTCTTTTTAATATAAAGAACAAATGCTTACATCAAAATGAATTTATTTAAATATAATATTTCCTTGTAAGTCAATCACGATAGTCTGTCTCTAGTTACGATCTTAAACTTAATAAACTTTCTGTTGGCACTATCAATATAAGAGGTCATTAATACTTTAATTATTATTAATATTGAATCTTTGTAAATATGTAAAATAAATTATTATGTCTTGTATTACGCAGTATATTGAGGAGAACGTTTTGTCATTGTAATATTAAGTGTTTTTTGAAAAACTGATAGATAGATTAATAATTGACTTGTTAGTGTTTAGTCCGCTTCACTGATTACTGTGAAAATAATTCAATTATTACCAGAAGAATATGACGATTTGTATATTAATTGGAATCGTAAGGAACGACGTGGTAATCAATTTATGTACTGACCAAAACTGTGTCTTTGGATTTAAAATAAAAAAATATCCGGGCAGAATTTGGAAGACGGATTACCGATAACGTATAAGTAAAACAAAAAAGGGTATAATTCTAAACTGCACTGTATAACTGAAATATTGAAAGTTACGTTTATTACAACGTATTCAGTTTCTTTCAATAATTAATAATATGTTTTTAAAAGGTTTTAATGAAAAGTTTAAAATCTTTTTAAATTGTGACTTTCGAACTATTTGATTCTGATATAAAATTATTAATGATACCAACGATTTCAGTTTGTAAAAAAATATTAAATTGGTTTAAAGGATAATAAATTGTTGAGAATCATTCAAATCAACTACATAGCTATCAAACTAAAGCGATGCTGTTATTAGAAGTAAATTTCAAACATTTAATTGATATTTTTTATCAATACGATTGTATGCACCGCGTTAAATATGCATAGGTCTGAGGAATTGATTATATCGGATGTAGATAGATAGTTTGTGAAGCGTAAGAGAATACTTTTAGAGCACACAAACGTACTAAGTTGATTTATTATTGGCGCTTTTCGAGATGATATTTATAGCTATTGAAAAGTTGGTCTATTCACCGTATTTCCTAACCAGACTGTCTCAAAGGTATATCTTGCCTACCACTAGATGTAAGTAATTACACATTTAGTAGCACACGTCATGAGAATTCGATTCACGTCAATGTTTACTATCAAACACAAACAACAGTTTGTTTTGACCGCACGATGAAATATAAAATACTATAACATTTATAAAATATCACGAACTCAGAACATATTTACAATCTAACGGAAAGTTTTCCCATATTTTCCAATTATTTTAATATAAGTATTACTTATAATTAAGAAATAACGATAAGCGATTGAAACAATTGAAGTATTCAATATTGAATTAAGATTATGCACTCTTTACGTTTGATAATCTCTTTAATGTATTGTATCTATACTGACTACCTACTTGTATGCGTTTGAAGATGAGAAGATAATTTTTACAATAAAAATTAATGTCAACATTTATACTTGGTTCTTGCCGTTGATTCGCAATTATTATTTGTAGTATACGGGGGTACTTATCGGTGTAATAAATGTAATAATATTATACTATCAATGTTTTGCTTAAACAATATTGTAAAAAAATTGCATATATAATTTATACATTCAATTTTCTTTTAATAAAAAGAAAAATCATGATATCATTTTTAAATACTCGCATAAATGTCATCAATGTATTAATGATGTTCGATAAATGTTGTTTATCTTGATAACTGTTTACCTAACTACAGATAATATAATCAATTAATATAAGATACATGTTTACACATAAGAAAACAGAACTTTTTGTGTATAATAATTTATTGTAAGAAGCAAATAGAATACAGCTTTTTATAAATAAATACCCAGACGTTTTTAAAATAATTCTTATATTCTTTAAAAGTAATACAGATTTGACATAAATCTACTTCAAAAGTAAATTGTTTCTGACCTGCAAACTATTACTGGTTGAGTGTTTCTAATGACTTCAGTAAAGAAGTATATTTCCTTTCGTTACTTCTGAACAAACTATATTCTTACAAAATTTCTAACGAATTAAGCAAATATTTATTCAAATTTCAACGAAGTTTAAATTTATTACTAATTGGCTACAAATCTCTGTTGAAATGTACGATTTATTTCATTACAGTGCTCACTGGAATCAATTTAAATTACTGAGATACTCTTGAGCGATTACAGGTATTTTTCCAAAAACAATTTTCAAGAGATAATTATTATTCTACAATTTAAATTGAATGATTCTTACATTTGAAGAATTTTCTTCCAATCATGTTTTCATTAATTAAGTTCGTGCATAAAAAATAAAAAAAAAACTTTGTTTTTCGAATTGCCAAAATAATAAAGTATATTGGCCATAATCTGAATATTACATCAGTGGTAACATTATGTAAAATATTACACTATGATATTTTATACAGTATATATGAGTGTTATAAATATGAATGTCTACACACCCAATTTTCGGAATATCTCTGATATGTATTATTAATCTTATATGCTACATGAATATCAGATTAACAGTAAGATGATTATTTAAACGAAGTTTCAATGTACCCTCGTATATTTATATGAATATATGAATTATATATCATAAACACATATTGTATTACTGTCTACGAACGGCGTCATTAGTTGCCGTGTTAATTATAGAAGGCGCTGGACAATCATGCGCGCGGCCCGCCGCCATCTAATTTCATAAATTTGCTCTGTTTTCATTGATGTTTTTTCTGTCTGATTCAATAAATAACGCATAAGAAAACAAGGAGACTTTCAATTATTTTTACTCTAATTAAGAGTTTGTTTAACTAATCGAAAAACACATGAATTACACCACATTACTCAAAAATATGGATACTTTCAAATATAATAAATATAAATACAACACCAAAAGAGGAATCGAAATACTTCCAAAATATATTTTTGATCAGGACCAGTTGCGCTCGTCGCGAGCATTATGAACTGATAGAAACCGGTCATAATCATTAAATATATTGTGGAAATAAATACTAAAAAAATATATTTCTATTATTTAAAAAGTATCAGCATTTATTTTTTAAGTAGAATTAAATTTGATTCTTTATACATTTTATACATTTTTAATCAACATAAAATGAATAAACTTTCTATTCAACTCGCAATATTAAAAAAATGAATCATTTGTTGATAACAGAATTAATTGAACAAACTTCCATTTTTTAATTGACAAAACTATTATTTATAGCGTCACCAATATGAAAAAAGTAATTGAAAGTCTTGTTATAATATAAACTAACAATTATTAATGTCTACGTGTCATCGTCTAAGTATATTTCAACTGGCATTATCTATAAATATACTATAACCATATTATTTACGTAACATGAAAATACTTTTAAAAAATGACATTGTTTTTGTTAAAACCAACCCTTTCTCCAGAAACTAATTTGCATAGTTTATTTTTATTATTTTACACTTTTCGAGTGCTTAGCTTAAACATTATTTTCTTTGTTTTTCTTTATGATATTTACCATAATCAATACTATATTAGTTGATAAAATGAAGAATGCAGTTATTGTTAATTAAAAGTCAATTAATGATATGAACGAATAATTTAAATTTATTGTATGTATTCCATGATTTGTATATGTTATCTGTATTTTGTTGAAAATGATTTTTTTACACTGTATATTTTATTGTTACTAATAAATCAATAACGACTTTTGAAATGAATCCATTTACATATTTTAATATGTTATCTCCGGTATAAAGCCATTTTTAACTTTATTAAATTATTCGGAAAAGTATTCCCATTATATTAATTTATTAAAATGGTGACCTTTTTTATATTCTTTACATCAATAATTTTTTAAATAAAATCAATTCAGCATTATTTCACATCAAATATCACTGATATTAAAAAATATCTTCAAAAATTGATTCCTTAAATATTTGAAAAAAAACTAGTGTCAACTGTCCGTTCTTGGTTAAATATATTAAATTAAACAGAGTAAAACAAAAATTTTATGCTTGTTCTATTTTTCAAGCAAACGATTGGTATCATTTTCCGAATGATTTATTAAAAATGTAGGTTTCCAAATTTTTCAGTCTAGCTAGCCATGAGAAAAAACATTTGGCCAACATTTCATTAATTTTAAATCGCCACCGGGATATCCACCACCTTTGAAATTTATCGTTCTCCCTCTGATCGTTTCTGTAAACTAAATTCGACGTGGAAATAAAATGCATGTGGAACATTCTCCTTTGCAGTCGAGAACATTTTGAACTTAGACATTTCGTGAAGTACTGCAAAAACTTTAACACTGCAGTGCAGGCTTACTATAAGCTTGGCTTACATTAAATTTTTAAACCGAAAAAACTATAAATTACACGGCTTAAAAATAGCAATGTACTAAAGCTCAAAAAAAAAAAAAAATTAATAACAATTTCGACTTACTTCCTTATCAGAACTATATTGTAAGACAAAATAGCTTTTAACTATATACCTTATAAATGATGTAGAACTGAAATACATTGCAATTTTTTTAATCGTGCTATAACGGAGTTTTACCAAGTAACCTCCAATTCAATCAATAAATAAACCTCTATCATTCATATAATTTCAAAATATTTACGTTCCAAGCGAACGTTATTTATTTCACTTGTTGTCAAATGGCACTTCAAATTATTTTGTGTTCAATTAGTGATTGAGTCGCCTTTAAGACACGTATAAAGAGATTTGAATTTTACCTTTTTTCAATAGAATTTATTTTTATTCAAAAGTTTTATCAGTCGTGAAATATTTTACTGATCCCAAATATATCTCAGTAATATATTAAATAACATTTTATTGCATATTGAAAATAAAACAAATAAAGAAACCGCTAAATATAAATTAAGACACATAGATGTGTGAATGTCTGAATATATTTTCAACGAAATACTTTGATTAGAATCTGTATCATTGGTTATGATACAAATTATAATACATCGATTATCAATACATTTAGACAGTATAAGAGTTACTCAAAAAACTTAATTGATTTTATAAAGATCAAAGTATTTTTCTTTATAAATACAAGTGTTTTATCCCAAATTTGTCTGGGGCGCTTTCTGCGCATTGCACCTTAGTCATGTACGATTTCGATCACGTGACGGCAAAAACTGGTGAACGACTCGACCACGTGCTTGCCGGTAAATTTGCAGAGGAAATTTTCCTTTTGTGGAAATTGGCTAGATGCAACGCTAGATAGCATCTCTGCAAGGGGATTACACTCAATTGATCGCGTGAGTTGAAATAATTAGTTGGAATGGATGAACGAAGCGGAGGATGCAAGGATTCTTATTCTCTAAAAGACAGACCGCTCAAGTTTTTATCGTTCATCGTACGACTTAAACTAAGTTCTAACAGGTTATTTCTACCTTAATTAACAGACTTTTTGTTCTTTAATGTAAGTAAGTATAAATAATGGCACTTGAGAAACCCGAGCATCATTGAATTATTCAAATCTTTATTAACCTTGACTTGTCTACAATTGAAACCTTAAATTATTTTTCATTTTAAGTTGATAAATATAGAGCTTGATTACTTGAGTCTATTAACCTTTATTACAAAATAAAAACTACTGTACATCTTTTTAGAATTGACAATATATATTTAACTGTTTCTTATTTATGAAAAAGACGTGAAAATTTTTACTCTTAGTTGATTCTTTTTTATAATACAGTTTTGAAATATTTACTATCATGTATGTATTTTTATTCAAAAAACCACCATTTTTTCAATTTATAAATACTACACTTATACGTGAGATGTGGATTATCTTTCAAAAGTCTTATCTATTTATCTTACTTTACTATATGTAATAGGAAAAAAACAATTGTAATATTTCCTCCTGTGTATTTTAATTTTTCAAAACAATTGAATTAAATTATAATTTAAGTTTTTCCATTAAACATATCACGGTTTACAAACCATCATTCAATTATTATTATCATCACTATCTTTATTGTAAAATTTTCTTAAATTATAGTATGCAAGTTTAGCTTTTTTTATCCTTTAAAATTAATGTCGATAATAAATGTGTTGACCTGAAAAAAGTGTTTTATTACCTTGTATAACCAATAAACATGTGTGATTTCATATTTCCAGAGGCAAATAAGTGAATTGCATACAATACAAGTATATAAAGAACGGTTTTTCTTGTACTGGTGCCATTTTTAACTGATTTTGCTTTAGATCACATAATCAAGGCAAGGAGATGACCAGCAGCTAACCAAGTGCAGTCTTCGTGATTTATTTCATTGATATAAAAGGTCATTCAATAGGGACGCTAAAAATTTGTGTAACTGTGTATAAAACAAGTTGTGTGTACGATATTTATTCAGTTTATGTTTCATTTGAAAGCATATTTTACGGAATTACGTGTGGAACATAACGTCTTTCAAATGTTTGCCGCTGCTTTTCTTTGGTGGCACGTATTCGGAAGGTTCACTTTTCAATGACTTGGTCGCATAAATCTGGTTGAAGTTTGTATTGTTGACTTTGAGGGTGTCAATTATTTGCGGCTTATTTTCAAATACTTGCAACTTAAAATATTCACAAAAGAAGAAGTTAATTGTTTTAAAATGAACGATCTCAATGGCCAGCCTACGTCGTCGATAACGGAGAAGTGACTGATAATTTGCACAAGTTGTATAATTATAAATTTGTTTATCGTATTTTAAAAACAATTGACAGTCGGTTTTTTTCAGATTTTATTTTGACAATATGACTATTATAACCTGTCAAATTTTGAGCGTTTTTATTGAATGATCTTTTATATATAATACATGGGGGGAAAAGTCATCAACCTCCACTCTCGTCAGATGGGCCAGGTATGAAACTATTGCGATTTCCAAAATACTAATATTAACATTGTTACGTATATTATTTTACATATAAACATTCAGCTCTCAGTTTTGTCTAGATAATCAATCATTTTGGTTTTATTCAAAAATTTTGGATATACAAGAGAGTAAAGATCCAAATAAGAAAGAAGTTAATATTTAGGAATACGTTGGTCAACTTCTTTTCAAGCCCTGTATATAGGGACCAAGTAGAAGAAAAGTGAGACTAAATTTTAAAAATCAAAAACTATAAATCGAATCAAAGATCTACATAGAAGAGAATGTGTGAATTGATTTAGAGATTCGAATCCGCGACTCGTAAGACGAGCAACTCCGACTACTATTTCGATTATACGATTTCGAAAAATGTCTCAATGAACAGTTAGCCGAACTGGTTGGTTGATCTTTGATTTTATACAAATAAATAGAAAAGATAGGAAAAAACCTGACAAAACTAAACTGTTTTTTTTTCAGAATTGTTAGTCAATGTTTTTTTAATGACTCCACAGCCTTGCATGTGTTATTTCAATAACATCCATGAAATGGTGCTTCTTTAATAGAATCACTTTTGATATTTTGAATGACACTCAATTAAAAGTTATTTCACACACACATATATAATATATATACATATTCAATAGTCATTTTGTCGATATAACAGGTTATAGGGGTATTATATATCAATCATTTTTCAACTACCTCATGAAGGCGTGGGCAGATTGGCGAGGTCTAAAATATTTTAGTCTATCGAAAATATTAATTCATTTGATGAATTATAAAGCAAGTATTAACAAATTTTAATTTAAATTTTATAACACTCAGCTTAAAAAAGTTTATTTAAAAAAAAAATTGGTCTACCTATACCATAAATATCTGTTTCAATTAACGATTTTACTCTATCATAGCATTTTATTTCTTTAAAACATCATCATATATTTAATTTTATATATATTTCCGCAAATTTTATTTATTAGAGGTAAGTCAATAGAGATCGTTAAAACGCTGAAATTAATTTATTGTTAAAAAATTCACAACGATAAATAATTTTATTCGCTTTCAATTTTTTTGCTGGAAATATATATTTTTGTGTGTACATAAACTTTTTTAAATACTGTTGCCACACGCCTTATTATAGTACACTCACGTGCCTATGATAAGATTTTTTAAAGAACTGGTGGGTATTTAAAATGTTGCTGTATTCAAGAGATAGAAACGAACAGATGCTAATTAAGAAAATCCAGTCAAGCGATGTTGTCGCCCTGTAAAGAGAGATCTAAACCGATTTGTGAAGTTACAACAATATTTTTTATATTATGTAATTAATTTTGTTGTACACATTTGCTGGCATTCAATGCTGCAAATTTCCGCTTCTTGAAGATGGAAAACCGACTGATGTTATAGAAAACGAATCAAGTGAATGGTTAAATGAAAATTTAAACATTCCTGAATAACCTGTTATCTTAGACTGACATCTTTTTGAGGCGTGAAAAATCATGTTTTCCTATTTGTATATTCCTATGTTTTTTTATTTATTTTAAGAATACTTTTATCATAAACATATTTTGAATGTGGAGAGATCTTCTTTGATTGCGAAAAATTGATTTAAGTATAAATATTATTTATTAAAATGTCTCAATCATCAAAACAGTAAAATTTCAGTGACTCGGTAACCAAAATCATATTACATTGTTTTGTTATCATAATAATTGAAAAAAATCAATATACATTGTGTGCTAGTAGAATATACGATGACTTATTCTTGTTTTACGTAAATAAATACTATCAAACGTTACAGCAACAATTTATTCGATTTATTAGCATTTTTAGCTACCAAATATGACAATGTATTCTTCTTTTCATTTATTCAAAAAACTGTCACTCATAAATTGTACACCACTGCTTTGTAAATAGGTAACTGGTTTTCCTTGAAATATTTTTTCATAAAAAATATACATAAAACGACACGCATTGTTTTCGACCCTCCTTTTTTGCATTCACGCAATGGAAAATATGGTGAATTTTTTTATCTACGTTTTCTATAAATTCTCGTACACGCACAAGACTGTGTAAACAGAATGTGGTAACAGATAAGACTTTGATATTCAACGCAAAGTTTCAATGTTGCCATTGAAAATAAATACCAATTGAATTGATTTATGTGAATAAATATAAATGACAGACTAATGTTTCTTTTATATTCAGCTACCGTTTCTTTGCTTATAATTGACAGCACACATTTTTATTCAATATTTTATCGAAAAGGAAAATATTTTTAAATGGCCAAACAAACACACAATACATTTTTAGATACACGAACTCTTTTGCAAATTATGCAGAATCTTTTATCAATAAATGTGTGTTTTTTATCGAAATATTTGATCAATTTGGGTCATTAAATATCCAGTTTTTATTATTTTTTTCTTGTAATGAAAATAAAATGGGATCAACTGGTATTTCTCGTTTTCAAATATTAAAAGAATTGTTATCCTGGACTTAACAAATTAAATTGATACTACCAGACGATCTTTAATTAGATCCGTGAATCAATTGTGAATTTTTTTTTCGCGATCCTAACCCATAAATTCGCAATTATATATTCGAAAGCAGAAAATTCTTAATATACTTCTTAACTGTACCATTAAAATCAATATTTATCTTACTGATATTAAAAAAAACACTTATAAAATATTTTAAATAATAAAAACACATTTTTTTAGTACTTATTTCCACAATATATTTTTTGATCAGGACCGGTTTCGGATCAGTTGATAATGCTCGCGATGAGCGAAACCGGTCCTGATCAAAAAATATATTGTGGAAATAAGTACTAAAAAAATGTGTTTTTATTATTTAAAATATAATGCCTTTCCATCAAGAAGTGACAGTTAACACCTTAAAAGTGACTTATAAAATAAATTGAAGCTTAATATATCTTGTTTTGGGATCCTCACCATATTATCGTATGTTATTTGAATTTTTATATGTTATATGTGTCTAATGATTCACTGATTTCGCAACCAGTGTGCTGAAAGATGATACTACTGTGTCGTGGGGTATTTTTTCAAAAGAAGAAAAAATACAATTCTAAAACATAAAATATTTTGCCAAATCAAAATCACAGGAAAGCAGTAACGGTTTTTTATTCTTTGAAATAATTTTTCAATTGTACAAATATATTATAGTATACAATACAATATACACTATAAAACGTACATTTTTAATAAAAATATTTATAATTCTTTTTTATTACAAATGCGTCGATGGTGAATCATTTACATTTATATAAATATTAACTTTTGGTGTTCTGCAAGATTTTGGAAAAAACTTTGGTGTGCTGTAAAAGATGCAAGATTGCGAAGCACTGCTTTAAATGACACGAAAAAACACAATACTCTTACAAACATTTTTCTTCTTTTTGGCGCTTTAGGAAAAGTGGTATTTAAAAACGAATACAGGGCATATAAAAGAACGGTAGAATGAGGTATCTATGATCATATATTATTTTTGCTTGAATGTGAGGATAAGGTAAACATTTTTTTAACGTATACAAAAAAAATGTTCCTGCGTTTTTTTATGACAGTCTTGCAGAGTATCTTAACATACGTGAAATTTTAACAATTTGATCAACTTGTCTTAGTAAAATTCAAAGAAGCAAAGAAAAAATTTAAAAATATAAGAGCAAATGTTAAAAAATTAAAATCTACTCTTCATCTAGTTAAATAAGAAATGGAATATTGATGTATGGTTTGTGATGAATAAAATAAAATTTCTTTAATATTGAACATAAATATATCAATTCTTTGAAGATTCAATATGTGTTATGGAACCAAAAGTGACTGACTGCCTTGAATAGTAGTGGCGAATCTTTTCATGACTAACATGCGCCTTATTTTTCCTGTAATCTAACATATAAACATTTATTATAGTATTTTATACAAAAAAAATGTATCAACTCGTAACGCGCGATAAAATTGAGAACATCACAAAGAAGGTTTATTATTCATTATCTCAATAATAATAATTTGATAAGAGTGGCACGAAGCACCAATAATAAATACCAAAGTTAATATGTGCCTCTTCGGTGTACTTAGGTAATCGACCACTTCTCTAGAGGGCTATCGCACACCTTAGCGACCAACAATTAAAAATAACAAAAATGTTTTTATAAAATAGCGTTATGCCGTATCTTAACGTACAATAATTCAACGCACAAGATAGGTTGTCTTGTGCGAAGGGTGAGATAACTATTGAAAATTTTATAACCTGGAAGAAAAATATTTTAATAAGCCTTGTTTCCGTCAGATCATAGCACCTTAGAGGGAAATATACGGACGCTTATTTTAAATTTCCATCGTGCCCTATGTGCAGTGAAATGATATATTGTATAGAGCTTACATATTAAAAATATTTCATCTATCATAAATTATGGTACAATATTTTTCAGCTAAATTAAAACTTAACATCTATAGAAGAGCGAAAAAATAATTGACTCCGCATTTCAACAATTTTGGTTCGTAAATATTGTATATTATTTATCAAATGTTGACAATTCTTTCCTTATATAAAGTCTTGAAATTTTGAATAATAAAAGCACATTTTTTATTACAATTATTTAATTAATATTTCCACAATATATCCTATGATCTGGACCGGTTAAGCTCATCGGTAGCATTATCAAATAATGAAAACAAAAAAAAATATATTCCCTTCCCTACACCCTTCCTAAAAAGCGTATTTCAATCAAACGACTTCAAACAGTTTTTTTTAGTAATTATACACCCAGTCCTTTTTTACGCGATTTTTTTGGACGGCACCGCTTCATTTTTTTACGCGCTTCACTCGTTTTTACGTATTGTTTTCCCCAAATTTGTTTTAAAGAAGACATTTATATATGATGCTAGGCATGTACGTTTCATTATTTTTTTAAATAAAAAAAAATATGTGTATTTAAAAACTTAATATTGTAAAGCATTCCATTTTTTTAAATACACGTACAATTGCCAAATGTTAACAAGTGTATCGGATATCATGCGAATTTATGTTTTAGGGTGTGTAAAGAAATATAATGCAATTGCGTAAAATCATTTTTTACGCGATTTATTTTACGCGCCTTTTTCTGGAACCAATGTATCGTGTAAAAAAAGGACTGTGTGTATAAAAATTTAAAAATTAAGTCAATTTGATACAATAACATTTAATATCGTTTTTTTGTAATGATAGAAATATTTCGTTAAAAATAATTTGAATTTTAATTTAAATAAAAAATGATACATAATTTGTTGTTTCATTTTCCTTTTCTTCTCCTTAGAAGAAAACCGGAGGGGAAAGTCTATACGCCTTTTATTGTCAAGTAACACGCCAACAATTTAATGGTATACGTATTATACTAACGTGAATCTATTAACAATGCATTGTGATCATTCAATGTTATGTACTGTTTTGATTTTTGCAATCACTTAACAAAAATTACTATTGGATAAAATATTTAATTGTGATATTAAAATTTACAGAAATCTTAGCTACGACAAATTATATCACCAATAAAATTTGTAAAGTTCAAAACTAAAATCTTTCAAACTAACGTGCCCTTTCTAAACTCAACTAAAATGTTTGCCAATGCCCAATACTAATCAAAATCATTATGAGATATACAAGCATATTTAACAGACATACTTTAACACTTAAGAATACATAATATTTTTGTAGAATATCGACGATATTTACAGTTAGTTCTTAAAATAACTTTTCACTGAATATTTGGATTTTTTTTTCATATTTGGTGTAAAATGATCATAGTTATACTCATAAATAAACTAATTGGTTAAAAGTTAAGTTAATTTAAAAACATAAAATATATTTTTAATGAATATTCAATGATATACGGTTAATAGATAGCAGTGAATAAGTTATTGGCAGTTATATTATGTCGATAAATGAAAATATTTTCACTAAATCTTAGCATTCTTTTGGAGAAAACCTTAACTCTTTTCAATTAATTATATTTTAATAAAAGGGTCTTCTAAATAAATTCGAATTGAATCATTATGCTGTAAATTGTTACTGCAGATCTTATAAAGAAATATGTCATTAACTCCCAAAAAAATGATATTTTAAAAATCTAAAAACTAAGGTAATATCATAAATACTTCAAAAAATATGTTATTTTCAATGAGTTTGAATAGAATTCAAAATACTTCTATGAATTTTACCAATCAATAGAAACCCGTATTATCGCAGAAAGTGAAGTGAGTTAAATAAGAAACTCGTGTAGCAACAACAATACATTGAATTTTTTACAATTCAAAATAAATAAGATGATTTGAACGAGTCCTTTCTCAGCTGTGTCCCTCATTCTTTATCTTTCATGCAAAAAAAGTTAGCTTGCCTGACACAAAATACAATAAAAAAATGTTTTGTATGTAAGCTTGATATGTACCCCACACATTTTGCATTAAGCATATTCTTCTATATAAACTGCTTAGGGAGGGATCGAGAGGGTGAGTAAAAACACAGCAAAGTTTACGCTGCAATACCGCGTACAAGGCAAAAGGATTTCATTTATTTTGCTATTACAAATTATCATTTCTTATAATACTTATTCTATATTTTAAGATATATATTTGTGTGGTTTCGTTTGTGTTCACTTTAACATACGAGGTATTACATGAATGATGGCTATGAAGTGTTTTTGCTTGCAAGTTAGTGCAGCTGCTACCCCTGAGTGAAAAAATTCGAGAAATTTGAGCGCTAACAGTTTTACTAACATTAGTAATTCAAACCCAGTTTTTTTAAATAAATGCGTATGTATTTAAAATAGTTGTCTTTTTTGCCATTCATTTTTTTATGAGTGTGACGACTTTTTCGTCGTTATCGATTTATATAAAAATCATTTCAACAGCTTTGATGATGAACTAACTGCTATTGTCCTGTAAATACTTTGCTAATGTGTTAAGTATTCATAATATCGGCTGAAGGTGCTTGATGGAATTTCAATATCATTTTTATGTCAGTTCTGTTGAATCCGTGTGATAAAATGCCTGAAATTGCCGAAAGGCGAAACCCGGGTCGTTAGTGACAAAACATGTGGAATCGTGCAAAATTGTAACAATTCAAATTTTTAAGTATTTTCTTACCAATTTTCCGGCAAACAATAATTTCTCATAAAGAATAAACATTTCTCTTAGACTGAAGTTCAAACATATATTCTTTTAAATATTTAATTAAAGTCAAGAGAAAAAAGTTTCTTTTTTATCTTTTAGTTTTAATGCGGCTAAACATAATAAAGCTTCCCCTAATGTATATTTTAGTTGCCTAGCTACAAGCTATAAATAAACCTTCGACAACAATTTCACATATTCTATGATAAAATATTAAGCGAAAAGTTTAAATACTGAAATATTATTGAAAGCATGCTTACCTCAAGTGGGTTTATTGTTATTGCTTATTTAAGTGTATTTTGAAACATTCTCAATAAGTGTTTTTAGTAAGTTTTAAAGTGCTTATTAAAAATGAAGTAAAGCTACTAGAAAATGAAAATATTTTTCTCTACATAAAAACCTCGAAAATCTATATTACTTATAGGATACGCCGTAGACACTCTACGCCGTACGCTGTCTGTATAAAACTCAGTTAGCGTCACTTAGTACCAATAGGTAGCTATATTTGATATATCGTAAATTCATTTTAAATGTTCAATATATTATACCTAGCTTACACATTTTTCATTGGCAATCGCTGAGATTTTTAGTTTAATATGTTTAGAAGTCCTAAATATATTCAACAATTTTAAACTATTTGATACATAGTCAAAAATTATTATATCTTGAATTATCATATTAATATTCAACTAACAAACCGCACAAAGTTACCTGTTAAGAAATCAAAAATTAACAAATATGAAATTGAAAACAATATTGAAATATTGCTTCGACTTGAACGAAGAATATTGTTACTATACACAAGAGTTCTTATCATTAGAGTACTTATGCCGCCTTCCGTAATGTTATATGTTATTGTGATATGTTTTTGATTGTTTGAGCAAATATTTTTTTCGATAAATACTTTTTACGTATTTTCACAAACAGGCCTTGATTTAGAGTCAAAATAGTACTAAACAAATTGTATAATTGTTATCAAAGTTTAATTTATACTTTCAAATTTATTTGTGCTGCTAAACAAAACTTAATACAATCCTAACTCAAAGTTTTAGTCTTACCACGGCGAGTTTTTTTTCTGTACAGCTTTGACTATTTAATAAAAGTTAAGAAAGTAGTTTCAAAAATTATTTTAATTTGAAAATATGGATAAAAATTAAATGAATTACTCATATATAAAAAACGTTTGAAAAAGGAATAGAAAATTGTTTGAAAGTTTTGATAATGTTATGCTTCGAAGTTTACACGGACAGTGTTATTGAAAAAGACTAATTATACAAGATATATAGTTTTTAAAAGGAAATGAATAATTTAATTTTAATCTAATAGTGACATCGCTTACCTTTGCAAATTGAGCTATAAAAGGTTTCAAAATTGTGAATAGCAATCATTACACAAAGAAAAGATTTCACTTTAAAAAATCTACCTTTTAAATTTAATGTTAAAAAAAAGCTCAGTAGTATTATCATTCTCAAATATACTTTTTAATGACGTTGGGTTTTGGCTTCGCACAAGTTGGATGAAGCCAATATTGTTTCATTCTCCACACCCTCACTTGAGGTCTTTATTCACAATATTATTCGCTTAAGAAATTCCGCTTTGTATTTTCAATCTTTTATAGCTTTATTTTCACTTTAAACATATTTTCATCACGGTAAAGATCTTCATATAATATTCATTTTATACTGTTATTTACTCATCAAAAGTTTCCGACTGAAAACTGTTCAAACTAATCAAAACTGTTTAAAGATATTTCAAATAAAAAAAACAGTTCATTTAAACAAAATAATTATATATATCTTGATATTTATCGCATATATAAATATTTTTTGAATATAACATTACTTTTTTTTATTAATACATGTTATTTTGAATGCATATTTCGATATAATTTATGATATCGACTGAAAGTGCTTGATGGAATTTCAATATCAAATTTGAATTGTTACAATTTTGTACGATTCCACATGCTTTGTCACTAATTTCCATCGCTGATTGATATTTATTAAAAAACCCCCTTTCAAGAGTGACTCATTAGCAAGATCGTTAATGAAAATTATCACAGGCAATTGAGTTAATTATTATTAGATTGATATTATTAAACTTGTTTAAGCTGTAATTTACTGCTTGCTAGGGGTAAGTGTTTTCTTGTAATTAATAACTTTAATATATATACGAAGCTTACTGTTTATTTTACGTCAGTTCTGTTGCATCCGTGTGATAGAATGCATGAAGATGCCGAAAGGCGAAACCCGGGTCGTTAATGACAAAACAAGTGGAATCGTACAAAATTTTAAGAATTCAAATTTTCATATTTCGATATTTAAAAAATATATTTTAATTATTATTAATTATAATATTATAATTAAGTTATATATATATTGCTTACAAACTAAATAAGAAATATATTTTATATTTTTTACACATAAAATTGTAGCAGTGTCTTCTTTATATGAAATATCATTCTTCTTATCAAAAGTGATGGCTTTAATATTTAACTACTATGTCTGGAGTATTTAAGAAAGACTTGACAGGCTGCAGAACACTTATATCACATTGGTCTCATATTCAATACAAGTAAAACCAATTTACTTTGCACCGATGCCTGTCTGAACCCAGACAACCCCAGACGAACCTGGGGCAGAAAATTGAGGGGATAGATTTCAGATACCTGGGGGTGTAAATCACTGAAAATTGCAATCCACGTGGTGACCTTTCCGTTATATCTAAAATAGTCAGAGAAACATTCAATCCAATGTCTATGACTTCAAAATAGATCCAAGAGCCACATGTCCAAGCATCTTGACAGCGCTGCTTTGTAGTCAATCCGCCTTACAAAAATACAACATATTTATCAATTCTAAAAAATAAACTTAATGATGCAACGGTTCAACATTGATTAAAACTTGGAGGTAAGAAAGTAGACTAAGCAACCCCTTTTATCATCCTAAATATTGTTGACCTCGCTTCAAGATGTTCTACAAATTCCTCGTGGAATATTCAAACGCAGTATGTCTCATGTTGGATCCAGTCACCTTCAAAAGGGCGCTGATTACCATTCATCAAATGTACTCGATATAGCTATGAGATAGTGTGATGGCCTTAGAAGATTTTAGGAAACTCTTTAGAGTCCTAAAGACATCGCATGGTCGTCGTAGGCTTTGCAAATGCCGTGAATATGATTTATAAAAATTTACATTGTATACTTTATTCTAATTAATACTTGATATGACAATAATAAAATATAGTAAGTTAATGATTCCTAAAAAGTTAAATTCAATGCAATTTTCATAAACTCATTTTTTGTAGAATACTTTTTTATATGTTAATCACATACTTGCGGTTATTCGTTAATATCATTTCATTCAATTACTTCCATAATCGAAACAAAATATTTTACCAAAAGGGTCGTTATTAATAATTTGAAATGACTTTTAATTTTTTTAAGTATTGGCCTCCGTAAAAAGTGTGACGAGACAACAGTATTTTACTAACGAGTGTTTAATGGCCCTAAAATTGATACAATATCGGTTTTAGTGACAAATACATAATGTGACATATTTAACAGCAATATTTCACGCAATATTCAAGTCTCAAAATTTTCACTACATGCTTTAGTATCCAATTGAAAGATAAATGATTTTATTTATTTAAAGTAGTTATTACTGGTGAAGTTAAATGTGTTTATATTTTAAAAAATGATAATGCTATGATCAACCAATGTCTAGACTGTTAAACTCGTAAGCTTAAGAAATACTCATGCTTTTAATATAGCTTTTTCTTCCTCAACAAAAAATTTTAGTCGAAAGTAATCGCTTTAAATAGAACAATATTTAATATATTTGTTTCGTTAAATTAACAAATGATCAATGCATACAAGTTAAACTCTTTGCTAAAAAATCAAACTTTATTAAAAGCTGTGCTAAGTCTATTATAATATTGTTTACTACAATTTATCAATAATGTGAAAACAAAAATCAGATTGTTAATTAATACTATAAACACAAACTCGAATGCGTCAGTAATCAAGTTTATTATATACAACGAATATTACAATTCAATTATTTATATTGAAATGTAATATCTAATAGTAATTCTAGTTGTTTACTATCTATTATAAATTGTGGTGAAACACTATTATTTGTAACCAGACAACCATTCAAACAAGTGGAATACAACCTGGGGCCCGAAATGAAATTTAATTCGACCTCTAGCCACTGAAAAAATATCTAACTAGGAGTAACAATTTATTTTCAGTCGTTGAATGATAATTGATTATCAGTAAATGGTTAGAATAGATTGACAAGCTATCAACTTTTTTTAATTAACATATTTTTTTTGTAATTGAAACTAGAGTTTTTTCTCCCAAAACCTTTTGAATAAAAATAATTTACGAATCATAATACCCGGATGTTTAATCACCAAACACAAGCAGTCACTTTATTGCAGTTTTAAAATAATTAATCAAATTATTTTCCAAAGACGAAAGATATATGCCACACTCTCTGCGTTTTTTGTCTTTACTTCGGTTATTGTTGTCATTTCATGCATTTTAGATTTAGTTATCCACAAAACGTTGTGAGAGTATTTTTGAAAGCTGTTACAATATGTTTGCTTTCATATTATATGCAGGCATATGTTGTCATTAAATTCAACATATAATACTGTATGCTCAAACACGAGAGAGGGATCATATTAGATCTCCAAAACTCATTCGACATGTGAATAATTGGAAAATGGACAAATTGACTTTACTGTTAATTTAATTTTTATTACGGTTTTAAGCTTAATACTGATGAACTAACCGTTGGAAAATAATAAAAATTGTTCAATTTTTCTACATAATTTATAGATTTATTATCATTTAAACTATTCATCACTAATAAAATAATCAGTTATAGTTAAAATTCTAACTTAAATATGTTCAAATGCATGGAATATTGCCGCAAATAAATCTGTTGTGTTTTTCATTCGTCCTTTATCATTCCAAACGATATTCCCAATAGCAACTAATGGCTAGAGGGACCGAGTGTTATGTGGAGTGAAGAGGTTCGGCAAATTGATTGATCGATGACGCTTCTGCGCTGAAACAAATCGTATTTTAATTGGAAGATAAATGACCATTGTCCGTAAAAATATCAGAGAATAATGCCATATTAAAGCAACACATATTGCATCAATCAGTGTCTTGCTTATTTTTAGAATGTCAAATCTTAACTGTTAACTCACTAATGAGTCATATTCTATATAAATATTTGGAGCAATATATATGTATTCAAAGTTTCTACTTTCTTATCAACTTTAAAGCTAAAATTATAATAAGTTAAATAAGAATTGTTAATATGAAATATCTAAGGGTATTTAAATATAGGTTAGTTAAGAAATAGTAAAGGTGTGTTTATAATTGCGACGTTTTATACAAAAAAAAAAGATAATAAGAATCATTATATTGGATTGTTGTCACAAATTTATACTTTATGATTGCCCCTGAAGGTGCATGATCGAATTCCAATATCAAATTTAAATTATTGAAACTTTTAAGATTCCATAGGTTTTTTCTCTAACGATCTGGGTTTCGGCTGTCAGTTCTGTGTGATAGAATACCTGAAAATGACGAGAGGTGAAACCCGGGTAACTAACAAAATATAAACCTTTCAAAGTGTCAAATATAAACAAAAATATTTATTTAATTTTTAAAATTTTGTTGTTTTTATATTATAAAAATGTTCCCATTACCTACATACCCATCAGTATCGCTATTTTTTTAGTGTTGTGAAAAACACATCTCACTTTTGTAGTAAAATATTTCGTAGTAAAAAAAGTAAATAATTTAACCCGTTTTGCACTGAAATGATAAATCAAAACTTTTTTAACACTTTTGAGTGGGACAGAAATAAATTTTGTCATACGTTAAAAATTATTATTTTTGAAATCAGAAGCAGCCTTCCATCAAATTAAACACCCCTAAATGAACATCTAGCTATCTGACTCAATGAATTGAGGATGCTGAGCGAACACAATACGATTTTCAAATAATTATATTTATAGTAATCCGTGGAACAGCCGCGCAAAATTGATTACACGAATAATTATTGTCTCAGAGATATCGTGTTCGTACTCCAAGAATCATGTTGTCATAATAATAAGATATCAGTTTTCAGTTGATTGAATTAATATTGGATAATAAATATTCTAATGCTTTGCTCCATCAAAGATTGGCAACAGATTTGTTAGGTCTTCTCAACCTTTTTCTCTAAACGATATTAACAAAAATTTATATATTAATATATGAAAAAAATATTATCATTACTCTTCAATGTTTATCAAAAAAATCGTAAACTTGATAGAACGTCACTAAATAATTAAGATCCTGTGTTTTTTTTAATAATACAATTTACTGTATTTTTATTTCAGATACTAACAAAATTGATAAATTACTTTTAAAGCACTCAAAACGCGATTTTCAATTTAGACTACTTCTTAAATCGTACAAGGAATCGCATGCTGGCACAAAAAAAGTATTATCGAAACTTTTTTATGTGAAAACTTTTTTTTTCTAATTTTGTTTATATTGACTAATAGATAGAAACAGATTCAAACGTTTTCTTCTTCTATAAGTTAATTGAATAAAAAGTCAGCTAAAATAAAATGACTTAACACATTACAAAATTTATAGTCAAACAAAACTATGTTGTTATTATTAAAAGTTTATTTTATGGTTGAATAAATATTTCATTGAAATATTTTGTGTTAAGTAAAAATCGTTTTGGGTTGTGACAGCATTGCTCTTGGGAGACGCACAGCTGAGTGCCAATCCACAGTCTCTCTGATTTCTGTAACATTGCTTTTCAAAAGTTTGACGTGTGACAAGAAACTGTTTCAATTCGTCTTTCTACATATTATAGTAGTTTATTGAATCAACAGAGATGGTAAGAAATATATTGAATAACGTTTCAAATGATAAAACAATTTGTAGAAATGCAACTGATAATATTGACTACGGAAAATTATAAGACTACACAAACACGTCAAATATAATATTAGATCTAGTGTAACTCATTTTATAACACAAAATAAAAAATATCTTTAAGAGGTATTTTAAGGAAAATTATCTATCCTAAAATAATTTATTGTATATAGTGACATTTGTAACTGATATATAGTATTTAAAATAAAATTAGTGTTTACTATCGTATTATTAATAGAAAGTGCAAAAAGGAAAAAACCTTTTTTTGATTTGTTGGCTTTGTTTCAACGACAATCAAATTTCGAAATGTAAATTTTTTTAAATTTTAATTTAATAATATCTAAAATAAAATCGCGTTTGTATTGAGAAATGAGGTTTTTGGCTACAATATTTTGTTATTATTACCCGAAACTATTTTTTAATAAGGTTAAATTTATATTTGCATGACGAAATGTTATGAGACCGTAATTTGTCAGTACATGTCGTATAACAATCACGTGTCAAGCTTATTGTTTCCCGCAATTCGATAAATAGCTATGTTACTTTCATTTCACTCAATTGACCTAAAGTGATTTAGTTTGTTATAAGAGGTGTATTATTTTCAAACGGTAACTTTACGTTTTGTTGAATATAAACGGAGAGTTCTTTTATTTTTACCTTGATTTTAGGTCTCCAGCACTTAATTAATTATTCCACTGTTCAAAATATGCAAATGAGCCAAAATGATCTTTTAAATGTATTTTTTTAATATAACCGAAAGCTGTAAATACCTTAAATATTCGTTAAAAATTTTTCGGAAAAATTATTTTTTCTTTGGGATCGATATTGAGCGACAAACACTTGTTTTTTGCATCAATGAAATATTCTTTCAGAACTTTATATGTTCCACCATATATACTCCACAAAACGTTTGATTTTTGGAGCAATAAAAATCTTTTTTTTATGTTATTTTAAAAGGACAATACAAATTCATAACAAATATTTTAATTCAATTTTATATTTGACAGACTATGCTATTCCATTTCTCCATATCGAAAGAAATTGTTGTCGAGTATTTAACATTAATCTATGAGGATATGTTATGTAACCTGATCATTTATATGAATAATAAACAGATCAGCCCACAGCTCATAATAAGCCTTAAGCACTAACTTCATTATTGACTCAATGCATTATAAATACTGTATCGAAGGTTGATTACTTTATTTCAGTAGGAATATTATTTATTACCCAGATGTTTATTTAGATGTATGTGACATAAAAATTACTACTTTTGCCAAAAATGTGAAAAGTAACCGTCCATTTATTGCTGTTGTCATTAAAAATACGCGAAGAAGGAAGAGTATACATCTTCTGTCATATGCCAATCTCGACAACTTGACATGACATGTTTTATTTTAATAACTTGTTCCAGAAACGCTTCATTCAAAATGTTTAAAAAATTACAGTAAATATTAAAAGGACAATAAATTACGATCGTTAATTGTACATTGACATCAATTCTCATGTTTTATAATTTTTTCTTGAAAATGTTTCCTATAGTCAAGTAATGAAATTTATTATATATACCTAATATAAACTCTTTTTCTGTTATTTTTGTTAAATAAAATGCCACTTCTTGGTTGAAATGCATTTTTTTAATATTTCAAATATATATTATACTTTAAGCGCCAATTCCACAATTTTATAACGCAATGATTACGACTGCTTTTATCAGTTAATAACTCTCTAAACTTGTTCAAATCGTTACTTTATAAAATTTTGAAAAACGAAACACAAGATTAAGCGTTAAACATAGAAAGACTTATATTGCGTGTTTGCATTAATTGAAAATCTTTCCAAAATTTTTTGAATGGATTGAGTTTATATTTTATGATATCAACTGAAAGCGCTTGATGAAATTTCAATATCAATCTTGAACATAATTTTCAGTTCTGTTGCATCTGTATGATATACTACCTGAAAATGCCGAAAGGCGAAACCCGGGTCGTTAGAGAAAAAACATCTGGAATCTTACAAAGTTTTAACAATTCAAATTTGATTGAATTTATTATTTAATAAATCTGTACATACTATGTATCTATCTCCCTTTACTACTTCAATTCTTAACAATAGTCGTACCGAACACGATAAGAACCTTACCGTACAATTAATTCCGTTCTAGTATTTCTATATCTAACTATTGCATTTGAGAGAAAAAATGAGCTTGTTCAAATAATTAACATTTATTTCATTAGTCGTAGATATGCTATAAATTGGGAGTGGAACGAGTAAATGAAAAATATATCATTGAATAAATATTTTTACTAATTTATGACATCAACTGAAGGTGCTCGACGAAATTTCAATATCAAATTCGAATTGTTGCAACTTAGTACGATTTCACATGTTTTGTCAATAACGACGCAGGTTTCGCCTTTCGGCTTCTTCGGGCATTCTATCAGATGGATGCAACAGAACCGACGCGTAGAATGCCTGAAGATGCTGAAACGCGAAACCCGGGTCGTAAGTGACAAAACATCTGAAATCGTACAAAGTTGTAACAATTCAAATTAAATATTATTACAACAACTTGCTCGGGCTTTATTTAATTTTAGTGAGATAGCACATGAAAAATATCATAGCAAGTGTTAAATGCTTGTTTTTTTAACATAATTCCTTTGTTGCAGTAAGTGATTGAATCGTCAACGCAACGTCAACGTTTGGCATTTTTACTCGTGGCATATGACTTCGACTTCACTAAATTTGACAGCCCTTGAAAGGTTCGCGACATTTTTGAACGCGTCTGATGTAAATGTCATACTGCGTAATCTTTTGTGTTTTTCATACCATTGCAACGTTTTTTCCCCAACATCAATATATAGTTGTATAGAATAACACATTCACTCCTTAGTAAACTTCTATAAGAATTAAACTTTTTTTAAAGACGTTTTTTTCTCATTCATATCCATTAAAATCCAAAACGATTGCTTTTTAAATTTTTCAAACAAAAATTTTAGTCATTCGCCACACTTAAGAATTCATTATCACAACATAAAACTGCGATATAAAAAGGAAAAGTACAATTTAAATAAGTAAACATACAATTTATGATATCGACTTTTTGTCACTAACGACCCGGGTTTCACCTTTCAGCATCTTCAGGCATACTATAACACGAATGCAACAGAACTGAAGTAAATGTACGTTAAAACTTATAAAATTTGGTAGAACTGAAATACTTTGCTATTTTTTACCGTGTCGTAATGAAATTCTACCAAGTATCCAATCCAATCTATAAACACTTTGAAAAGTCACTTTTTGTAAAAGATAATAGACTTTATGCTTTACATTTACATGCTTTACCATTTTTTTTCTTAACCTTTTTTAATGGAATATTAACCTCACAGATTCGACTTGACTACCATGCCTGGGATGTAGATTATGTATTAACAGTATAACTTTTGTTGATAGAAAAATCAATAGCTTATTCAAAAATGGTCGCTTCGCAAACATCAATATAATGTAAGAAATATACCGAAAAACATTACTTCATTTTTTCACCAAACAGTTGTTATTTCATTATTATACTGACGTCAAATATTTCTAGCGGCACTATAAATCATTCAACTACATCTTATCATTATTTATATAAAATTATACTGCTTGTAAAAAATGCATGATTTCTAAGATACATAGTATACTGAATATTTTTTTGTTTTTGTATGAGTTATATCACATAGTACCATTACTATATTAGTTTTCCTAAATATTTAATAAAACCAGCGAATAAAAGAGAAGAACTTTTGACGTCGTTTAGTAATGTCAAAACAAAGAGTCGTCTTTCTTTATAGTTTTTCTGATGCTTGGTGCGGCAATACTGACGCACTTCTTTCATCCTTCATCTTCTTTGTGAACCCTTAAACTTTCTTTAGGGGAATTCTTGGAGACCGCTCATTGGTGACGTCAGAATCTAGATGACAGTCAGCATATTCAACCAAAGTAAGTGACATAAAAAGTTTTGCACTTCGTCTCGTAATTTTACACGTATATTATACATATATCTTATATATATACACCCTTACATTATTGCAATGGGGCTGTCAACTTTAGGGTAAAAAACTGTTAATTAATTGTTCTTTTTTTTTAATATATCGAATTGTAATAATTTTTAACTCCTGAATATACGAGCAACAAAAATGGGCTTTAATTGTTCATTTATTGATTACAAAAACATTACTGACATTAAAGAGATTTCGACAAATATGTATCATATACATTATAAACATTAATTTCTTATACATAATTGTAGATAACAAATTGTCTTTTTGGGAAACAAATAATGTATATATGTTATAAACAATCCTTGTAAATTAATTATAATGAGCTGAAACATTTCTTCTCCATAAGTTTAAATGTTTTTTGACAAGTGGCACAAAATATTAAGAAAGATGAACAGTGATTTTTTATTGCTTTTACTCTTCAGTTTTTCAATATAAAATTTTATTCTGTATATATGGAAATTAATTTCATAGACTTCCAGATTGAGATAAAAAAAAACGCCCCATTCATTAAGAGTTAATTAAATTTTTGCTAAAAAAGTATTCGCCTTTTTAGAACTAAAATTAATCTTTTCATAATCTTTTTTTACATATTTTTTGCGCAACGATCCGTGAATCATGTACTCTCTACAAAAAATACATTTGATAACTTTCACTAGCGTTGCCGAAATTTTTAAAATTTTGAGTTGAAATATTTGTCATTTAAATAATATGTATCATGCAAAAAAATCATACGGTGTATACGTGAGTATTCAATTTATTGCTAAGTTTATTGTTTCGTGCTTCACAATTAGATGGGCGGCTTCAAAGCATTTTTAAATCATCGGGGAGGTTCATGAACATATTGGAATCGGCAATTGATTCAAGAAGAAGGGCCATATATTTTTTTATTTCTCACTTGTAAATAACTTATTGATGAGAAACACTTTGCTTTTTGCGCCGTACTAATTCACGCCGTTTTATCTTTTTTACCTTTCCTCGAATTTCTCGGCGCTCGATAGGAAAAAAACTTTGCGAAGGGCGTGTTAAATATTCACAAGTGTTTGTTTTTCTTTTGCAAGTTACTTATACCAAATGAAGCGCGCTATGCATGCGCTTTTCTTTCGCCAAAGTGAGTAAATCGATATTATTATTTACACAACGCCAAAAGGCAGAACATTTCATATCGCATTAGCTTTGGAAAAACTTCCTTTGATTTTGAATAATTTTCTACTGAAATATAAACTATACTTTATTTATATTTTAATGTAGATATTAAGATTTCCAATTCATCCGAGCTTTTAATAATCTAATTAATCTATCTACATATCGCAACTCGCAACGGAAACATTTTATTTTGCATCTGGACTTCAATCGTAATAATTTATTTTTATAAAAGCTTTTACCTTGCTAAAGATGTTGCTTAAAACGGTCAAATAGATTTCAATTACTCTCCGAGTAGAAGCCTTAAATTCTTTAATAACATGTATCGGGAAATATTTAAGTAATTAGATATTACAGAAGTTGTCAATTTAAAATTAGAAATCTAATCTAAATATAGTTTTGTTTGTGAGATTTACCATTTTTAGCCACCAGCCCTAACAAGCTATCTAGAGAAAGCTTAACTAACGTTTTGTCATTCTCACAATCATCTTCTTAACTTTATCATAAAATAAAAGTTAAGTGACTGACTTGCAACCGATTCGTGATAAGCAACTTCTGACGATCGAGTTTCTTATGATTTCAAAGAAATAATTCTTTTCACTGTGAAATTGTTAAGTCTTTATCCCGATATTTTACCTCATGCAAAAAGAGCTTTTGAGAGAGAGAAAACTTTTTTCCAATAAAATAAAAACGCTATTCACAAATATTACTTAGAGATATTCTTATTAACTCACACCATACAATGTATTCACAAGACACTCTATTTTGCATCTAACTATTCATTTCTACTTATATGTGAAAAGTTGTTGGATTTTTCTGAAAATCAGTAATATTTTAAAAAGCTTACAAAACTGTCGCACACATAAACAATATAAGCACAGAATGGCGTAGAAGGTCTTGGAACTAAATGAGTTTTGGGTCTAAGAGTAAAGTCTCGTCGGCCATACTACCTGAGGCGAAATTGTAAAATTTTATAACTCGTATGTACGGGACGAGTGCGGTGCAACGGGGGCATAAGTTTAGATACGCTATGCTCTCGGCAGACATAATAAAAAACACTCAAAGTAAATATATTGCCATTGTGTCTTATAGAAATCGTAAATTCCGTTTTGTTTTTTTTTTTCTTCTTTTTTTTAGTAAGATGATGACAGCTGCTGTATAAAAAGTATTTAACCATGTCAAGCCTCAAAACGAACAATATTTGTTATAATAGTTTTTTTTTAATTTCTTTTGTTTTTTTGTACTGAGAAATTTTACCGAGGTTGACATGTTTGAATAAAAATAATACCAATAACCTTATCAAGTTTTATATTCATATGATTTTAATATTATTAAAAAAATATTATTTTTTGTATCGTGATATATAGTTGTAATACATAAATAATAATAATGAATCTCAGCCATAAACACGAGGATTTCTACAAAGCATCTCCGTATAATTCAAAAGTGTCGTTGTTAAAGTTTCTTTGCAAACCTGTATCAATAAGATCAATGATTGAGGTCAATAATTATAACTTATCGTTATTATAAATAATATTAACTATCGTGAAAAAATCATTGCCCTAGTTGTCGAATCGGATTCATAGTCGGAGAAGATAAATGTATATAACACGGTGAAAAAATAGCAATGTATTTTAGTTCTACAAAACTATTTTTAACAAATATAGTTGATAGCTATTTCGGCTCACGCCATCGTCAGAACTATAAATAAATGTATATATATATTTACAACACATATATTATATAATATAATGTGTAATATGTAATTTAATATCTTTAATTTTTTTATGAATATTTTGCTATCAAGGAGATCGTGAGTAACGTAATTATAGAAAATTTTGAGCTGTCTTCCTATTACAAAATATATAAAATTATAACTTTTATACGACCATATCAATATATATGTTTTGAAATTCGTATTCTGGGCTACATTTGCCAATGCTTTGATAAATATATTATTTTTGATATAGATCCATATAAAAATTATTCATTAAATTTTGTCATGAATACACCGTAATTGACCGTGACGTTTAGTTCCAAAACTTTAGAAAAGTGCTGGAATACCTACATTTGTTTCCGTTGCGCACTTAAAAACTGTTTCATCTGAAACGCTTTTCAAGTATTTTAAGTATTGGCGCGAATTATTCTCTTTACGCTTAACATCTTTTCCGTAGCTCCAGGCTAATAAGGTATCGAATACGTTATGAGTATTTTTGCTTTAATTAATCCGGCTCGGCTTCGTTACATTTGCACCGACTATTTGAGAAAATGCAAAGTTGCATAACAGTACAAGGAAGGGTGTAGTGTAGAACATTAAATAATTAATATTTACATCATTCATTTATCTCACAAAGCGTAAGGTATTACAAGTAAATAAATAAAGATCTTTAAACTTTTTGAACTGCTTTTAAATATACTAAATTATCTTATATAAAACGGGAACTCGATCAAACTTATATATGTTATACCGACGATGGGTAAGTGCAGCTCCTATTAAAAAATACCTGGGATAATTTATAAAATCGACTGAAGGTGCACGATAAAATTTCAATAACAAATTTGAATTTTTACAACTTTGTACGATTTCATATGTTTTGTCACTAACAACCCGGGTTTCGCCTTTCGGCATCTTCAGGCATTCTACCACACGCATGCAACAGAACTGACCTGTTAATACATCTGTAAATATCTATATTTCCCAATGGAGTTCTTACTGTCAAAATATCTATCACAGTTGACCAATCAACATCCCACAGAGTTTCTGCTAATGGCTATGACAAATTTTACGCTATATTTCAAAGATTTTACCAAAAATCTTCGTGATATTTTTTTTCCTATTTTTCATTACTTTATACGACGTGTGTAGAAAATGTTATTTCAATAATAAAATTTTTATTTTATTGCTACGTAAATATGGTGTGTTTTTTTTATAATATACGAAAAACCTGAAGGGGGCTCTCACTGACTACATGAAATATACTGTCAAGATTGATTTACGGTCATCAGCTTATTTTAAACCTTTACCTGACGAACTACATATATCGCATTTTCGAATCATAGACCACTTAAATGTTTAACCAATTAGAATGAAAAAACATTTCTCCCGATGGATTTCATTATTTCATCGTTGATTAGGTTACAGTTATGCAAGCATGTACTGAAAACAAGTTTCATAATTGTGACATTTTCTGATGAATTTTCACTCCAGTAGCCCTAACAGGTATAATTCAGAAAACATCACAATTTTCTCATAGACTAATAGTTAAAGGCTGAAGTTCTAAAACGGTTTTTCTTTTGGCCTCTCTAGTGTTTGGTCACCTCAACTAAATAAAATTAATATTACACATAAAAATAATTACGAAATTTACAAATCAAGATGATTTAAAATAAATATTTATCAACAATGGACGTCTGTCAGAAATAGTTTATAATTTGTATGCCAATGATTTTTATTAGTACATCAAAATAATTATTTATTGTCGTCATTTTTTATTTCTTGTTCTCTCATACTTGATAAGAAATAATTTGACAATTTATTTAGATTAGTATTATTTACATAAAACCATCATCCATTTCTGTTTTATTCCATATGTACAAATTTATTTTGGTATTATAGACCAACACACATTTGTAACAGCATCTTTCTGTTTCTTTGCGTCAAAAAGTCGTCAATTTTGCTTTATTTTTGTAAATGGCAGTAAGCCGAGTAAGTTTGAGAATCTGTATAAAAAATATTTTCATTCGAAAACGCATTTAAATTTACTCTTTGTATATCTATTAAATATGGCTTCATAGCTTTTCACGAGAACATTCCTTATTAAAAAATGTTTTAAAGACGTTTGTAAATTTTATTTTTAATACAACTTACTTGTCTTAACAAATAGTGTCATTCCAAAGATAAATCTAAATTGAAAAAAATATTCCTATTTGTTAGAAAATATAGTACTATTTCAATTTCAATGTGTGCACTACTCATATATCAATGGTATTTGCTGGACTATACAGCCAATCATTTACGCTTAAGTGTTAATTAACTAAAATGACAATGAAACAAAATGCCATTAAGTGAATCTGACATACATTTGTATTATTTTCAAGTTTGAGATCTTCTTTTGTTTTCTAGATTTTTCTAGATTCCGAATCATCCTTAATTGGCATTTTGAAAATACAATCAAAACTTTCTCTCTTTTCATCTTGTTATTATACTCATGCTGTCATTTAATACAGATTTCGTCACATGTTAACTGTAACTTTTTATTGTAAAGACAAGATATTTTAAAAAATAACAAGTTTTTTCGTATCATTTCCTTTATACAAACAAAATTGGTCCTGTTCATCAAATATATTGAAGAGATAGTTCTTAAAAATGTGTTGTTATTATATAAAATAATGGTTTTTAATTAACTATTCAGATTCTTGTTCATAATCATAAAATTCATAAAAACAATGACATTAAAATGAACAACTGAAAAGAATTATAATTGAAATTGGAAATAGGCAAAATATTTTCAATTGAAAAATAATAAAACGTCTTTGCGCTATATTGTTTTTCTTGGCATTTTACATTAAGAATTAGACTTTTTAGAATTAGAAATTTTTACAGAAAATATTGGAACGCCCCTGACTGACCATATCTTCCCATCTCATCGATTCATCTTTAATCGACTTCTCATGTATTAATTTATTTTGTTCCATTAAGTAGTGATTGTGGGTGATTTTCGTCATTAAAAATTTCCCACTCCTTACTTCTTTATTGATTGTTTAGAGCTCCTAATGGATTATTGATTTACCATAATTGTAATTGTAATTCTTAATAAGTGATTGTGAACATTTAATTTTTATACTAATTTACTTTATTTGTATCAATATTGTATGATTTTATGTAAATCGTTTCCTAGTTCTTGTACCCATGGTTTTGTACACCTGCTACCATTAACTCAAATTAATTTTTTGTTTTGTATAAATAGACTTTGTAAATTGTATTCTATCAGTTGATAATGTTCGCGATGAGCGAAACCGGTCCTGATCAAAAAATATATTGTGGAAATAAGTACTAAAAAAATGTGTTTTTATTATTTAAAATATAATGCCTTTCCATCAAGAAGTGACAGTTAACACCTTAAAAGTGATTAAGAATTAGCTTAAAATTTATGTCGTATTGTTTTCAGTATTTCATGGTTCTTAATAGAAAATGTTAGAATAACTCTAGTATTTTTATCGTCTTTTTACTTACTTTTTTAGCATACACACAATTCATAAGCTTTAAATATAAAACCATATAAGAAAATTACAAAAAATATCCACATTTAGTATTCAAATGAAGGTTTTAAGAAGGCGCAGTTGTTTTTTATAGATGTTTTTAAAGTATTCGGCGTTTCAGACTGGTAGAAAGATTTACAAAATTATAATTGTAAAAGTAAATTTTAGCTGTCTCTATTCGACTCCGCCCTTCTTCATGAGCCTTCTGGCTATTGTAGCATGGATTAGTCGCTTACACATTTTAGCAGTATTAGCAAAACAGTAAAATTATGTTGTTCAATGCTTTAAATCAAATTTAAGATAATTTTAATTAACCTCTACCGTTGTTCAAATCGGTTTTGTTATTACTTTACGATTTCTAATGAATAATCATTATTTTATTAACGAGACAACTATAATATAATAATTATATAATTACTTTTATATGCTCACAACCAAAACGCGTGAAATTATTAGTTTTTATTTTTAATCAATAGACAGATTGTCAAATTTCAATTGTTAATACTTTGCACGTTTCTACATGTTTTGTCACTAACGACCCGGGTTTCTTCTTTCGGCATTTTCATGTATTCTATCACACGGATGTAACAGAACTCACGCATAATAAACAGCTAGCATCGTCTATAAAGCAAAGTTATTAATTGAAGTACAACACAGACCCCATTACGAGAACTACATGATAGCTAAAATAAATTCAATAATTATGATCAAATAACAATTAACACAATTGCCTCTGATAAGTTTCATTAACGATAAATACTGTTCTTTCTTCTTCTTAATTCTTGATAGGATTTTATAAAAAATAATAATCAACTATAATTAAAATTTAATTGGGTGGTTTTTTTGTAACGAAATACCTACTTGTTTTAATGTGGCAAAATTTCAATTTTCAAAAAACTTGAATTTTTTTTTTCAAGAAAACAATAGTTTCCTTTTTTTATTTGATGCATTTTTTAATTGCCGCGTATGTATTTGAAGACAATTTTTTTTTAAATCGGTAGGAATATTTACTGATAACCTAGTACTCGAATTATTTTTAAAAAAATTAACCCAAATAATTGTTCTCTACATTTTTATACTATCAATAATAAGTCAATTTTATAACACATACGAGTAGCGTGGCGTGTATATATTATTGGAAAACTATGCTCGAGTTAAATCTGGCAAAAACATAAACATTATTTCAATTAAATATATATAGCGAGAAATAAACAGCATATTTGTATTACTGGACGTTCAAACAAACCATGGCATTCTTACGTGAATCATCGTAGAACGAATACGACGAACTAATTTAACAGGATCGTGTCCAGCTCATTTGAAACTAAATTGATTCCCCATTGCAGTAAATTAACTCTTCTCCCACAATAAAACAAAATTGACACTTATTCTATGATGAACAAGCTATTTACCGAAAACGATAATCAGGGCGTCTTTGTAATGGATAGCTGGTGTTAATCAAAGAAAATTGTTCTCGTTTAACCTCCCCTTAGAGAACATTTTGCTCGCGATAGAAATTCGAGTGATTTATGACGGGCTGTTCGACGTGTGTCTGTTGTGTACACAATACAACAAAATACAATATGCTTTCATTTCGCGACTCACAAATAATGACCCTACAATAGCAGCGTAATTAAGACGGGGTTGCTTGAGACAACCTTAACGGAAAAGACTACTAACCTCTTCAACTACAGGAAATATTTGTTTTTAAGTTACTCAAAACCGTGACAGAATTGATACTGAAAATTTTTTATAACAATTTTTTCGTTTTTAATTTGCAAAATCGATTTCAAATAATTTTTACAGTGAATATTTATAAATATTTATTTTTAATTTATTATGTGATAATATTTTATGATTCCTTGTAAATTGTTTCTTAGCTCTTGAACCGATCGTTTTTCATACCTGCTACCCTTAACTCAAATATTTACTATAAATATACTCGCTTGTAAATTGTATCAGTCGATAACGCTCGCGATGAGCGAAACCGGTCCTGATCAAAAATATATTGTGAAAATATGTACTAAAAATGTGTTTTTATTATTTTAAATATTTTGCCATTCCATCAAAAAGTTAATGACCATAATTTGATGAAGGCGCATACAATATTAACCCTAGTAAAAATTATAATAGTATCCATATCATGCAATGAGATTGAGCATACGTCTTACCGTCAACAAGAAGCTTGAACGGTACACAATAAGAGTGAACAATGATTTCAACGGCATCGTCTATATAACAAAGTTACTGCTTGCCTTGCGGTGTGTGTTTTCCTGTAATTAATAACTTTAGTATGTGGACGACACTAACTGTTTATTTTAAGTCAGTTCAGTTGCATCCGTATGATAGAATGACCGAAGACGCCGAAAGATGAAACCCGGGTCGTTAGTGACAAAACATGTGGATTCGTACAAAGTTGTAACAATTCAATTTTCTTTTATTATAAAACCTTAAATCTTTCTGAATGAAAACATTGTGCGGTAGCAATAGATATTGATAAAAATCGATAAAAAAAAGTTATCAAACTGTTTTGACAAAATTTGCCTGCTCTGTGGTACAATAGTAGACGTTGATGGTTTTGGTTGCAGATTTTACGAGCTTAAAGCTTGTATAAACAACTTATTTTCAATTGATTCGTGAATCGTATGGATGTTTTTGATATATTAAAATCCCTCTCACGAATAATAGAAACGAAACCGTCTACTCACTGTCTCCGTATTAGTCTTATGTTTTCTTTCCCAACTCTCTTCAAAAAAGGAAATTGTAGCATCAAATACACACAAAAAAAGAATGACTTATTAAGCTTCAAAAAAGTATCATTTAATTGAATTTAAAATCGTGTTACATAAATTTGAATAATACAGGGTTGCAAAGTGTGAACATTGAAATGGATATCTCGCAGTAAATAATGTTGAAGAGAGACAGGGCGAGTGGATGAGGAATGAACGAACATGCTCCTCGTTGACTCAAAAAGTGACTTAAATGAAAAAGCTCTACTCGGCTGATTTAACTTCAACATTTACTATATAGGTCATTCACAATCTTCATCTACAAACACTTCATTGAGGGATTGCTCGTTATCTTTTTGGACGTAAAACTTGTTTAATTTTAATTTGAAAAAGAACCACTTTGCTCTTAGTTACTTTAAAATATGAAACTATTTCCAGATTAGGCAATTTTATTCCATATTCATTAGACACGAGTTTTATCTTTTGAAAAATCGTTCACTTTCCACTATATTAGAATCAGTGAAAATGTATGTTTTCTTTTAATTTATGTTCATTTTATACATTATTTATTATATGTTATGGGCGACAAAAGGGAACATTATATTTTATAGTATTTTTATTTTATATAATTTTAAGTATTCAATATCATAAAAGACATCAATATTTTGCGAAAGTATTTTTATATAGATATATATTACCATCACATTACATTTAAATTTGTTGCTCAAAATTATTAATAGGCAATACATTGAAAAATTGTGATTTTTTATAATAACAAAATATTTTTTAGTACTCAAAGAGAATATTTCCCAGTATTTTTCTGGCTACCTTCTAAGAAACCGAACAAAATATTTTCTCAGTCACACCTATAGCTGAAGAAATGCTTTTTATAAACCATTTCTTTGAAGTAAAATTTGATCGTGTTATTTAACATTGACATTAATTTCATATTTTATTTTTCTTTAACATCCGATTAGAGCTACAATAAATAATTCAAAGATCTATCCAAATCTACTTCATTTATGCGGCATCTGGATATAAATTGGGGTATTTGCTTTCTACTAATCTTTCCTTAAATAAATTTTCTGTGCCTTATCTTCTAAAAATAAATCGGTAAGTCGATGATAGTCAAATCTCGTAATACATATATTTTAATTTTTAAACGAGCTTTTATGCTCAACATCAGAAGCAAACAAAGCCAGCTAAAATTAATAAACTAACTAAATTATTTTTTAAATAATAAAAACACATTTTTTTAGTACTTATTTCCACAATATATTTTTTGATCAGGACCGGTTTCGCTCATCAGTTGGTAATGCTCGCCATGAGCGAAACCGGTCCTGATCAAAAAATATATTGTGGAAATAAGTACTAAAAAAATGTGTTTTTATTATTTAAAATATAATGCCTTTCCATCAAGAAGTGACAGTTAACACCTTAAAAGTGATTAACTAAATTATAACACATGCAATGAACAATTGCTTGATTGATGGGTTATGAAATATTACGGATTTAAAACTGCCTTAAGGCGATAGTTTTTGGTTTCATAATAATATTATTTCAGCTGAAACGTTACATTAAAATGAAAAATACACATTATACTTAAATAATATAATACGTTAAAGACTCACACAGGACACATCTGTAAATTATTAACGTGTTATTTTAATATGGAATCTCGTCTTTCTTAAGTGTTTATTTTATATTAGTTAATACAAGCTGTAAATTTTAATGAATGTAAATTGCAGACAAAATACAATTGCATAAATATTAAAACAGAAGCTTCTATAATAATCAGGCACTAAGCTTTTACATGCCTTGGATGAGACATCATTGTCAGAACTTTGGGGCCCATACATATTTAACTTATTTATTAAAACTTCCTCAGCAGTCCTTCTTCATAGTCTTTCATTAATATCTGTGTTTAAAGGGAGTGCCGAGCAACTAAGCAACCCTTTCCCTTGCTCTAAGGAGGGGTGGAAGTAATATGGCGGAGAAGTGCCGAATCAAATGATATGCCCGAATAACAATTCCATTTGCTCGGCTGCTCTTCTTCAGGGGTGGTTTATCTAAGGACTTTCTTTCAAACAATGGAATAACAACATTACATGACAACAATACAATTCGATAAGTCAACATTTTTACCAATTTATCTTTTAATGAATAAAAATAACGTCTAGATATCAATTATTGTTGAATTCTTCAATAAAAGCCATTCTAAAATTATCGTATTATTTTTTGATACCTCAATATATGAAATAGCTTTTCATAGTTTTCATAAATAACTGCAAATTAATTTCTATAGTTTCATGACAAAGCGCATTCTTAACTGTAAAAATATTTACCTATTATGAGCTTTTTCGGTAAAAATATCCAAAAAATATTTCGATGGTAGTATGAATTGTTAAAAAATTTTATCAATCGGTTTTAAAACATTCTTTTAAACGTTAAAACATGAGTACTCAAAATTATTTCATACATTACCTCTATTAGCATATAGAGTAACTCTGAATCAAAAATAACACACCATTATTTAACATCTGGCTGAATGTTTTCTTCTAGATCGACAATTATGAAAGCTCTCGCACATCGAATAACTGAAAAGCCCTGCCAGAGAGTTCTCCGTCGCACGTGAATAAATAAATATTTATTTTTCATTAATTATTCAGATTAGGGAGGCGTATTAATTACCTCCGAATGAACAAGAGTAAGGGTGTTTGGGCGGGGGCTGTTTGTGTGCTGCTTTCTGCTTTATAATGCGATACGCTGTAATATTTCTCATAATCTTCCGTGTCAGGGGTTTCCACGCACCGGATCGTTGCTATTTTGGGAAAAGGGTAGGTTATTCCAAGTACGATACCCTTAATAGTCTCAAGTTTTTTTAAGTTATATCTGTACAGTTATTTTGACAAAAACACACGATAAAAAAAATGTTTTTATAATTTACTAATATATATTTTTATTATTCATTTTACACGCTATTTTAAATCTATAATACTCTTTATTACCTAAATAGTATTGAAACATGTCAAAAATAAATATTTTTTTTAATAATAGTAAGATATTAATATATAATAACTGTACAGGTAAAAACAAGTTCAATGCTTATTTCTTTCTCTCAATACAGGTGACTCGTTCTTTTTTATAATATTACAATATAATGACTTTTACTTTTTATTTCTATTATTTTTTATGTAAATCATTGCAAATAAGAAAGTCCAAAATTAAATAGTTTTTTTTTTATTACATATTTGACATCAAGTTTTATTATAAAGTAATATTCAAATTCTTCATAATTTCTTTACGACTATCGATGTAAAAATCATATACATAAAAATAAACATAATATATATACATAAACTAATACGTTACTAGTGTCTCCAAGAATCATAACGTTATCTTCTAATTTTATTGAATCAAAATATTCCATTTTAACTTGATATTATTTACGACTTACAATCAAATCAAATCTCTACGAAAGTCATAGCATCGAATATGAATATATAAAACAAATTTAAATTCAATGATTTACAATCATCATTTTACTTCCTTAAAATTATTGTATTATATAATAAAGTTTAATTATTTGATAAGTAATTATTGACCAGTATATTAAAAGCTTGCTTTGTTTCTTTTAATAAGACATTCGTAAAAAAAACAAAAGAGTTACTAGTATCTCATCAAGATGCATTTTTATGAAAATCATAAATCAATTTGTTATTAAGATTTAATAAACTAAATACAACAGTGAAATTAACAAAATATGAAACAAATTTAATAAATATTTCAAAGTCAAAATTATTATTATTTAAACTATTTTTTTCTTTATTACTAAATTATCAGGTAAAAATAAGTACATAATAATAATGTATTATATTTATGCTTTATTGTTGATTGTTATTTTGGTTTCCACCATCGTCAGAACTAGAAGAGTATTGTCGATACTGACATATTTTTGACGTTTTAAATAACGGAAACCAAAATAGTTATAAACATCAATATAAAAAATAAAGCGAAATAACTTGCCTTATTCTACAAAAATAATTGTGTGGCCTACAAAAAAAATATATTAAATACTATTTTTAAATAATTTTAACCAGAAGAAATACTATGAAATAAAAAGTGTTTCGTAATATTTTTTTCAACGACGGTAATACGATAAAACTGACTGTAATTGGAAACGTAAGTGACATAGCAACAGCCTTCGCTTTGGTGGTATAACAGCCAACTTATTTCATAAGCAGCGCATGCATCCAGAATCGTGTATTCGTTTTGATGGCATTGATTTTCTTACTAGTTAAATTATTTGAAATACTACTTGAAAACTTCTGGCGTATTTGTGTGATCTTGATGCGTACGATGGAATAAATAATTAAGCATCGTCGGAATGCGTAATACAATAACAGCGTCTACCAAAGTCCGCCGAGGCTTTGGTGTTAACATTAAATTTTTCGAGGTTTTCAAAAATGTAAACAAAAAAAATGGCATTTTTCCTTATGACACAGGTGAACTTAATCCATTCATATATACAAAAAAAAAATTAAAATGAAGTCGAACATGTAAACGTTACGTCAGTACATGTATTGATAAAATGGATGTTGAATTTTAGAGTCAATTTTTGACATTTCCATATTTGAATGATACAAATGCTCAGTTTTATTTTTTTTATTGTTTGACTAAGATTAAATTCACAACATTCGCTCTCGTTATTCTTATTGATGATTGATTCTGAAATCTTTAATAGAAATTTATTTGACTTTATTTTAATTACAAATTATTACTAAGAAAGAGGTCATTAACATTTTAATTGAAAACTATTTAAATAGATATATATATATTGTACCATTAACTGACATTTAGTTTAAAAAATAGTTCTGACGATGGTGAGCCGAAATAGTTATCGACTATATTTTAAAAACAATTTTATAGAACTCTAATACATTGATATTTTTTTCACCGTGGTAAAAAATAATACCTTTCCACTATGTAGTACAGTAGATCTTACAAGCTAAATATATTTTATAAACGCTTTCTTTTCTTTTCACTTGATTCTGTTCAAAAGTTTTCCAACAGTCTTTCAGGCTTTACAATTTTTTGGTGATGACACTTCGTTTAAAAACCATACGACCACGTTTCCTGTTGTTGTTGATACAATCATTTCTTTTTTAAATTTTACCCATAAATAGTGTTTGAACGCCTTTTAGATTAGTATTGTTCACTCAAGCAATATGACGTGATATTGTATCAATATTTTATAAAATGTTTTACATTAAAAATCGTACATTGAGCCGGAGAAATGTACGGATAAAAACATTATTTCAAATGGTTTACGGCTACATAATATATTTCCACTAACGGCAGAGTGATGTTTAAAAATTTAACAATAAAAGAAAACGAAGAATATTTGTACTAATGGAAGTGTTTGTCAAAGCTGACTGCTTAAAATATCATTCTCATTTATTTTGTTGTTCATATTTTTTGTGTTTATAAAAACAGAAAATAAAAGTCGTTGTTGTAATGTAAATGGCATGCCAGTCATTAAAAAAAATCATTTGTTTGTTAGTTTTAATTCCACTGAAGGAAGGATTCATCACATTATTTGAAATAGTGATATTCATTGTAAAAAAATAACTACCATAAACCAAAAAAAAATCTTTTACGGATTTCTTCCAAAAGAGTACGTTTTATAACCTGTAATGAATTTTTGAATTGTATCATATTATAACAATAATTGTAACAGGTTATATCTCGTTGTATTTCCACTAATTATTCCACGCCTCATGTCACAACAAATAAAAAATAATATTAACTATGATATCGATTGAGGTGCTTGTTTGAATTTCAATTGGAACTGACAGTTTTGTTGCATCCGTATGAGAGAATTCCTGGAGATGCCTGAAGGCTTAACCCGAATCGTTAATGAAACCATGGAAATGATTTTTTTGCTCTTCTAAAGTGTGGAACCAGTCCGGCAAATAGGATGCCGAAATAGCTATCAACTATATTTGTTAAAAATAATTTTGTAGAACTAAAATACATTCCTATTTTTTCACCGTGTTATAATGGAGTTCTACAAAGTGAATGCCAATTCAATCAATAGCATTGAAAGTATCGCTTCTGGTGTCAAGATATTATATTTAAATTTCCAAATAATCAGTTTCGCTGAATCCACAGTCAATGTATTAGTTTTTCCGTATGTTGTTAACAAATAATTTGTATTCTTATATTTATATAAACTATGCAACAATATTTCAATCAATTAAAACACAATTTTAGGACTATTGCCACAATATATTTGTTCGACTATTATCAGCTGATCAGTTGATATTGCTTGCGATGAGCGAAATCTGTCCTAATCATATATCATGTATATAATTGTAAAAATATATTTTTATTATTATCTAATATGTAACTTCTTTTCATCAAAAAGTGAACGTGAACACCTAAAAAATAATTAGGGCTACTTTTAATATATAAATTAAAACTGTATCAAATAAAGCATTATAAGCAAACATCGAATGTTTCCGCATTATCGTGTAACATGGCGCTATTCTATTTTGAAAGTAAAGCAAAGAAACATTTGCAACTTTTCAAGGCAAATAGTTGCACATCCAAAATCCATAAAGCTAACCGTATTTTCATAAGCCTTGCGAGAAAGTTGCAAGTTACACGTCGACATAGATATTATAGTTTTACTGGTCGTAGACTGACGGTAGCTTACAAGGTTTAGTGGTGCCAGAATTTACGTACTTTACCGAGTGGTCGAAGTAGAAGCGGACTAGCAAAAATGGTCAGTTGGAAGTGCAGCTGTGAACTTTTATCGGCTTTGCGAAAGTTTGTAGTGCACTCGCTCTGGGATAGGTGGTGAAAATTCCAACGAAAATCACTAGAAATATACTGTCAAAGATGTCGGGTGCAACATGAACGGCGCAGATTTCGTCTTGGGGCAAGCGATTAGATTTATGTTGGTCTACATCAGATAAAGAATCAAACTTCATTATATATAATAAAAAGCTTAACAATTCTATCAGAATTAGGGATTGCAATTTACTGTCAAATTTCAATAACCGGTAAACGATAAATAATTTCACCCCTTACCAAATAGATGTGGATTACATCATTAAAGTATAACTGTACGCGACTACTTTCATTAAAAATGGTATCCTGGATTGAAACATAAATAATTTTATTTTATTACACAAAATACATTTCAGGTGAATATTGATGTCATAAAATGTACTTTAAATATTTATAGGGTGTTAACTGTCACTTCTTGATGGAAAGGCATTATATTTTAAATAATAAAAACACATTTTTTAGTACTTATTTCCACAATATATTTTTTGATCAGGACCGGTTTCGCTCATCGCGAGCATTATCAACTGATAGAATACAATTTACAAAGTCTATTTATACAAAACAAAAAAATTATTTGAGTTAATGGTAGCAGGTGTACAAAACCATGGGTACAAGAACTAGGAAACGATTTACATAAAATCATACAATATTGATACAAATAAAGTAAATTAGTATAAAAATTAAATGTTCACAATCACTTATTAAGAATTACAATTACAATTATGGTAAATCAATAATCCATTAGGAGCTCTAAACAATCAATAAGGAAGTAAGGAGTGGGAAATTTTTAATGACGAAAATAACCCACAATCACTACTTAATGGAACAAAATAAATTAATACATGAGAAGACGATTAAAGATGAATTGATGAGATGGGAAGATATGGTCAGTCAGGGGCGTTCCAATATTTTCTGTAAAAAAAATAAAGTAAAGGGAGGCAATATCATTTTTCAAAAAAAAAAAAAAAAAATTATATTTATATGAAATATATATTTATTAATCTAATTTTACAATTATTTATTAAACAATTAGATTAATAAACATATATTTCATATAAATATAATTTTTTTTTTATACTTTAAATATGTTTCAGGTGAATATGTGTATGTTTTAAAAGTACGTTTTTAAGTAAATCAGATTTTTTATTATTTGCCACACAAAGATTGATTAATTTAAATTACGACTATGTAATATTTGGTTTTCCTGCCTGTCTTAACTGTTAGTTTATCCATTAACTTATAGATGTAGTATATATATATTTTATACATGTATGCATAATTTGTATCTATTAATATAAATTAATAACGAAAAAAACAATGTATTGGATTATAGAGTTTCTTAATAAATGGTTATTTTCTTTGATATAATGAAAACATACTTGAATATGAACCTTCATACGAATTTTCTTCGCGATCTGTCCCATAAAAACTAGTATCAGCCGCAGTCTGCAGTGGAAATCACGGTGACCGCGATTGTGATAGTGATGACAGATGACATCAGTGTGACAAGTAAAATACTTTTATCTTATCAATGTTGCCGGAGTTTAAAAAAAACTTCTCACTCCCTCATGCATTTATCATAATAAAAATTCGTTATAAATGCCTATATCTGGCATTAATTCGCGATAAAAACATTTCTGGTAAAAACCGTTAAATTATCAATTTACCGGTAATTACCGATGGTGCATTTTAGGCCATTTACCAGCTAACCGGTAAACCAATCTGTAATGCAATCCCTAATCAGAATACATTTAAAAAAACATTTAATATCGAATACGTAATTAAAATACCTATTTACACGTTCCTTCGATGAATACTTTTTTTTCACAAACTTAAAGATGTTTCATACTAAAACTCAACTATATTTAAGTACAATATTACTATTTGTTACTCATTGAATTAATGGCGGTTTCTTTGAGTTCCATTATTCTAAGTTATAAATATTATATCATATATTTTTTTTATAGAAACCAAATAATTATCTTATTTATTTTAATATTAACAATATCGTCACAAGGTGCTCGATGAAATTTAAATCATCAGATTAAAATTTTTGAACTATATATTAGTAACATATTGGATATGTGTGACAGAATTCCTGAAGATAGCAAAAGCTTAAACCCGGGTGAAAATCAAAATATTCAGACATGCACCATGTTTTAACAATTTTAATTTCGATTGTATTAAAACTACAGTATCAAAAGGTTTGTATGAATTTTAAAATATGTATACGCTTTTTTATCATTTACTTAAAAAGTTTTTTTTTTCATATAAATTCCGGATCTTTCAAATTTGGCTGTTGATTCAGTCATAAATTATACACTCTTGATGGGATTTTTTTTAAATCAGTGGAAATTTTAATGAACTCAACGTTTCATTTTGACTTGTCTATGAAAAACATCTTGCAGGTTTTTTGTAATAGCATATAAGAAAGTTTTTAAATTGAAAGCCAAATGTTATCGACATGGTTGTATGATGTGTCATACTTCTTGACAAGCTTTTCTTCTAACATATCGTCGTCGAATAAAAACCTGCAATATTAAAGACTAAGTTAGGCTTATTAGCCATTACTAAACGAACAACATTTTCAACGTATTAAAGACAAAACTACTTAGTTATTGACAAGAAACATATAATAAAGAATGCATTCATAAATCAGATGATTGTAGAAAATGCTGTGAAGTTTATTCATATATTTTCCTTAGCGAGTGCAGAGAAACAGAATTGTTCCATACAAAATACTTAAAAGACAGCAACTTTGTGAGATTTTATAATGAAGAGTATGACAGACACTTTGTTTGATCTCACGTTCGATATCATTTATTCACATTGCCTTTAGAGTTTCGTTCATTCGCCAGTGTAACGCATACAAAGTCATGTGTATTAAAGCGGTGCAAGTATTTTTATAAATATTTTATATCATACTACAGATACGTTTGAGACATTTATTTTCAAAAAGTGAAAATGTCTTAAATTTCATACTAAGCTTAAACTGAAAAAGAAATATCAAACATATTGTTGTGTATAAACTAATCTTTACATTTTTTTTTTGATTTGCTGTTCATTTTCTTAAGAAAAATTTTTGTTTGCTTAAAAATTTTAATTGTTATAATGTTGTAAGATTCCACATGTTTTGACACTAACGACCGGGTTTTCGCCTTTCGGCATCTTCAGGCATTCTATCACACGAATGCAACACAACTAAGTTAGGGTCGTTAGTGACAAAACATGTGGAATCATACAAAGTTTTAGCAATTCAAATTTGATATTGAAATTCCACCAAGCACCCTCAGTTTATATCATCAAATTTGTCAAAACATCACATTTTTCTGGTGAACCTGAATTGACTAGGTTTAGTATTAAATATTAGAATTTATCAAAAAAAAATGATATTTGAATATTCAAATATTTTTCATTCATAGTATTATTAGTAGTCTATTAAGTCAGTGTATTGGAAAAATATATCATGAGATTATTTATTTTATATCGATAATTTAATAGATGATTTACTGAAGTCACGTTCTAGATTTTGTTGACAATAATTAATGCGCTGCACCACAAATTTACTTTTTTATGTATATGAAATCAAACATTTTTTTATTATAACTTGATTATATTAATTTAAAATTAAATTGAATATATTTTTCTATCATATTTTAAGTTAATATAAAAATACCATTGAAGATAATTCAACGGCTATTTATTTTTATATGTACTGTAATTTAGTCAGAATTCTTTTTATCATCCAAAAATACCCTATTCAAAGATAAAATTTGAGAAAAAAAAAGATGTTCAGTCTTTAGTTGGTAATATAATTCCATGACGACCATATTTCGAGTTGTAAGGTTTCACTGTTTATAAAAAGAGTTATAATAAGGGATCTTTCAATAAGGAAGCTCGCAATTTCTTAAATTTCATATAAAATATATATAGTGCGTGAGATATCCATTAATTTTTCATTTGAAAGTATATTTTATGGCATAATATTTGGAATATAACGTTGTTCATATGGCTGCCACGGTCTTTCTTTGTAGTAAATATTCGGTTAGTCCAATTTTCAATAACTTTGTTTCCGAAATCTCGTTAAATTTGTTGGATGCTGCTTGTTATTTTAATTTTGAAGTCGGTAACGGCTTGCTGTTTATTCGTAAAGATTTGTGATTTAAGGTAGATTCAAATGAAGAAGGCTAAAGGCGCTAAAACGTACCATCTCATAGTCTAGTTCACATCACTTCATCGCAGAAAAAGCAAGCTCCAAATAAGATTTTTAAGCTTGATGAACTACACACGTTTTTTAACGTTCATACGATTTATATTAATTTTCCGTACTTCCGTACTCAACAATCAACAATAAATTTTAGAGATGTTCCTTTAAAAACATGGCTGCTATAACAATTTTTGAGCGTTCCTATTGAAAGACCCTTTAAAAAAAAAGCCAACAAAGTTTAATAGATTTAAAGCCATGATTAAAAAAATATTTTAACGCTTGTTTTACCGTTAACGACGGAACACAATAATCAGCAGAAGATAAACACACTTTGTTCCTTTTCAAATTATGACTGTTACTGTTTCAATTTCGCCATTAAATATTCAAATCGTCATTAAATAATTATTAGGAGTCATCAAAAGTTTTACGGGGAAAGATGTTCCGTAAATTCCTTCTTCAGAAAAAGCATTAGAGAACACTTCCTGCCTTCTTCCTCACCTCTCGCTCGAGGTAAATGCAGCCAGCTATAAAATACATTTTACTACCGCGGCTACTACACCTGCGCCCCTCCCCTTCCGGGATGCACACCTGTACACCCTGATGACGTCACGCCGGTGACTTGTTTACCGAGTGCTAAACTTTTCAATACCTGTCGTAGGCAGAACACTTAGTTAAAGTAATAAGTGAAAACTTTCAAAAATAAGCTTGCAAAAAAAAAAGATTTTTCGCCTGAAAACTTTTCTTTCATTGGCATATTTTTATTGAATATTCGTTATTTAAAATGGGAGAGATTGAATTCTTCATTGCTGCCTTTGATTCAGAACAATTTTTCATAGAATAATATGTCTCCGTCATAAAGTTATTAAATTACTTTAATAATTGAAAAGGAATATTAAAAACATTTTGCTTTGATGAACTCTTACTTTTGAATTATATAACGCAGACTTTGTGGCTTCTTTACGCGTCATATTATTTTTATAAAAATAAAATTCAGTACCTTTGTTTGTTTCTATCGAGGTGAATTACAAGTTTTCTCCAAATTGGTCACAAGGCCTCAAAATTTTAAATCATTTTATATTTATAACTGAAAACATTTTTAATTAAAAATAACTTTTAAAACAATATGTTACTGTTTCATTTTTATTTCTATTCATTCATTCGCCGCTGAACTAAAATTATATTTAAAAGTAATGAGTTTCTCTCAAAATAACCGATATTTAATCATCTTTGTGGCATTATTTTTCCAAATTTACTTACATATTGTTTTTCATAAATTTTACTTTGAAAGCAGCAAACTGATTTACCTATCATATATTTCATTATAATGAACATTACTTATAAAAGATTGATCAAAAAATAAAATTATCGGCTTAAAAAAGATCACATATATGTTTGTCAAAAATACTTTGTCTTGTGCTCAGTTTTTATTTAGAATAATCTTGAATCTCAATTAAATAGGAATAAATCAAATGTGACTTACTTTTATCTGTCATCAAAAATGACATCGCAGTAATTTTTCCATTTTAAATTTTATTAATTTCAGATTTGAAGCTTTTTCAGAGCTTGTTCGGTAAAAATCTCATCCCGGGCGGAAAATGTACAGCTCCTGAATTTATCCTTGAAAGTTTCCTTTGAGTTGCGATATTCATATTTACCTGATGACAAACACACTTCCTACTTCAAATAAAAAATACTCACTTGTATAGCAAGTGAGTAAACAGAAGTTTTTTCAAATATAAGCCGTCGTAAAAATATTTCTGAAGTTTATCCCAGCTGAGCTTTCCCAGATAATTTAATGCTCAATTCGTGATCTTCAAAGGACTCGATAGCTAAAATGCTTAACACAAGCCTGATTTCAGTACTGCCCTAACCTGTCGCTTTTGCAGAGAATGATTCAATTTAATAAATTGAATAATGCAATAGACACACGACCCTCAATAGCTTTGTTTAGTCAACTATTTGGCTCGACGATTTTTATAAAAGACTTTAAAATATCAGCGATAACAACTTCTTTTTTCGACAATTTTTTTTAGATTCTATAAATTCTTAACCACTTTAAATACCAAAACAATGCTTTAAATAATAAAAAAACTTTCTTTTACTTATTTCCACAATATATTTTATGATCAGAACCGGTTTCGCTCATCGCAAGCATTATCACGTGATAAGATAATTGGAAAGTGACCAAATCAATGATTAAGACATATATACTCCTTAGAAGTTGCAATGATATATACAATAAAAACAATTACATTATTTACTTCTTATATTTAGAGAGTATTCATTATAATTGTAATTTAAAAACATAGACAAATTTTTATTGTAGAATTTTTTTACGATTCCACATGTTTTAAAACATCTAAGCATCATACAAAGTTTCAATAATTCAAATTTGATTTTGAAATTCCATCAATCACCTTCAGTAGATATTACAGTAATATAAATTATAACAAAAAAAACAATATCTAGTTTTTGTATTCATCTTTGAATTAATATTTTATATTCCAAAATATTGCTCCATTTTATTTTTCTTAGCTTTTCGAGCCATTTCATATACCTGTATTTTTAAAAAATCATTTATTTATAAAAAAAAACACATGATTTTATCTTCTGTTATGCTTAAATGACAAAGTAGGTAAAAAAGAATTATTTATTTTGACAAAGGAATCTCATATTATCTAAAAGAAGAAATTTCAATTTACTCATCTTATTGTTGTGCAATATCTGCCAACATACTTTGGTGATGATTTTGGTAATATTTTTTTTTACTCTTAAACAACAGTTATTCTTTTTTCGTAAATCCTCGTTTACTGAATAAGTGCCACGCCACTTTATTAATTAGACTAATTTTTATTACATTAATTTAATAAATAACAACAACACATATTATTTATTTCAGTATTATAATCAGGTGACCAGTGACCACTCGTCGACGTACATCCCAATATATAAAGCTGAAATGACTGCGTATAAACAGTTATATAAAATTTTCAATCACCAATAAACTGATTGTCTTCAATGTCATCATATTTCATTTTTCCACCAACTTGATCACAAAAGAACTGTACAGGGTGCAGGTTCCATGCCCGATATTCGGCCATTAGCGTATCCGACAATAAAAAATTTTAGTTTTATAAATTCAAAAGTGTTTCGCTTGTAATATATATTGAAACATTACAATTTAAAAGAATATAAAAATAGTACATCAATGTAAATTTGAAAAAAGCTTTTTTACATTTCAAATTTATGTAATCGATTCGTGGAGGTGTTTTATAATATAAAAAAATTATAGTGTAAAAAAACATGTTTGATATCGTAGTAATGTTTTGTGACAGCCGTAGACTATCTATGTGTAAACTGTAGACACCTACGGTATAAATAGATAGACGCGCTTTCAATATTGCCCCCTACCGCGATCGACAACTGAGCCGATGTTGTTATAAAAGGTCTCCCTCACTTTTCTCTCTCCAGACTCCAGACTCAAATCCAATTTGTATTCGCCAGTTTAAAGTTGACTCTTTTTATGCAAAAGTACTTGCGCTATCATTGATTATGTCCCTTGTAATTAATTTTACACTGACTGGCGTCGCTTTTACGTCAACCTTAAGCGAGAATCAGCCGAAAAGTTAAGTGTCCGTGGTTCCGAATATTTTTTTCAATTTTGTAATATTTTTATTATACTGAAAATTTAAAGCCCTGACACGATAATAATTTTACTTGAAATATTAAATTCAATTCATCGTTGAATTTTTTTGTTTTTAAGTCTTTCCTTACACAATATTATTTTTAAATATCCAATTGATAAATAAAAACATTGCATGTATACGTCTTTAGCGATTTCTGATTAGGTTATTTGATATAGTCTTTACCAAATGAGAATTTGAATTAATTCATAATTTACAAAATAAACACCATATATAAAACTTTTAAGGTGTTTACTATCACTATTTTGATGGAATGGCATAATATTTAAAAAAAAAAACACATTTTTTAGTACTTATTTCCACAATATATTATATTTTCAGATAAGGACCGGTTTCTTTTTAAAAGTTTATTTTTATCGTCTATCCATTTCAATTACTAATATTCAAAATCCTGAACCGCAACACAATCAATTTCATTCTTTTTCTATAATGTTTTTAATTAAAAGCTTTAAACAATATATATATTTAATAATAAAATGAACAGTTTCAGTTTAACATATTTTATAAATATATATGTATATTGTAGATCAATATCTTTCAATAACACAAATATCGTTATAATCACTCGTGTGGTTTTTAATAACATTTAAATATTTTGTATTTTTTGTTAGCTTAAACATTATGCATCCTCTTACAAATTAAAAATCATACAATTTTAAAATGCCTCAATATGGAAAAAGTATTTAGATAAATAGTTTTATCTGTACAAAGGCTTTCAGAAAGTGCTTTTAGCTACAAGCTGTTATTTTGAATTAATTGAAGACCATTTAAAAGTTTTCGAATGAAAAATGCTTGGAATCAAACGGGGGAGTTTTTGTAAGTTTTGCTCTTTTAGTGTTCCACGATGGGCAAATATTTATGGGGTCCCCGGCTCACACTTTGAGAGCTATTGCTTCTTTAAATTGCCGAAATTCTTTCATAAATCAAAAGTTGAGTAAAGAATGAGCTCGGTGTTTACACGAATTTATTTTAGCAATCTGAGAACAAAAAATCCACACAGTCTTTTTATTACTCAGAGCAACTCAATTTATTTTTAAATTGACTATTTTTTGACAACTCACTTTAATAAACGAATATAGTTGTTAATGTATTCAAAAACAGCTTAAAATTCTTTTCATCTGTTCCGTAAAAGTTTTTTAGAAGAAAGCAAAATATATATGTACATATACATGCACAGTTATATAACAGATAAATACAAAACCGGGGTTTTCTGATGTATCTGAATATTTAAACATTTACTAAAAGCACTAAATAGCATTTGTTAACCATAAAAAAGAAGTATTTAATTTAAATCGTTAAAACTTTACTAAGTAAGATTTCACATACTTTGATCTTAACAACCCGGGTTTCGCTTTTCGGCATCTTCAGTCATTCTATCGCGCGGATGCAATAGAACTGAGTTCGGGACGTTAGTGACAAAACATGTGGAATCGTATAAATTTTAAAAAATCAAATTTCATATTGAAATTCCGTCAAGCACCTTTAGTCGATATTATAAAAGAAAGAGTATTTATACTGGAAAAGAAAATGAATGTTCTGCGAGGTTTGGCATAAATCAAATCATCGGACGGCACGTTATAAAACTACTGATGACGTGTATTTACATGCATATCACTCACAGAAAAATAATTTTATGCGTCAATAGTAATTTTGATATTATCAACAAAAAAAAATATTTAATTTCTACACATATTTTTCAAATATATTATATAATTTATTAGATATTTAAATATTATTTCATATAGCGGTACGGTAGTAAGAATTTTTTAAACTTTTATTTGCTAGTTATCTATAATCAAGTATTTATCAAACAGTCTTTTCTACCTATTTAAATTGTTCTTTCTATTTTTAACACGATAGAAAATTTTCACAAATGATATCACATTTTTCATCACCTCATAAAATTCCGAATAACCCCGGCTAAATTTTTTTTTTTTATTCATAAACTATAAAATTTAAGAGAATTTCATTCATGTGATTATTTCCACTACCGTACCGTTTACAAAGATAATTCAATTTCAATATTTTTTATGGAATTTTCTCCGAATTTCGAAGGCTGTGATATTGATTTGTAAAATGAAGTTTAATTTTTCAGAATTATCTCATAATCTCTAAGCCAAAGATTCCAATGTCATTATGAGTCTCAAAACGGCGCTTAAGTAAATCATAAAATTCGAATGGCACTTTCCAATAGGCAGAGTTTCTTCAAAACACTCCATTCTTATTGAGCTATCAATGTTAATTAAGTTCAACCTATACTTCAATAAAAGGTAGAAAAGTATTTTTTTTTGTATTATGAAATAGTTAAACAAAATTTAATAGGATTTTTTTCCTTTATTCGTACTTTGTCTGTTTTACTTTACTTTTACGAATCATTTACTATTGTAAATTACAAAATTTAGTCTTTTATTGAAAACCTTAAGAGTTAAATTCTATGTCTTTTAAATAATAAAAAACTTATTTTTCATTCGTGCACACTAAAATTCACAGTCTAATATTTTTGGACATCGTGATTTATTTTAATAATTCTATTCTCTTTTAAATTTAATTACATAAAATAATTTTTTTCAAAACCACATTTTCAACTATATATTGTCAAAATATAAGTAGCATAAAAACTTTAAATCTATTATTGTGGAACATATAAAAGACATTTTATTTATATGATTATCAGTTGTTTATTAGTTTTCGTAAGTTTATTATCAATACTAAAATTTATTCATTTTAATTCTGGAAAAATAAAGTTGAAGAAATCATTTTAACGACAATAAATAATACTATACAACTTACTTTATACTTCTGAGAGTATTAAATACCGCTAATGGTGATCTTTCATCATAACCTTTTTTCTATGAAGCTCTAAGTCGAACCAAAAGTAGGAATGGGATGTTGATTAACTGCATACATAGCCAAATATTCTTATTTGTTTGTTTATAAATATTTCCATGCAGATGCATATTGTTAACTCTTATTGTAACTATTGCATATAACTGTATGATTCGTATTTTTAAGTTGAAACTGTGAACAGTTGAATGAATAGCTGTTAGAACTTAGTATTTATACACAAAAGAAAATGTCTATAATTCAAGCAAAAACAAAATATCAATCAATTTAGTTATTAATCTCATTTAAATGAAGTCTAAATTTTGGATTTATTAGCATTTAAAGATCTATTTGTAATTAAGATCAGGAATTCGTTTGTATATGGATTCAAGATAATCTTAATATCTCACATTATTTTTCCATATTTTTAAATACATTTTTATACACATTTAAACTATTTACAATATATTACACATGCGATTATTAAGCGAATAATGTTTAAAAGCTTTTTCGTATTTAATTTAGGTGTCCATGCATACAAAAAACACCAGTAACAATGAAATACAATTGAAAAGGATCCAAATAAAGCAACAGATGGGCGAATCTTTTATCTGCCACGTTTAGAGCGTGCCAAAGATCCCTTTTACGAATAAAACCTCTTATTATGTATATGTCTCTATTGCTATGTACACTTAGAATCCGGTCCTTATTTCGCATTCATTTTCGTCGTCTGTGTATGACTCGCTTTAACCTTTTAGCTGTGATAAGCTTTAAATAAATAATCTTGACATACAACAAAATTTGTTTAACAATACATTTTTTGAAGAATAAAGAATCTTGAATCAAAACTGAAAATACAGACTGACGTAAAGACAGTCGTTTTTTTATATTTGTAAAAAATTAACTATTAAGTTACATTCTTCTTATTTTGCAATATTCGTTATAAAAGGTAACTGACATGTCTTCATACAAAGCAAATTAAATCGTTTTGTTATCGATTCAATGTGGAAGTATATTAACATGTTTTTGTTTAATTAAGATAATAAATTGCAAAAAAAAAATGGAAAACATTTCTCTTGTAATATTTGCTTTTTTAATGCCATATCAGTTTTCCAAAACTATATCGAATACAATTGGAATCTAGTGGATTAGAAAAATTTAAATATCGCACCGATTAAAATATGTGAATAAGCATTTAGTATCCAGATTGTTCTCAATGACTGTATCTGGCATTGAAAGTGTATTACTAAAAATTGTACTAAAATATTATTTGATAACTTATAATAAATTCAATTCAATATATAAAAGTAACATGTTTTCGATTCAGTATAAAAAAAATAACATTTTTTATATTGAATCATTTTCAACGCTAAAAATCATGTACTCCTTAATGAATACTTATTCTTGCTGCAGCCATGTACTGTTTTCATAAGAATTTAACCAACTCTCTGCTTTCCAGCTGATTTTCTTTTTTAAATGAATTGACAAATGTAGTGATTCATATGTTATTTGTAGGAATCACAAATATTGTTATTGACATCGAGTATTTGATATCTTTGGTATTCGACACGAAACGGTGAAATTTTTTCCCTTTCATTTTCCTTCCAGACTCATTGTTATGATCTGATTTTACATTGTGCTTTCCGTAGAACCCATTTGATATCCCTTACATATCTACTGATTCATACATCTCACAACTACTACTCGATGGATCATAGCTTACTCTTTGCATAAAACGTGGCTTTTATGGAAGTTTGTCGTTCTCGACTGAATATATATTTGAAAAAAAAACATTTGTAATATTTCGATTGAAATTTAAGATGATACTCTTAAAAAGTTTTTTCTATTAACGACATAAATATACTTACTTTTGAAGTGATAACTGTCACTTCTTGGTGAAAAAGCGTGATATTTTTAGTATCTTTTAAGGTGTTAACTGTCACTTCTTGATGGAAAGGCATATTTTAAATAATAAAAACACATTTTTTAGTACTTATTTCCACAGTATATTTTTTGATCAGGACCGGTTTCGCTCATCGCGATCATTATCAACTGAATCAGTTGATCAGTTGAATCAGTAATCAGTTGATAATGCTCGCGATGAGCGAAACCGGTCCTGATCAAAAAATATATTGTGGAAATAAGAACTAAAAAATGTGTTTTTATTATTTAAAATATTTTTAATAATTAAGCCAGATTTTTTAGTACCTGTTTCCACAATATATTTAAATAAGTTAAAAAATTAAATGTCCACAATCACTTATTAGCATTGTTTGAAAATTGAAATGAATAATTTTGGTTGAAAATTATATATAAGTGATTGGAAACATTTCATTTATAAACTAATTTACATTATTTGTATTAATATTGTATGATTTCCTGTAATTTGTTTCTTAGTTCTTAGACCCATGGTTTTACGTACCTGCTATCTTTAACTCAAATATTTTGTATAAATAGATTTGTTTGTAAATTATATTCTAACAGTTGATAATGCTCGCAATGAGCGATACCGGTCCTGATCAAACGAATATACTTTGAAATAAGTACTAAAAAATCTGTTTTTAATATTATTAACTATTACTTCATGTTGTCTTGATGCAAGTTATATCAAATTTGTACTTTTATTTACGTGGAAAATATTATATATAGAAGTTTCTAAATATGCGTATCAAATTCTGAAAATTATTAATGTTGCATATGTTTAATTTGACACAGGCAAGCAACATAATAATTTTCAATTAAATACTTAATTAATAAAAAATTTGCATCACGTATGGTTCAAAAAGTGGCGATTCATTTTTAACAGACTGTGTTGCCTGTAATGCCATAGATTAATAATTTAATTACGACCCATTGAAAAATTAAACATATATTTGACACAGGCAAGCAATATAATAATTGTCAATTAAATACTTAATTAATAAAAATTTTGCATCACGTATGGTTCAAAAAGTGGCGATTCATTTTCAACAGAATGTGTTGCCTGTAATGCCATAGATTAATAATTTAATTACGACCCATTGAAAAATTATAAATCGTTGTACATTATATGGTAGAATTTTATTTAATTCGCTGAAAGAATTATGGGTTGTGAGGAGTAAAAAAAATATTTTTATATGAACAATTCATATTTTTAATCATTGGGTAATTGCTTTAATTTTAAACATAGTTGTTCTAAATGAAATGTTGGTAATTTGGATGCAAAATTTTGCAGGTATCAAATGACACGGTCTTGCGTGAGTTTTCCTTTCCCACAGCTTAAAAATGAATGAAGAAATTTGAAATTAAAGAAAAAGCACTCATGGCTGGATACTAATTAGTAACTCTAAAATGACTGAGTGAAAAACTTTTAATTTTTGTAGAAAAATATAGTATTTTGCTATATCCCTTTTACAAAAAGCGATTACTTTATATTCATTATGACCATTCATTTTGGTTATTAACTGATCATTAGGTATTCCAGAAAATCCCTGCTGTGTACGGTAGGGTAACTCAGGTTACACGTCAAGACCATGGCGCGGGAGTTATAAACCATTAGAGCGGGGTTAAGGGGGTACTGTTATCCCCCTGGAAAGTTACGCACGGTGCGAAAAGTTTTCTGAGAGTGGAGGCTTAATTGGGGAAATCTCTTGGTTTTATATTTCAGTTACATCTGTCTGAAGACCTTTAGGCTTAAAGGGGTTCGATTTGTTCAAAGGCGGTTAAATGTAGCCCTTTGTCAGAATAGAGCGAGAGTTGAGTTATCCTATTCTGCAAGGTGAGTTGGAAGGCTGCCACATAGTAACCATTCAACTCCTTTAAAAATCGATATTTTTTAAATATGTTTCACTGATAATTAACTTCAATATTATACGTATTAACCAAAATTACTAAATCTAAATTAATGTCAATGAAATTGAAGCAATGTATTTAACTATTATTGTCTTATTTAAAATATATATATTGAGACCTCACGACAGTAAATGGACTTCGTAATGTATTATTTACCGATACTTTCTATTGTGGTTATAATTTCAATATATACAATAATCTAAGAGAATGTCTGTAATGTACGACGTACAGGGAAAACCAATTACAATGATTTATTGCTTATTCAGAGTGGTTTGGATATACACTGAAATGGTTTTGTGGCTACAACTTTATTTAATCTTATTTTAAAACGGTGTGAATATATTTATTTTAATAATGTTAAAAATCTCAAATACCATGTGAAGGAAAAAACAATATAAAAATTATTTTATTTCAATATTCAATGTAACTAAAAGTTACGGTTCAACTTTAAGTGATTTCAAATGGCACGAAACAATTATAATGATTTTATTTAAACTAAACAGAGCTTAATTAAATTCAATGTTCATTCTCAATAACTAACTTAACCTTCCATATACTTCTTTTCTATATTATGATTTACTCACATTTGGTATTAAAATTTTATCAAATACCCATAAAATATCGTAAATGAAATAATGTGATAAGAAAAATTCATTTTTTGTAATTAAAACTTATAAAAATCGTCATATAGCAAAAATATGCAATAAAGGCACACTAAAAAAAAACATCCGGTTGAAGATACATAATGTAGTTAAAATTTTTTGTATTTATTCTCTTATTTTATTACAATCCTAATTCTTAATTAGAAATCACTAACAATAGTAGATTTATTAAAATAAGTATTGTACCACGATTAAAAATTCACTCTTTCTACCATATTACAAAAATACAAATATTTCTAATAGAAGAATCACAAGCTACTCACTTTTTACTACGGTTAAAATAGTGTAAATGACGCAAAATTAATAGCTGATCGCTTTTTCAGCAACAAAAATTAATGTATTAGTAAACTTACATAAAAAAAATAAAGACATATCAATCCCGTCAATATAACGACGAAACAGTTTTAACTTAAACACTTCGCAACCAGTCCTTCATTTTGTATATTTTGGGATTTTTTCGTTTCAATTTATGCAAACATGGGCCCCCTAACCAACAACGTATGAAACTAAAAATGAATGAAAAGGAATTTATTTATAACTCGTCCATATGACAGTCAATTGATTTTCAAAATGGACTTGAACTCGTACACGGGTTAAATGCTTCAATATTTTAGTGTCGTGCAAATTATGTTATTATTCATTCATTGTATCTTTCTATTTTTCTTTTATTTGGGGTGCAAAATACATTTATTTGTCAGTCTTCATCTTTAATAGTATTTTACCCTTCAATTGTGGTGCTTTCCTTTATGATTGGTTTCAACTTAAATTTTATCTGAAGTCGTAAATATATTTAAATTATTTTCGTCATTGTGGATATGTTGATTATCATGTCTACGTGCAATAGTTCATTGTATTTTCATCAAAATATTCAACAGCACAATCAAAATTTCTGTGACATTATTTCTTTGATAAACGTATATGAAAAATACCAGCTGTTTTTGATGGATCGTTTATGAAGTTATGCCTTTAATATTAAAGAATTTAACACGGTGAAAAAATAGCAATGTATTTTAGTTCTACAAAATTATTTTTAACAAATATAGTTGATAGCTATTTCGGCTCACGCCATCGTCAGAACTTGATGTTATGATGGAGTTCTACCAAGTGAATGCCAAATCAATCAATTAAAGAATTTAGATTAATGTGAAATTTTAAGAAAAACTCAAACCAAACAAAATTTATATTAAATTGGTCTGGGTTTGTAAATTATTAATAGTGGTGGCATTAATTTTGTAAACACCCTATGATGTTAAGGGGAGACGCCCAAGCTTTACAAAGTTCAGACACTCTTGGGACTTGGCCGGTTCTTTGTCTAAGATTACAGGTAGCCACCCCTTATAAGGCTTTTTAGGAAATATGATCGCTAAATAGGCCAAATTGAGTACTAATTTTCTTATTTCGTTCGGACCATGCAATTTGACCGTATATTCGACAACAAGCTCAAAACATTATTTTATTGACCAACGTTTGTTTTAATCTTTGTTCCCTTAAACTCATCGAGTTTTTCTACATGACTATATCATTTACGATATTTTGTTCCCAGCAATGAAGCAAAATAATTTTATAATCGTAATTTTATAAACTTATAGAGATAAAGTTTCAATTCAAAATTTCTAAATTTATATATTTTACATAAACTAATTTCTTATACAGGCAAGTATTTGGGTTCTTAAATTTACTTTTCATAAGTATATTTTTAACTGTCATTGATCGACTCAAAGGCATGATATTTACAACATTTAAAATACATTTTTTAAGTACTACTTTCTCAACATATTTTATGGTCTACTGATCACTTAATAGTTCTCGTGATCATCGAAGCCGGTTCTGATTATACAATATTGCGTAAATAGTACTTTAAAATTATTATAAGTAAGCAACTCTATCATTTCGTCAACAACAATAATATAAAGAAACAAAACATACGTTAAGTTACAGTGCTCATTTTTAAGTGACTTATTTAAAAATTTATAAAATCGAGTTTTATTGCTAGTTGAGATTTCAATTTCAGTGACGTTAGTCAGTTCTATTTCGTCCATGTAATAGAATGCTTGGAGATACCAAAATTTTAAACCCGTGTCGTTAGTGACAATATGACAATTCCATTTAGATATATTTTTATTGATAAAAACCTAATTCGTTGTACTATTTCCACAATTTTATATTTTCATGATCACGACCGATTAACCTCAACAATCAAAGAAAAATTTAGTTTATTACTATTTTTATATTAAAATTTAGAATGGAAACAAAATCTTACTTCTTTCATTGATTTTTATATCTATTCTAAATAATAATAAATTACGATTTCCTTCGCATATTGCTCATTTTCACGTTTAAATAACGTGTATTTATTATTTTACTTTTTTCGAACAATTTTAATATCAACATCACTCATCTTTGGGTTATATTGTTTTCTCCGCTAATAATTTATCAACGCTTATGACAGAGTTTGTCAAAGTTTCAAGCGGTTCTAATATGCCAATTATTTCACACGGTGTAAGTTTATTTAAGTAAGTTAAAAGATTACAACATCAAAAAGATTTATTTACTTTTTTTTCTCAGTAGTTTATTTTCTGATGAACTTGATGCTTATATCGGAACACAGTATTTTATTAATTTAAAGGTCTTTCTATTTTTACACAATCGGTAATACATGTATTTAATATTTAATCGATTACCAACGGAAGATATTGATTCCTGTCTGGAAAAGATTTACTTATTATGTGTATTCACGTTAAAATGGATATGAGTAGTTATTTTTAACTTTCAAGAGCGATTTACTTTGAATTTCCTATATTAATATAATCATTTGGTCATGTAAACGGGGAGCATCATTTTTATTGTATTTATTTGTGTAATGTACGTGACTAAAAAACGTTCAATCTATTTTTTTTTTTTGAGAAAATCGGTGTAGAAAGATTGAGCTATAAATGGTTTTATAGTTTGCGTATAAATTTTTATCTCTTTATTCTCTGGATATTTGGTGTCACATTTATCTATTCTAATGGACTAAAATATTATTTAGTACATTGAGACAAATTCCAGTATTTTTTTGAAAAATCAAGGAAATTATATGGTATAATTTATGATATCGACTGAAGGTGTTTGATGAAATTTCAATATCAAATTTTAATTGTTACAACTTTGTACGATGTTGACTCCACATGTTTTGTCATGAACGACCCTGGTTTCGCCTTTCGGCATTCTATCACACGGATACAATAGAACTGTCAGTTCGAAAGTTGTAACAATTCAAATTATATCGTAGTAAAATAGTTTTATTCGGTAAATTGAAAATCAGTATTAAATTTGTGTATCGTCTGTTCAAATTTTAAAACATCATTTTTAGTTATAAACGTAATTATTTTATTCATTTCTACTGGCATGCACTCAATTTATATTCGTTACAAAAATTTAACGTTTCGTCACTTGAGTTTCGCTGATATTTAGAATGGGATGGCAAAAAGTGGCTGAATATGAAATTATGATTTGATGGGAGAGAAAACGTAAGCCCCATGGTACTTACTTATTTGGCCACTTTCACCACCATTGGGATAACTTATTTAAGTTAAATATATATCATCCCTGCATAAATTCGTAACTCCATGGGATGAGCTTCTGCTTCTCTGTGAAATATACATGGATACCAATGTGTTTATACAGTATTTCAAATATATTTTGAAGTCACCTTAGTTTGAGATAAAATTAACTAAGAAAACTATGTCGCTAAATTTTATATGTATATATCACGCACACAATATTGATGTCATATTTTTTATTTAAAAAAAATAATTAACAGCTTTTCGTAAATAAGACTTTTCTTTATCCAGACAAATCCTAAATTCTTATGTTACTTTATAAAAATAAGCAGTGATATTTTTCTTCTTGGAATCCCAATATTTTTCTTAGTATTTGATCAATTCTAAATAAGTAACCAAATATTGTAAATAACGATATAAATACTGGATAAGCACAGCTTTTCACAAACAAACGAAAAATAATTCCCTTTTCTATTGAAAGCGAAAAATGAAATATTTGCAATGAGAAAAATATTAATATTATATTATATCATATAAACGAATAAAATCGACGTGAAGTTTTCCCATTTCTTTGTTCGGCCATGATTTTCTACGTTTTTTAAAGCTCGAACTGTGTTTATCCATTTTCTTTTACCAGTACTTCATCTAAGCGGCTTAAGTTTTAACACGAAATGGAGATATCAGACATACAAAAGAAAAACAGCGAAAATCCGCAATAAGGCGTATCTCACGCAAACTTGAGAACGCATCTTTGAAATGTTCTGTACAATACAATAATATGATAGGTCGGGATAATAAATCACAATAATTTTGACAGCCAGGGATTTTTCATTGCCCGTTCCCATGCAACATCATGAACTTTTGTTAAAAATGGGTTCCATTGACCGCGCTGGGTATTAATTTTGTTCAAACTTCGTTCATTTTTTTATTAAATTAAAAGAGTTTCGGGAGCTTATTAGATGATTTGAGTGAGACTTTGCGGAATTTAATTAGTCTTAATAAGTATCAAATTCTGAAACTTTTGAATAATTTAACTGTTAACATGTCATGAACACTTATTGTATTTTTAATTAATTTCAAAATTATTAAATATTTAAATGAAAAAACCAATGGATAATAATTTTATTATGAGACAACAGCAATTATCTATGAAAATTTCCACATATAAATGAATATACCTATATAATTAAATTTTATAATTATTAATTTCACACATTCAATTTATAATATCGATTGGAGGTACTTTCAATATCAAATTTGAATTGTTAAAACTTTTTTTTCTTTTAACTCCCCCTTGTTGTATCATATACGTGAGGTCTGTAGATAACATATCGACAATGTCATAAAATAATTTCTTACATTGCGTCACTTGATGTTTAATTGTTACTGGCCAAATTAAAATTAATAGTTGTTTCTTAAAAAAAACCCAATTATATTTTAATGGTAGCGGTTTTTTTTTTTTTATTTTTGTTGTAAAATCCTTTCAATTATTACTCATTAACAGTATTTATCGTTAATGAAACTTATCACAGGCAATTGTGTTAATTATTATTAGATCAATATTACTGAATTTACTTTGGCTGTCATTTGGTTCTAGCCTTGCGGTTTGTTTTTTCGTTCAATTAATACCTTTGGTATATAGACGATGCTTAGTGTTTATTATGCGTCAATTCTATTGCATACGTGTGATAAAATGCCCAAAGATACCGAAAGGCGAAACCTGGGTCGTTAGTGACAAAACATGTGGAATCGTACAAAGTTCCAACAATTCACAAAACCACATTCCTTTTAAGGTGGAATCCCTTCGTTGGTCTTCATTATAAATTCACTGTGGAAATAAGACTTCAAAATGTATTTTTATTGTTTAAGAAATAGAGCTGCTAGAGACTATTCAATGATTTACTCTTACAACCATTTACGATGTATAACACTAAAGTAAAATAAATATTATTTATGTAAAATATGATTTAAACATATTTCAAAGTTGATCAATATCGATAACTCGTCCTTTTTTAACATTTCGAAATGTTGGTTAATATTAGTGCTCAAAATAAATGATTGGTTATTCCATTTTGGCAGACAAAATATTTATATTTTATTGTAAATCGTTTGGTTTTCATTTGGAAATACATTATCTGACCAATATTTTGACAAATACCCTAAAACATAAAACAAGAATAATGCCCCGCGGTGAACGAAAACATCAAGCTTGTTGCCAATATCAATTATTATGAGTTCATTATTATAATTAATTGCGGCAACAACCAAAGGACAGCCGCTAATCTTAATTTCCTTTAAACCGTTTCCATCGATTTGCATTCATTACTGCAACAGCTATTTTGGCAATAATTTCAATATCAAATGAAATAATATTGATGCTTTCGATAAATTCTGCGGTAATTTTGTGGAAGTTTATTTTAATGTAAAATTTAAAATAACTTTGAATATTGAGTATTTTTTTCATATATGTAAAATAACGATATAGTTCTTAAATGCTAAATTCTTTGATCACGGAAAAGAAAATAAGATAATATGCCATCATCGTAAGATATACATGTATATATATTGTATTGTATGTATTGTATAAGTGTATTGTATAAAATTGTAATGTAAAATTGTGTAATTGTTGTAATATGTTAAAGTCATATTCTTTTAAAAACATTAAATAGACTACACCCGGTCCTTTTTTTACGCGAATTCGATTATACGCGATTTTTTTGGACGGCACCGTTACATTTTTTTACGCGCTTCACTCGTTTTCACGCGATTTTTTCCCCAAATTTTTTTTAAAGAAGAAATTTATATATAATGCTACGCATGTGCGTTTCATTATTTTTTTAATTAAAAAAAATATGTATTTTTAAAACGGAATTTATTGTTAAAAAAAATTTACCCGTGGAACAACAAAATAAATCCAATGTATCAAGAATTGACTCATATTAAGAATCTCTTAGCAAAATTCAAGATTTCGAGCAAGAGTCCGAGCAAAATTCAGATTCATGCAAAATTCAATACTTTCGTTCAAAAAATCGCAAACGATTACATTTCGCAACCTAGGATGACAGCAACGAATAATTCATATACGTAAAAAAAAAATATTTTTATAGTCTCATTATATTTTTATAAGCAATAAAGACATGAAAATATTTTTTTTTGCACGAATTTTAAAGAGCAAATTTAGGTTTTTCATACGTTTCTGGTACTTTTTCATGCAATATTTCAATTTTTGGTACCAATTTATAAAATTATATGAAAGTTGTGATTTTTTACGCGATTTTTTATGCGCCTTTTTCTGGAACCAATGTATCGCGTAAAAAAAGGACTGGGTGTATTTAAAATCCTAATTAATGTTTCCTTTATATCTCCAAATTTTTGATATATTTATAAATAAATGAACAATTAATTTACCAATTTATGTATAAATATCACAATGAATAAAGATTTCACATTCAAAAATACAGCTTTTGATGTAGAGCTTTCAATCAGATGTCTTTGGAATATATTTTTCTTGAATTCGAAACATAAATTTTTCACCAAACATTAATAATTTATCTCAATGTCGGATGCACTCGCAACCACAATTAGATTGAGAAATCTTTATCTACAGTATTGTTGAGTTTATAAAACTTGCTTTTATCAGAGAAGCGTACTGCATTTTAATCTATAGCAATATTTTATTATTATATGAAGTTGACAATCAAATAATTTTTAATTTGTTTTTTTTTCAAATCTTATCCAATTTGTGTGATCCAACTTACTATACTCACTTCTCACTTCAGCAATTTATCCAATTCAAGATGTTTTCCCATCAAAAATGTATAATTCATTTTCCCCTTCACCATCTTTGTATCGTCTGTGAAACTAATTTAATTTTGCCGAATGATTATATTATTACCTGTATAAGTAAACGAACAGGTAGGTATCATTTCGATTCTGAATCTCTGGCAATTTACAAAATAATTTCAAATATATCACGACGGTATTTCATCCACCGATTTAAACGGCCGCGTCTCTGTTTTCAATTTCCTTTTTGAGTAGCTAACGATTATTATCGCAGACGGTTGTCAAATCTCCGGTAGAGGTAACTATTTATAGAAAGATATATTATGGAATTGAATTAGAACTGCAGAAAGGTCTATCCTTATTATACTGTTTTTTCATCGTTATGGAAACAATATTGGACTACCAACATTATTTCTACCAAAAATAACAGAACGTCTTCTCTTTATGACATATACATTCCGAAATAATCATTCATTTTATATGCATTTTCGATATAATACTATTAGTTGCTGATCACGTCTTTATCACCTTTACTGTTAACTGTCACTATTAGGTGGAAAGGCATTATATTTTAAATAATTAAATTACATATTTAGTACTATTTCCAGAGATTTTGAAGACTTATTTTTATTAAATAGGACTGAAAAAATGTTCTAACAATTATTACAGAGCATGATAATAACAAAATGGAACAACTATTTTCTTGTTCATTTGATATGCTAAGCACGACAGTTATAAAAATTATATGTTTATTTTTAAATTTATATCAATATATTTTGAAAAATATACTCTGCATTTACTAAATATACGTAATTTATGATATCGGTTGAAGGTCTTAGATAGAATTTTAATATCAAATCAGTTCTTTTGCATCCGTATGATTGAAGGCCTTAAGATACCGAATGGCGAAATCCGATTCGTTAGTGATAAAATATGTGGAATCGTACAACATGTTTACAAATCAAATTTTAGTAGATTTATTGTTATCCTAAGATAAGCAAAAAAGAAACTAATTTTCAAAACTGTATTCCTTATTTTAATGACTGAATGCACATTCAGTTGTCATTCCCAAACAGGCTACTAAAATAATGACTATTGCTTGAATCAAACGTATTTTTTATACAGAATTTGTCTAATATACGATATAATTTAACTTATTCGAAAAGTGAGAAAGTGTTAATGAGAAAGAAGTGTTATAAAGAAAGTTAATAGCTTTCAAATTTATCAAATTTGGAAGCTATTAACAATGATAATTCTCTCGTATTATTGATACTAATGGAATTCTAAACTATTAATCTTTCACATAAATACAAGTTATACAGCTATTAAAACATAACAGAAAAAATAGTGAATTCACAGTCTATAAAACATATTTATTCTTCATGTTTTTATAATACCTGTGGTTTTTTCCCCTTACATTGCATTGCTATAAAATACGCATGCAACCGCGAACCGCTTTGCAAATTGTTCTTGAAAGCATCATTAAAAGATATCTGTACGTATTGCCATTATTCATTGGTTTACAGATTGCATTACAAAAAAGTTTTTAAAAATAAAATATAATTATTAAATTAATTAATGATTATAAAATGTCCTGTGGCTCGTGTTTATCCGTTTATATCGGACAGACAGGTAGAAGTATATCTACGCGAGCTAAGGAACATGTAAGATCATTCAACAGTAAAAAAACAGATTCACAATTCGCTAATCACGTTATTAAAGAATCACATAATATAAATTCAAAATCAGCGCCTAAATGTTTGGATCTTTGTATTAAGGGTCGGAGAATGACGGCTTTGGAACAGCTGGAAATCAATAGACATCAATTATCACAAAGGATTCTTAACTAACAAACTAATATAATAGTATCGCCACTGGCCCAACCGTATTATAAAGACGTGGTCTGATTTGCTTCCGTAATAACCTCTTCCGTCCCACATGTAAACTTATTGTCATAGACATCTATTGTTTCATTTAGAGTTTTTGAAAATATAAGGTTATTGTGTGAAAGTAACAAGCTAGGCTGTTGGAACAGGAGAGAGGATGTGTTGTGTGCCTTTTCTGCACAGCTAAATATAGACAAGCGAATGTTAGCTTAAGCATAGTTCTGACGATGGCGTGAGCCGAAATAGCTATCAACTATATTTTTTTTAAATAATTTTGTAGAACTAAAATACATTGGTATTTTTTTCACCGTGTTATAATGGAGTTCTACCAAGTAAATGCCAATTCAATCAGTAAATTTAAAAATAATACTAATTCATAATTCACAAAAAAAATTATCGTGTATTCGATTCAATAAAACTGAATCTACGCTCGATTTTGCTGATTGTTGACCAAAACTCTTCAGCATAAATGTGCAATTTCACTTATTTTAATATTAATTAGATTTATAGACCGCTTCTGTACTAGCACCTCTATTAAAATACATCATAATTATTTAAAATAAACGAAATTCAATTAAACTTGTACACTCATTCAATTAAATGTAGGATACTCATTGAAATAGATTATATTGCTAAAAACGATACAAAACATTTATTTTACACAATACATTGGAGTCAAAAATTTATTCCACTATTGTTTATGACAGATTACATGTATTTCTTTTAAATTTGCCGCATGAAATTATATAATTTTAAAAATTACCACAAAATCGTCTAAGCCGTAAAATTCTTTTTATATAAAATTTTCAAGCCTATAAAAACACCTACTGTAATAGATTCTTTCTCCATTTGACCTCGCTTTAACCTACCTCTTTTTATTTCACCTTTAAATTCACATCTTGTATAGAGTGATAAAAATCTACTTAAATACACAATAACTTGCCTAGACACTGTCACAAATATCTACTTGTGTTTTTTTTTATTTATTTACGTATCGGTGAAATAACGATTAAACTAAAATTACCTTAAAAACACGTACCAAGTGTTGTTAATGACAGAAATTGAGAATGATGTTCCATTTTACTTATTTAAAAATAAATTGTAAGCTGATATATTCGAATTCTCAAGTGAATGAAGTTAAAACAATTATCACTAGCTTTGATTGTTTTTTATTTTTATCATGGATACCTGTTGCAAATATACTTGTACTTGTAATATAATAATTTTTCACTTGTATTATGACATATAAGTATGTCTTAAGCAGGGTTCACATTTCATGTTGCTCACTAATTCAAAGGATAATAATATTCAAGTGAATTCGTCTAGTTCGCTTTGAATCAGTGCTAATGGAACTGAATATTTACGAGACGAACTTTAGTGCTTCGTTCTTGACTTCTAATCCGGCCGGTTATTATATCTGGTACATGGTGGGATCACCAAGATGTAATCAATTAAGGGAGTGAATTATATACGATGTCTGGCAAACCTGTAATAAATAATTCAACTGAACTATCAAAATTAGTTACAAATTATTAAGATATTAATAACATGCAAAAATATCATACCATACGTATTAACAGGAAGTTTTCTGCTTTTCGAGAAGTTTTGAGTGAAGATTATAATATTCCAAAATATTTTCATGTAATCTTAAACAGTTTTGGTATTAAATTTTAACCGTTTCTAGTGCTTTGAATCATTTTAAATACATTAAAAACAGGAGAACTATTTTTTTAATGTGTAATCAGGAATACACTGCCCATCTAACGTCATTAACATTCAACGTATATGATTCTAAACTTAACTAAAAAGTTTTTTTTATAATATATTTATTGTTAAAATTTTATTTCCATAATATACTTGAGGATCAGGACCGGTTTCGCTCATCGCGAGCATAATTAACTGATAGAATACAATTTATAAGCAAGTCTATTAATACAAAATTTGAGTTAAAGGTAAGAGATTTACAAAACCATGAGTTCAAAAACTAAGAAAACAATTTACAGGAAATCACACAATATTGATAGAAATGTTAGCTTATTTAAAAATTAAATTTAAGCGATCACTTATCAATAATTTTCAAAAAAGATTGAAGATAAACAATAATCCATTAAGAGAAGAGAACAATCATAAAAAAGATTAAAAAAAGTAAGGAATGGGTTTTTTGGGAAAATAAATAACCTGCATTTAAATACGTAATGGAAAGTGTATTGCGGAAATAAGTACTGAGAATGTGTTTTTATTATTTAAAATATCACGCCTTTCCACCAAGAATTTTTGAATTCCCACCAAGATTTATCCACCAAGAATGTTTGATGTGAAAAAATGACGAATTTAAAAATGTTACTAATTGATTATCGAACACAGTATGAAAATTAAGTATTTCAACAAAAAATCTGATTGATTCCTTAATATTACCCGATATATGTTATAACCTTGCTGAATTGATATATTTTACTCAATGTGCTCACAATGTCCATCACAAATTATTCTTTTACAAAGTAATTTTGAGTTATTCATTGTAGGTGAGTACAAATAAAGGTATTAATTGAATATTTCCTGCATCACAACACATAAACCCAGATCGTTAACCATAAGCATGCAAAAACCGCTTGGTAAATGAATTACTCGGCGTTATTTTTAAATTTGATATGTAGTTTGAGTAAACAGTACGTTTATTTGATTTTGTCCCCGAAATGAAAAAATTACCTGCGGTAAATGAGTGAAAATAAACAAAGCAAAAAAGTTCTCTTATTAAAGTAAATTAGATTTATTTTCCAAACTCATTTCCCTTGTCATAATGTGTTTGCTTTTGGGAATATTTTATGAGTAAAATGCTTTCCTTGAAAAAAATACTTAGTGTATTTTTACCTTTTGACAAAGCCGAGTTATTACCGTAGCAAAAATATTGAAATTTAAATTTATATAAGCTCCTAATTTGGTAAAATGACAAACAATAATAATTCATTTTTTTTATTCTATATTTATTATTTATCTTTCATTGTTAGTTTAAAATGAAAATTGAACATTTTTTTAGTGCAATGAATTCTTTTTAAATAAGTAATCTTGAAACATTTTTTAAGTGTTAACTGTCACTTCATGTTAACACATTTTTCAGTACTTATTTCCAAAGTATATTTTTTGATAAGGACCTCGCAATGAGCGAAACCGGTCCTGATATAAAAAAAACATATTGTCGAAATAAGTATAATTTTTTTTTTCATTTAAAAATCTTGTTTCCCTTTGAATATGCTAAAAACTTATTCAATAAATAGTACGGAGAAAAAATAGAGAGTTCTACAATATAGTGCTCTATAGTCATGGTGAGGACATAAGCTGTAATAGCTATCAATTTTATATCTTATAAATTTTTATTGACCTAAAATGCATTGCTATTTTTAATCATAAGTAAATGCCAATTCAAAAAATACAATATACTGCGTGTAAAATTATATCTTATTTTAAAAAATATTATTTATGATATTTGTGCATATATTTCAAAGATTATATTTATCTAACCTTTAATATTTTATTAAATTGCCAAAAAAAGATACTTTAAAGTATTATTGGTGGACAATCACTAGCATTTTTTTACGCTTGAACACGATCACAAGATCACACATATATAACATAATACACAAATATGCTCTTATATTTTAATTATATGATTGCTAACGTCTCAGCTGTTGAGACGATTCTTTGTTATGTACTGAAAGTTGAATATGAACATTTTATATTGATTTCAGTTTAAAAATTGTCTTGTAAGAAAGAGCTACTTTTTTTCTCGAAATATAACAATAACTACCTTTTAAATTGGCATAAATTGAACCCAACACTAAAACTATTGAATGAATATTAAATTAGAAGTCTTAATAAAGAACGCTATAATCAATTTAAGTTCTTCATTATCAAATAATATATTTTTTGTACTTATGTTTTTAATTTTTTATATTGTGAAGAAAAAATAGGTGTACGTTTTTCCAGTGTGAATTCAATTTGAATGAAATAAGAGCACATTAATTAACTTCGTTTATTGCAGTTATATATCTGCAATAATTTATGTCACAAATGCATATATAATGAATTAAAAATACCTCCAACAATATAAATATATCATTGTTAGTTTGTACGTTAATTGTACGTGCAAAATTTGAAAAAAAAAAAAGAAATGTTATGTACTACATATAATATTTACGGTCACTACTTTTAGCACAGTTTTCTCATATTAAAATATATAATGTTGATGATGATGACACTATCATTCAGAAGTGTTTTTTTATCCCTACAGTCCTAAAAGAATAAGCTGAAACACAAAGAAAATTTTTAGACCAATATAAAGATGACACAAAAAATGCAGCTTTTTTTAAAATCCAGGAGAGACATTATAAAAATGTGGAAACCAGTGGCGGTGAGTGATTTATTTAAAATCCCCAGACAATCTCTAATATTTCACATCTTGAAAGTTTTAGCATTTTTTTTTTAATGATGGCATTCATTTTCTGAGATACATTTTGATACCAAAGATAAGCTTTCTAATATAAATTTAATTTTTGAATTACTGGCTTTTAAATTGATAAAAATACTTTTAGCAATTTTACATTGAGGCTTGAATTTATCAAAATTTGCAAAATTATTGTCAAAAAAATCAATTAAAAATGCAGCCCAAAATAATAACAATAAATATTTTTTCTTTATTATTGATTGAATTGGCATTCACTTGGTAGAACTCAATTATAACACGGTTAAAAAATACCAATGTATTTTAGTTCTACAAAATCATTTTTAAAAAATATAATTGATAGCTATTTCGGCTAACGCCATCGTCAGAACTATGCTTAAACTAACATTTGCTTATCTATATATAGCTGTGTAAAAAAGGTACACAAAACATCTTCTCTCTGCTTATAGGCAGACTATAAAATAAATAGCCCTTATCTCATAACCATTATTAATGGTTATGAGATAGCGACGATAGATAATTTATTATATAAAAAACCACTTAGTCTTGTAAGAAAACTCATTTACCCAAACACAATTCAGGAGAACCGCTTCTTTAAATCAATCAACTACCTAGGTAGCATTAGTAAAAAAATTCATCGGGAAATTAAAATCTCAGTAAACGTAGCTTTCAAGGTTAACAATAATTTAGGCAGACATTTTAAAAATAGCAAAGATGAAATTAATAAACTGGACAGAAGCGGTATTTATGAAATGTCCTGTGGCTTATGTTTATCCGTTTTCATTGGACAGACAGTTAGGAGTATATCTAGTCGAGCTGAGGAATAGTAAAAAAACAGATTCACAATCCGCTAATCACGTTATAAAGGAGTCACATAATTTAAATTCAAATGATTTAAGATCATTCAGCGCCTAAGTGTTTGCACCTTTGCAGTAAGGGTCGTAGGATGGCCGCTTTGGAACAGCTGGAAATCAATAGACATCAAGTATCACAAAGGATTCCTAACGAACAAACTTATATATTGTTTAGCCCATTGATTAAAGCACTCTACGGGGGGAAGAGGTCTGATTTTTGATCATAGCCGCATTTTTTAGTGTCATTTACAATTTTTGAAAAAGTTAATTTTACTGCGAGAAAGAAACAAGCTAGGCAGTTAAAACAGGAGAGAAGATGTATTGTGTACCTTTTCTACACAGCTACATATAGATAAGCAAATGATAGTTTATGCATAGTTCTGAGGATGACGTGAGACGAAACCGCTATCAACCATGTTTTTTATTATAATAGCATTATGAATATTTTGTTTTTTTAATTGTCATTCTGTGACACCCAAGAAAATATTGCACTGTTTGCAGGCGTATAGAAGATAGCTTTCAGTGTTGAGCGAATTTCGGCATTACTACTGAGGGCGTAATTTTTTTTAAATGTATCTTCGATCTTAAATCGATTGAATTCTCAGTTTCTAGATAGTTAATTGTTAGTGATAGTTAATTATTCGGCTACAGATTTTTTAGTGCTTATTTCCACAATATATTTTTTGATCAGGACCGGTTTTGCTTATCGTGAGCAGTTGCTTGCGATGATTGAAACCGGTTTTCATCAAAAAATATATTGTGGAAATAAATACTTACATCTTAATAGTGATTCAGCTACAGACTTAAAAAACGTCAAGTGAACATTATTTTACTTTTGAAAAGCTTTTTCATTTTACGCTCATTTTTACACTCCACAATATAAAAATCACAAAATAAAACTACATTAACTTTTAGCTCTGTAGTTATGATTTCATATTTTTTTTAAGGAATTTTCAATCAATCATTTTTCATTTTACTATAATATATTCATTACTATCTTTCGACAGTCTCGTATCAAAGTAATTTGTCCTGATAGACTAATAGTGTAGTTGTAGCCGCCTATACTTTGGTTTGTCACAAAGTTTGCTTTCTATGGAAGGCTATCTGATATAACGAGGACTTCGCACAACGTTTCAACTGATGAATGTCGAGTGTAGTCAAACAGCTCGATTGATACTTCCAATCTCTCAGGCAGATACAAAGGAATAATTATTACAAATGGAATCTAATCAATCTAGATTTTCTGCGCTCAAACAAAATAAGATAAAGTTATATTTAGAAGTACTTACTCGAAAAGCAATCTTTCGATCCGTTTGCAAATTTGTATATTTCCATAATTATAGTTCACCCATAGCAAACTATGCCTCGCCCATGCTTTACATCAGTATTAGTCCATGGCACAGTTTTTCAATTTATGATAATGTTTTTTCGTGGGAAAAGATAATAAATTCAATCATCGCAACAGCTTCCTGGTATACAATTAAAAAGAACATATTTAATCGATATACATTTCTTTTCAATATTTGACACGTTCAATCTTTCATTTCAGAAAAATCGCATGGCAAACTTTTCAGTCATGCATCCTTTATAGGGATTGCCTTACCGGTTTACCGATTAACCGGTAAATGGCCCAAAATACACCAGCGGTAATTACCGGTAATTTTTTCAATTTACCGGAAATGTTTTTATCGCGAATTAATGCCAGATACAGGGATATTATAGCGAATTTTTATTTTTATAAATGCATGAGGGAGTGAGAAGTTTTTTTTCAACTCATTTATTAATAAACTCTATAATCCAATACATGGATATTAATAAATACAAATTGCATAAATGTATAAAATATATATTATATATACTACACCAATAAGCCAACGACCATACCACGTTGATAGCATCGGCTCTCGTGCGATATTGCTTGGATGGGTGACCACTCGGGAACATCGAGTGCCGTGTTCTCTTGGCTATGGGAAGGAAACCCAGACAGAAAACCGAATACCAACCCGCCTGGGCAGCGTGGTGTTGCTATGTCCAAACCCCCCCTGAAAAAAAAAAAAAAAACAGGGTGAGGCCTTCATCCAGCAGTGGATCGACCCCGGTTGATGATGACATCAACAAATTAATGGATAAACTAATATTTTATCGTATGAACTTCTTACAGGCAGGTAAACAAAAAATTACATAGTCGTAATTAAAATTAATCAATCTTTGTGTGGCAAATAATAAATTATCTCATTTACTTAAAAAATACATTTAAAACATGTATATATTCACCTGAAACATATTTAAAGTACATTTAATGACAATAATATTCACCTGAAAAGTATTTTTTGTTATCTATGTTTCAATCCAGGATACCATTTTTAGCGAAAGTAGCCACGTACAGTTATACTTCAATGATATAATCCACATCTATTTTTTTTCATTTTCCGGTAAATTATCGTTAAGAGGTGAAATTATTTACCGTTTACCGGTTATTGAAAATTGCCGGTAAATTGCAATCCCTTATCCGATATTATCTTACTGTTATGATTTGTATTGCTTAAAGTTAACACCAGCATTCATGATTAAAAGAAAAAATCTCATTAGTGATAAACTTTAATATGAAATTAAAAGATTTCAATGTCTATGATTACAATATTTGAAATTGCGATTACTGGATATAAAAGATAAGTCAACAGAGAAGTTTACTTGATTTTTGATAAACTGTCATTGAAAATCATTCAAAAATTATGAACAGTGACAATGAGTTGAGATAGGAGTGAAAATATCAACGGGTCCGGCTTTTCATTTTATATTCAATATTATTCAAATTAAAATACCTCATCCTGGTTTCCAAGCACTAATATACTAATGGTTTGTTAGAAAAGTTGGTATTTGGTGGAAAATTATTGATTTGAAAATACAAGTAAATCTACGTCATTGTAACATTAGCACTTCAATAAGCTTGGCGAATTTATAAATTGTAAAAGCGTCGTTCGGATCAAAATAGAATTTTACCATTCTTAATACTGATAAAACATAAATCTACGGAATCATGAAATATTTTTTTAATCTAATTTATGCTTATTCTTTTAAATATTAAAATTTTTCTTCTTGAAGTAATTGAAACGGTATTATCATTTTTTATTTTTCCAAACGATATAAGATTTTATCGGCTAATAAATGCTTAATTTAATAAGGTAACCAAAGCAGGAATAAGACCTCTGTCTTGTAGAGTGGGGGCAGATCATAAAGTCATTAACGTAAAGGCTTTGGCTCTTTGTTTTGCTGGCTCAAGCACCCATGTCGACACAAAGCCATACAATCTGTAACGCGTTTCATTTCAGAAACACATCGATACATATTGATGTACAAGAGGCAAAGCTTTAAGCTTCATAAAGGTAAATATTATATTTTTGGTCGCGTATAAAGGTAAAAATATTTTGATTGAACCAATAACAATCTATCACGAATTCAAAAGGTTTTAAAAAATTGGAGACCGAAAAATTCATTAGAAAACATTGTTCACAAAAATATGTTTTTCTTCTTTGTAGATTCCAGACCTGTAGCCGAGTGATCCATAACATTGGCTTTGATTGTGGTACTCATGAGTGGCAAATCTCAATACGTAAAGATTTCGACGAATAGTTGAGTGGTAACTTTCCGATTCCATTATGTTTAAGGTCAAAAATTTTACTTTTTATCTACTTATTGATACGTATTCATGGTGATTTTTTATATGTTGTGAACTTATCGTAATAAAATCATTAATCAAGATCAAAAATGACTCACATACCGCTTTTCGATGTACGTTGCATAACCAAATTAAAACTAATACGCAAATTTATATTTCATTTTCTTTCAAAAGAAAAAATAGCCTAAACACAGCGTCAATATAAAAAAATTGTGAATTACTTACCCACAAATTTTATAGATTGTATTAAACGTTACCGTTTGCTTATTTTTTTTCCATAATATATAAATTAAATACCTTTAGTTACTTTTAAAATAAACAGGAAAACAACAAAAGCAACAATATTTGTTTTCATATATTTATCAATTTTATATCTTTAATGTTATTGTAACGAAGTTTTAACGAACCCCCGCGTCAATGAAAATCTGTATCGTGAAATTTGTTTTGCTGTTGTTGGATAAAGTATTAAATTGTGCAATTACATTATCAAAAAAGCAATGTTTCTTTTCCAGAAGATTTTACGGAACCTTGTTTAATTCTACGGAAATACTCTCGTCTTAGAAGTAAGCAAGTGTGTAAATAGGTCAATAAATTTCTTTTTTTATATGAACAAGATGCTTTCAGTTCCATGGCGTAGGCCATTAATCTTCTTACTATTGTGTCTGCTAAATACATTACTTATTATTAACGACGTTTACTCAATCGATTAAAACTATCTTTATAAATATCCACCATTTCAACAAGAGACGCCGGAACGTACAAAACGTCTTTTCACAGGACGACAGCCAATTAATTGTACATTAACAATTATTTATCACTATGATGATATTCCACGTTTTACCCACCACCACCCACCGTGTCATTTTTGCTCTCGCATTTTCTTTGTGATCCTTATGATTTATGTAAGAGAGAAATTATAATTTTATAATTTAAAAAATCATAACAAATACCATGCCATATCAAGATTTATATTTTCAATTAAGAATACTAATAATAATTTTTATCACACCGCTAAAGCTTGACTGTAAAATACCCAAAAAATAACTTCATTACATGTCATTAAAAAAAACTGAGCTCTATTGCAGAACGATATTTTTATAAAATGCTTCCGTAGATTTAATCAATCAACTTAACAGCTGTTACATTAGATAAGCGAAGAACAAAACACTATCTTTATGAGTTTATCCCCCTATCAAGAATGCATATTACGCTAAAGTGGATAGGGGTTGTAAGTCAATATTCTATCGTAAAGGGGTTGACAATACCAGCTTCTGAGTAAATTATACAATATATTTTAATTTTAGAACTTTGCATTTTATTAAATCATGTAACAATTATCGCATACTATTTTACCCAAAAAAGACACATTTATTGTATTGATGATAAGTTAAACATTATTTAAAAATTGCTGATTATTCATTAAAAATTTAGCATATTAGTATTTTTTTAATTTTTTTTATTAAAGTTATATGGTGTAAATTATTTTTTCTGCTTTAATCTGAAATTTTCGCAACGTTCATAAGCAACAAAATAATGATTTTACTTTAATTAATTACATTTCTCCCGTTCTTCTAAACTGTTGATTCGGTATTGAATTTAATTCTCATTTGCATAATGGATATTACATAGTGAAATGATAAAATTTTCGTAGAATCACCCGACTTCAAAATATCAACCATCCACTTTCTGATTAAGCAAATACGCCTGTTTGGTAAGCTTAACAAAATGATATAGAATTTAATTGTAATTGTGAATAATTCCAAAAAAATGAATGATCTTTGTTGTTTGAGTTTATGGATTTTTTATTTCAGTAAAAATTTTAAGCTAAACGTTTTATCTCTACTTCAAGTATCAAAACTAGATCACAAATAAATTGTTTTGTTATAAACACGTAGATTTAGGAATCGTATCTTATTTAATGAATGAATATTTTAAAAGGAGTATTTCTTAGAATAATTATTGATTAATTTTCCGCTCTATCGCGTGAAATGAGTAATAATAGTTTCATACGTAAACTCAAACACAATTGATAAAATCAACGATTGATATTTATAGTATTTGTGAGGTAATTGCTCTAATAATTTCATTGAAAAATATGCACTGATCTATATAACAATAATCACGTAGATATGATAACATCAACCAAACAAGTAAACAATTCCAGAAATTCATTTTGAATTAGATTCGTTGAAAATTGACTTAACAATATTGAATATGAAAGCATGATATCAATGCGATTGATATAGATTTGATACACAATGAGAACATCACACGGCAAATTGTCGATGTTTAATAAAATTAGACGTGATTAAACCATTCAACAAAACGTTTTTTCAAAACATCAGGTTGCCTTAGCAACAGTAAAAAGTTAGATCATTTACGTAAATATTTTGTTAATCACTTTTAATGTGTAATTTTTCCTTTTGGTTTAAACGCACTTTATATTTAAGGAAAAAAAGCATTATATTTTATCCTCAGTATCGGTTTCGCTCGTCGCGAGCATTAATAACTGATCATCAGAAACCTAAATATATTTTAATTTTTATAAATAATAACGAAAGCATATGTATAAAGTCTGTTACACTGAACAAATAGAAATAACATTAAATGGATATATTTAATACGTTGACTATAACAAATATTTAAGCGTGAAATCGTAGGTCAGTAAAGACGTGTATTTTAAGCTGGATGGTAGTTGTAGGTGACCATTACTATCAAATATGTATTTACTTTTTGGTATATCAGTCGGTAATGTACAAAACAGCACATCGCTTGCGTATGACCTACAATATGTAGAGAGTGTGTGTGTTTGTATGTGTATGTTTAAATTTAAATGTGACTTTTGAATAAATGTCGATCAATGGTAACTAGTATTACTTATACATCTTAATGCATAAAATAATATTTTTTTTTTACTTGTTAAAGAAATTTTTTTTCCATAACTTGAATGAATCACTTACTTAACTCTTAAAGTTGGCAACAAAACAGATATTTCGAAAATTACGGCAAGTCTTTTAATTTCAAATGATTTCAGCATAGGCGAATATTTGATTCCGGGCCGAGATTAGTCCGTTTTCGGAATTTACACCTGTTAATGAAAGTTAACTCGATTGCAGTATAATCGAATAAAGCGAGGCAGATCTTACAAAAGCGGAAGGATGACCAGCAAACTTGTGGAACGAACTTAAAATCCAGTAATTCGATTACCTACATTTCGCTCCCCGTTCATACCTCTTCAAAACGGACACAAATAAAGATATCTTTTACGGTAACCTTTTGTGGTTTATTTGAATAACTTATTTTAATGCTTTTATTTCCGTATCTAACATTTCAATTGAAAATCTAAGAGAGAAAATATAAATAAATGTATCATTTTTTTATTTTAAACCACCCATTTAAAATTTTTATCTTGTTGGTACTTTATTTTGAACTAAAACAAGACCATTGCAAGTTTTAAATTAATCAATGTGTAGTTTAGTCACTTAAGTAATTTTAAATATTAAAAACACATTTTTAGTACTTATTTCCACAAAATATTTTTTTGATCAGGACCGGTTTCGCTCATCGCGAGCATTATCAACTGATAGAATACAATTTACAAACAAGTCTATTTATACAAAAAAATGAGTTAAAGGTAGCAGGTATACAAAACCATGGGTTTAAAAACTAAGAAAAAATTTACAGGAAATCATACAATATTGTTACAAGTAAATTAGTATAAAAATTAAATGTTCACAACCATTTTTTGAGGATTTCAAATAAAATCAAGGTAAATCAATAATCCATTAGGGGCTCTGAACAATCATTAAGGATGTAAGGAGTGGGAAAATTTTAATGAAGAAAAACCTTTATTGTATGATTTCCTGTAAATTGTTTCTTAGTTATTGAACCCATGGTTTTGTGTACCTGCTACCTTTAACTCAAACTTTTTTGTATAAATAGACTTGTTTGTAAATTGTACTCTATCAGTTGATAGTGCTCGCGATGAGCGAAACTGGTCCTGATCAAAAAACATATTGCGGAAATAAGTAATAAAAATGTGTTTTTATGTAAAATATCATGCTTTTCCATCAAGAAGTGACAGTTAACACCTTAAAAGTACTTAAGTAAATTTGAATATTTAAAATTCAAAATCATCCTAGAATCGATTACCTGGGTTTGTGTCAGAAATAAATTACCTAACGATGCTATTGCTAGAGTGTGTTTAATCATTTACTGATAAAACCAGGGCTGTGGTATCGGAGTCGGAGTCGTCTTTTGTAATGAAGGAAAAAACTTATTAATCTTCTTTAGTCGAAGTCGTGTTTTTGTTTTCAGGAAATAAATATTCGACTTTTTTCTCAACAAAGTATTAGTATAATACTTGTATCTCCACTCTCACCTGTATCTCCTGTATCTATCGCCTGAATCTATCACCTGTATCTCTTGTATATCCACTTGTCCAGCCGTTGTACAAAGGGGTGGTCTGATTTGCTTCCAGAAGGACCACTTCCGTCCCACATATAATCTTTTTGACATAGACACCTATTGTTTCATTTAAAATTTTGAAAATTTTGTGTCATTGTGTTAAAGTAACAAGCTAGGCCGTTGGAACAGGAGAGAGGATGTGTTGTGTGCCTTTTCTGCACAGCTATATATAGATAAGCAAATGTTAGTTTAAGCATAGTTCTGACGATGGCGTGAGCCGAAATAGCTATCAACTATATTTGTTAAAAATAATTTTGTAGAGCTAAAGTACATTGCTATTTTTTCACCGTGTTAGTATAATTTTTATTTTCCGACGTCGATTCCCACCCTTCACTCTTTGCCCTAAACTGTTCCATTTTATTACCCTGCCCTATAGAGCTCGATATTAAATACGTTGCTACTAGTCAAAAATATCATGTTTCATAGATAAAACACAGTTCCTATTTCATAGTTCCTTAGCAACTAACCAGTTTAATGTGCCACAATAATATGTTTTGTTTATAATATTCAATATTTCATTTGTTTATATGTTATGTTTGATGTATAAATTAAATTGATTTTACACTGCTTTTGACATGATTTTAATCGGCCAGAGAATTAAATTCTTATACTTGTTTTATTTGTGATCTTTGACAAAAAGTTAATTATTTCGTTTGCATTTTACTACGGGAATAATTGTCGCGGTGTTTCTATATAAATATATGAATCGGCTTCCAAAAGTTTTAAAATGATTTACAAATCACTGCCACAGTTATCACATACGTAAAAGTATCTATCTAGGTAATAGTACTAAAAAAAATCATAGATAGATTTGCACGACTCCAATCGACTACGGCAACCAAGCAGTATTTTTTTATTCAAAGTTTTACTGAAATATATTTTAAATTTCGTCATTAAATATGGCTTAGCAACGATTTTTTAGAAATACCCGCTGTTCGAGTACATATTAAAACATATTTGAGATAATAGCAAGCTATGTAATATTATTAAGCTATCATATTTTACAAAAAAATGATTGAAGAGAGAAAACCCATTAAAATTAACGTATGTTTTTCTATTACAATTTCATTACGATTATTACTAATAAACCTCCTTGAGAAGGTCAAAAATTATTTTACTTGCTGAATACTAGTTGCTGTTTTATTTTATTATTATTCTCTATGGCATAGTTATAATTTATAATGAAACTCTTTTATATGGCATGAATTAAACTTAATTAATTGTCTATTCCCAAATCACCACTTACATAATTAATCACCGTAAATACTGCTTGACTTTAAATGATAAAATTCTCAGATATTTCAACTTAATTGTTAGTTTTATCACCGAAGGGGTTAGTTGCAAAGAGTGTTTTCCCTTCCGGAAAGAGGGAGAGTTCGAAATAAAATATGTTAACTGTTAAGGATGGGGAAATATCTTAGGGTGAATCGCGCAGGATGACTTTAGTGCTAAGGGCGGGCGTCCCTTGATTGTCAACACGGAGGATTTGAATCGTCTTTACAATGTTCAGTAACTGTCCACGTTACAAATTGTATGCAACAAACGACTATATATTCAATTTTTATTGTCTCAAGTTAAACAAGCTGTTTTTAAACCAATAAAATTGAAAAAAAAACTATTCTCATAATTGCTCAATATAAATTTATCTATACGTTAATCTATTTCTAAAACTTACCATCACAAATTAAGTATTTTTTGATTTTCGAGTATCTTAATATTTCGAACATTCGCGTGAATAAAAAAATTCTGTGACATTTACATTGGCTGTTAAAAAAAACTTTTAATCGTGTCTTTTTTGCAAGAAATTAAAAATAATATTAACCAGCAATCTAATTAACCACGTGAAAAATTAATAAATTAATTCAGTCATGTTGATGTCAGACATACTCAATAAGCAGTCAATGAGTTATACCATTCATATTATTGCCTCGCATAATTAAACTGCTTTAGGCGTAATTTTGTGTGCTGCACTTGTGATTGACGAATCTTCGTTGACTGTCATGCACATTTTTTTCAATCAGCTAATTATAAATAAAATATTTCAGTGACTAAACACAGATAAATATTTGCTGTACTATTAAACAACATCACTGAAAACAAATGGGGTTTTCATTGAATTAATTAATTCATACTTTATTAAGTAAAAAAAACCCATTGACTTAGTATTTTTGTTTATTCAAATATCCAATATGCACACTTATTTTCAACGCCTGTCATTAACCTAACTCCGTCTGGCAGTCTTCGCCACTGAGCACGTCTTATGCTACGTAAAATTATTAACATTAAAATCGTTTTGTCACACACTCAATTAAGAAGATTTAATACTCTTACCCCCTCACGCAATCATGTATCAGGTTGGCTAATGCTTGGATTTATTCATGACTCCAGACACTTGTTGTACCCTCGATATGTAATGAAATTAATAGTTAACGTACAATTATATGTACTTACTGTATGTTTAATTATTATTCTAGATTCAATATTCATACATATTCGTATTATTCGTTTACTTTCAAATTGTAATAATTCAAAGCTAAGAGTATTAACTTTGCAATCTGTATGAGTTATAAGACGTTAATTATGTTGATTTTTTTATTTTTAAAAAAGGTAAAATTAAATTTACAATAACACCAGAATAACTTTACTGAATTCATATCAATTTTCTTCGTGATTTTTCTTATCTTGAATAAATTAATCTTGCATATAACTATGCACCAAAAATAAAAATCTTTTTTTCGTTAAAATAATGATTGTTTGTAAATTACGTCTAATAATATAGTTGCACTTTTATTTATTTTAATAAAAACTCATTTATATATTGAATAGCTTAAAACATGCATAAATATTTTTATTTCAATGATCGTATAATACATATTTCAATCGGTTAAAAAAAGGTATTGAAAAAAAATATTATAGGTAAAAATATCTAATTCGCAACATTTCGAAAACACATTTTTCGGGGGTGAAATAAATAACATGTTTTATCAAGTAATGTGAGACCGGTTATATTATAATTATTTACTATTCCACTATTTGAATGGATAAGTAATGACGCAAATACGAGTGAAATCGTAGTGGATTGGTATATTAAACATAAACCGACCTACGCACATATCAAATTCAAATTACCCAATTAATTAATTACTTCACGTCTTCTCAGCTAGTTAAGATATGTGACACTCGTATCTGAAACTCAATTTTACTTAACAAAATTGGAGCATATACTAAATAACTCATAAATATTTCTGTTTACAGTCACATAAATTCTCTTCCATGTTTTTAATAACCCGCTTCGATCCCAAAATCACGCATTTTGGCATCCTATAATTTTTGTCTGGCTTATATTTTTTTTTGTAAGAGACAGCTGGTTGAAAGTCAAAAGCTTTTTTTCCCCTTTTTTTGATTATATAAAAAATTTGTGAAGAGCTTAATATATTATTCAAAAGAACTCAAAAGAATTTCATATTAAATGACACTCGGGATAACCTTTTTTTATAAAAATCATCGATTTAAAAATAATTTTCTTCAATCAGTACTGTTTGTTTGTATAATAATAAATTTCATATAAAATTAAGTTTGAGTTGATAAAAAAGTCGTATTTTTTGAACACTTATTTTATTTAATGATTATCCCGCAGAAAAAAAACAGAAACAATTTAATGTTTCAAACCTGATCAAGCTATGGACATATGAACCCCCGTAAGAATTTTGTCAAATTTTATCCATTAAGGTGACATAGATTATCTACATAAATCAATTATGAATAGTAATCAAAAACTTTTAGTAGATTTATTGTAATAATATTTATGTTTAATTGTTTTAAGCCAACGTTTTGGTGAAAGGTTAATTAATTACATCAATTGAAAATGTCAGTTTGACAAAATTTACCTGTATTTGATTTTGGTCAACTGAATTGTGTTTGTGATATACAAATATAAATTTATTTACAATTGATATTTGAGATGTATTTTATTTTTCTTGATTTGTGTTTAAATAATTTGATTCCTGTGATGTTTACAGGTGATCAAATAAACAGGAAACTTATATTTAGGTTTATTTCCAGTTGCATTTTTATACTTTTAAACTGTGTGAAAATCGTTCTCGTGAAATCAATCTGCGTTAAGGTGCTCCATTAAAAGTAAACTTGCTGAATGTTGGATGCGGACATGGTCAAAATAAAAACATTGCAAACGGAGGGCATTTATCAAATGCCAGCCAAATTCGCAAATTCTGAAGAAGATCTTGCGGAACTATTTCGCAGACTCGTGAACACAAGGGTGACAATAAAATGCAAATTGATATGGAAACGTAAGCAATTAAGTTTCCTTCCCTGTAGCAATACTTAGTCACAGTTGTTACTCGTAATGTGCAAAGTTCTCGTTCAAACTTTGGCTAAACATTACTTCTCTTCCTTATGCAGCGAATATGCTAAATAATATGCTTTATAGCCAAGAGAGAACTGACTACTTCTGTTGCACAAAAACATTACACGAATAAAAACTAATAAAACTTTTGTTTGGATATTTTTCCTCAAATTTGATGACGAGTTAACAAGCAATTTTAAAAAAGAAGGGTATCGTATAACACCACTAGACATTAATGAACCTGTTATTTTAAGTTCTATGCGTGGTTTAAGTATCATAAAGTCATGACGTCTTTTATTATATATAAAGGATATAAATATGAATGTTTGTTTCTTTTCACTGTTAATGTGTTAACTGTCACTTCGTGGAAAGGCATGGTATTTTAAATAATGACAAAACATTTTGTAGTACACCCAGTCCTTGTTTTACGCGAATTCGATTATACGCGATTTTTTGGACGGCACCGCTACATTTTTGTAAGCGCTTCACTCGTTTTTACGCATTTTTTCCCCCAAATTTGTTTTGAAGAAGACATTTATATATGATGCCAGGCACGTACGTTTCATTATTTTTTTAAATAAAAAAAATATGTGTATTTTTAAAACTTAATTTTGTAAAGCATTCCATTTTTTAAATACACATACAAGTGCCAAATGTTAACAAGTGTATCGGATATTATGCGAATTTATGTTTTAGGGTGTGTAAAGAAATATAATGCAATTGCGTGAAATCATTTTTTTTACGCGCCTTTTTCTGGAAAAAAAGAACTGAGTGTACTCATTTCTGTAATATATTTTTTGATCAGGGCCGGTTCCCGCTCATCGCGAGCAATGCTTGCGAGCAGAGAAACCGGATTATTTTTTTTGTTAATTTTCTTCATCAACATGAAGCATATTTCATCACTTTTCTTTGCAAACTTTCAACAAATAAATAATAAGTTGCTATATGTCTTATACTGCATCCTTTGGAGTCATAAAACATAATCTTCCACTGCTATTGATGTATAACTTTATATAATTCCAAATTTTTTGTCACTAACGACCCGGATTTCGCCTTTCGGCGTCTTCAGGCATTCTATCACACGGATGCAACATAAATGACGTCAGATCTGTTTAAAATTCAAATTATGAATTTAATTTAATTATCACTCTCAGATGACTGGAGATTGATTGATTTATTTGATGCCCGAAGATGCCGAAAGGCAAAACCCGGGTCGTTAGCGACAAAAAATATGGAATTGTACACAGGTACAAGTTGTGACAATTCAAAATTTGATATTGAAGTCCCGTCGAGCACCTTCAGCCGATATAATAAATTATAAAATATTTTCCTTCCATTTTATAGACATGCCATAGCTTTTATGAGTCGAGATTTACTTTTACGACTATTTGTGGGATTTTTTCAATAATATTCAACTTCAGGTACGGTGTATGAGTATTATGTTTCACCAAAAATGTAAACATACCGACAATAAACTTATAATGTATGTATATTTAAAAATTCTCGTACAGGTTTTAAGGACCATCCTTGTATTATTTTAAATAAAACGAGTTTAAGCGTAAAATATCGTTGAAAAAAAAACAACCGAATAAATATTACGTTTCCTACAATTAGGGCACTTTTCTTTTGAAGCGGCCACATTACAAGACGCAGTTATACAGATCCAGTATTCTTGCGTTCCGGGAAAAATGTACACTGAAAAAACAGTGGCAGTCTGGGAAAAACGAAAATCCGGGAGTAAAATAAGATTGTGGGGTGGTTTCATGATATTTTCTCATTAGCTAATACCCTTAGGCATCGCCGTGTTCTGCTTCTATGGCAGCGGCGTACTTTATCATTATATTCATTTATAGTTAAAACACTTAAAACGGATATTTGCATTTAATTCAAATTTTTATTATTCAACATATATATTGAAAGAAATAAAAAATTCACTTTCCGTTTTCTTATTCCAATTGTAATTTGATATAATGTAGATAGCTGTATGGATACCTTCTTGCAAAAGAAACTCAACTGCCTTTTGTTTTCCAATCTATGAATTAAAAAAAATTACTGTTTCAATAAATAGTTTAATCACATATATGAAATACAGCTTTGTTCACGCAACTTTATAAGCTTTAAAAAATATATATATATATAAAAATCTTGCAGTTTCAAGTAGTTTGATATATCAAACACTTGATTCTGTAAACTGTTCTTACCATTATTGTATGATATTTTAACTTAACATATTTAAAAATAATACAATAGCTTCTCGAAACCATTTCCCAATTTAACAGCATATAAACAAAGGATAAATGACAGTGAATGAATTCTCAGTCTCTCTCATAAATTCTTTACATTTTTAAATCTAACTAAAAATGTTTTTTTAATCATTCACTATCATTCTTTTTAACAAAATGAATTACATTGAAGATACCTATCATATCTTACAGGTGTATTTGAAAAGAGAGAATTATGTTTATTTACATTTTATTCAAAATCATTTTTAAGCCTCTGAAGTATTCTATGGAAAATGGGAAACGAATAGAACCTTACATTTTAATGCGTTTTTGTAACATTCAGATGAAATGTTTTTCAGTTTTTGCTATTTCAAATTAAATTATTACTCGATGGCAACGCCACTGAAAAAAATGATAATCAAGGTATTTCATGATTAGCCGAGGGAGAAAACTATACGATATTCGTTGTGAAAATACAATACAATTTGATACCACACTCTTATACCTGATAGTCTTATTGTGTTCGTAAAAAGAACGTTGTGTTTTATTATTTATCAATATTATTAATCAATTTTTGATTAATTAGCATTTCATTTAAAATTTCCGCATCAACAAACAATGTTTTAATACACAAGTTTCAAATAATATTTTTTCCAGTAGGAAAAATTCATCCGTATGCCTTACGTTAATACGTTAGTAAATCACTTGAGTGTCGTTTCTGTGACGATTAACTAGTTCACTAGGGACGGCTTCAAACGAGTTCACACGTTAATCTTTTCCGATATACAGACGACCTCGATCAGTGTTGCAAGTATTGTACTGACAAACGAATGAGTCTCTTATCGATATAATCTCTTTGAAAAAAACTTTTCGACACTCGTATTATTATAAAAAATGGGCGAGTAGCTTTTTCCTTTCTGTGTAACAAGGGTTCTTTCAATAGGAGCGCTTATTTTTTTAATGTTATAATTACCATGATTTTATAATGACATATGTCAAATTTACTGTCATTTATTAAATAGAATACGAAAAATTTCCAGGAGAGGTTAAAGCATTAAAAAATGTGTCCAAATCATTAAATTTGGATGGAAATTCTGTACGAGCCATTTGAGGGCATGGAACTAGCCACCAAGATCGTGTAATTCAACGCTTTGGGGCTATCTTAAATCCCGTCTTTAGGAATAACCCGCAAACAATTGGTACCCTCAAAGTCAACTTAACAAACGCCATCCATCAAATTCAGCTAGATTTATTCGACAAAGTCATTGAACATAGCATCTCCCAAATACGTGCCACCAAAAAAAGCGCAGTGGATATTTTAACAACGTTATATTCCATCCGTTTTTTCACCAAATATATTTTGAAATAAAAAAAATGAGTGGATATCTCATACACATTTTTTACACTTAAACAAATTTTAAGCGTTCTTATTGATAACCTCTTTATCTAAATAAAATATATTACATCAGCAACAATTACGCCACAATGTAGTTTTTTTTACGTGATGTTATATTGTATTAATTTATTACACTTTTAAATTTCGAAAGGACATTGTTTTATCTAAGTATTATATTATTATATATACACCCACTCCTTTTTTACGCGAATTCGATTATACGCGATTTTTTGGACGGCACCGCTACCTTTTTTTACTCGCTTCACTCGTTTTTACGCATTTTTTCCCCAAATTTGTTTTAAAGAAGACATTTATATATGATGCTAGGCATGTACGTTTCATTATTTTTTTAAATAAAAAAAACATGATTGTTTTTAAAACTTAATTTTGTAAAGCATTCCATTTTTTTAAATACACATACAATTGCCAAATGTTGACAATTGTATCAGATACTATGCGAATTTATGTTTAAGGGTATGAAAAGAAATGTAATGCAAATGCGTGAAATCATTTTTTACGCGCCTTTTTCTGGAACCAATGTATCGCGTAAAAAAAGGACTAGGTGTACGTGCTTAAAACACTCGCTTTAACCTTATTTCAAGCCTTCCTCTAAGAAAATATTAATTAGCTCTGGCTGATTAGATTGAATTTGAATCATTTAAAATATATGTATTTTTACTGAATTGTATATTTGATTATTGATTTCTTCTTTAAAACAATAAATAAATTGTTACAATTATTATATTATCAAAAACATGTCTACAACCATTCGATAGGTTATCATATGTTTTATAAGTTTTAGCGATTTAATCTATGGTAAGATTTGTATGAACATATTGATTTTCTCTTGTGTCTAAAACTATCTTGCGTATTTAAATAATATGGACAATGTGTTTCATTATATTATTCAAAAAAGTGACCTACAAATCTATCAATTTTTAAATTATATTAAGTTATATTATATATTTTTTTTCTGGTTATTTTTACAAATCTATGGCTGCCATCTGTTATCATACGTGAAAAATAATTTATTGCCTACAGATTGTTGGTTTAACAGACTGAAATTGATTATGATATGTGGACAGGAAGCAATTGATAAATTGACGTTCAATCCTCTTCTATATCAACGAACTATGTTTCCTTTACAGCAACGAAGCTTAGTTTTAATTCTAGATCTACTTATTAGATGATGAATGTAACTTACATGACTATTTAAAAGTGCATGTTTCGTTTTAAAATTAGAAAAATCACGTTTGGCTATTTTACAGTAAAAATATTAATTTATGATATCGACTGAAGGTGCTTGGTGAAATTTGAATTGAAATTTTTTGGAATATCAAATTTGAATATCAAATGACCCGGGTTTCGCCTTTCGGCTTCTTCAGGCATTCTATCATACGGATGCAACAGAACTGACATGTTCAGTTCTGTTCATCCGTGTTCATCAGTTCTCAGTTATGTTGCATCCGTGTGATAAAATGCCTGAAGACGCCGAAAGGCGAAACCCGGGTCGTTTGTGACAAACATGTGGAATCGTACAAAATTGTAACAATTCAAATTTGTAAAAATATTAATTAATTAAACTTTCAAATTGAATAATTATAAACGAATACGTAACAATTTTTTATTTTTGAAGCTTTCTACGATTTCATATATTTTCTCGCTAACGACTCGGGTTTACTCTTTCGTCATCTTCATGAGTTCTATCACATGGGTGAGATGAGTGTAATTTGTCGACAATCTCATAAATTAAATGACTATATAACGTCTATAACATCTTACAAAGTTTCAACAATTCAAATTTCATGTAAAAATTCTATCAAACACATTCGGTCGATATCATAAAGAATATCGTAACGAATGACTACAAAATGTGTCAGTATGTGAATATTTTACTTATTGATACAAAAATTTGTTCACATATCTATCTTCAGCTGAAAGAAAAATTTGTTTTCAATACATTCTTAAAATACAAAGCTTTTATTTGATTTTTAGTAATTTAAAGGGCTTTATTCAATAAATCTTAAATCTTAGAGTTTTTAAGAATATTCAGCTTATAAACGTATAATAATTTATTTTTCTGATACTTTTTGCTCTTCGATTTAAAAATACTTTTAGAAATGTCAAAATCATAAAAAAAAACCTTTTTGTCGTGACACAATAAATAAAAATCAAAAAACCTTCGTTTTTGTTTAAAACACACGTTATATTCTATATTTCAAGTAGTTTTTAGAACCCTCAATAAAAAACATAATTTTTTAAAAAATCTTTCAAATTTTAAAAAAATCACACACCAAATATAGTTTTAATATTATATTCCACAGTACAATATATGTTGAAAATAAAAGAATTGTGACACGCGGACGCTGCCAATTGACCATTTTTTCTAGTTTTATGAACGGATTCAAACGGTTTGAATAAGCAAACGATCGAGTTATATATTTATTTTTGAATTAATAGATATTTTCTTTTTTTAAGCGATGTATCGGGAAGATTATTAACTTTGTACAAGCTTTGCTGCGGCTTTATTTTTTTTATATTCTATTTAGTCATCAATAAATAAAAACTGTTTGAAAATGAATGGCGAAAGTGTAAGAGATCATGCAACAAAATAGTGACAATTTATTCCAAAAAAGCTGTGAAATATTTCCTTTTCCTGCCCAAAGCATGTAAGTAAAGTTATTGTTTTACATTATGATTATTACACTTAATAGTCGGATACAACGAGTCGTTATCTTTGCTCCGTGGTGAAATTACAACAGTGGGTAAAAAGTCTCGTCCACGTTGCCAGTTGGCTCGAATCCAAACGGGGCGACCTCAAAAATTTCAAATTTTTATTATAATGCTACAAGCGAAGCTGGAGAGCAGAAATTGCTTTTGCAATATCGGAAACGATTGATACTTGAGCTGTCTAATAATCGAAATTCAAAGAGTAATTGAATAAACTACACGAAATTCGTTCATACGCCATATTTTACGTACTTTTAACTCAAGCTTAAATGATCGTTTTATAATAATTATGTTTATGTACTCAATATTTACATAATTTAACTATTTATTATAAAAATAAATTCCATAATAGAATAATTAGGTAAATCAGTAATAAGCCGAAATAGCTATCAACAATATGTCTTATAAATTTTGTAGAACTAAAATACCGTGCTTTTTTTACCGTGCTTTAAGATAAATATATTTTGAATCATTTTCAGATTACATAAAAATATTTTTATTCTCAGACGCCTTTTTGTATTTTCTGATCTCACGAATAAGGCAGAAAAATGTAATTAATGCATAATATATTGTTACACGATTCTACAATATATATATATATATGTATACTTCACGGGACCATATACAATACTGAACCGTCTGCAGCACGCAGGTTTTAAAGAATACCATTGCACGTGGTATCGCTTCGACTGTTTGAAAAAAGTGACTCGGTGCAAATAAAAAATTCAAAAGTATTTCGGCTCGGCCGAGATCCGGTGATTTCCCAGCGGTGGGTGCCAGGTTCGTCCGCTAACATTTTACCACCTCGCCTCACTGCCAACATCCATACATTATGCAAGTAATGGAAGATAATAAAGTTTATCATTGTCTATGGACTGTTGTCGTTGTGTACGGATGGATATTTCGAAATAACCGGGCAAACAATCTTAGTCTAAGAAAACTATGGTACAATGTTTTCTGTTTCACTATGAGAATAAAAATCCTCTCCATCTCTAAACAAATTTAATTTACCACTCAAAAAATCTTGGTATTACATGATTAATTAACTAATATTGTGTGTTATTCTTCGATCAGTAAAATAATACACAATGAACGTAGAAATATTCAAATATTTAAACCTCCTGTATTTATTTTTGCAAAATCTCTCTGATATTCAAACTATAATCACGCATTCATGTCGAATTACATAGGAAAATAACGTTGATTAAATGCGGTAATGGAAGTAATTTCAAACACAAACTATCTTTCAAATTAATTAAATTCGATCAAGCTCATTTTAAATACCCTTCATCGTTGAAATATTATACGGTATATATGTAGTAAAACGTTTCAAATTCAAAATAATTAAAAATATCAAATAAAAAAACTAGTCACTTTGTTACATAACTATCTATTATTTTTTTCACCTTTCATGATTGCCACACCGTATCCATCCGGTGGAATTGCTTTCCCGCCAAAACGATACCATTCCTATTTTAGTATTTATAAGCATTTCAAATGCACAAGATAATTATTATCAGGCATCCGTGCAGGGGAGTACTGGGAACGGGGCTTCGAAGAGGGCGCCCCACTAGTTTTTCGGGTGGCGTTTATTAATCCCTTCGTTAAAATAAAATAAATCGGACGTTACATTAAAATTTATTGCTATAGTAAACACATAGTTTTGTTTGAACGGATTTTTATTCTAACGGTGAAAGTATATATTACATTAACGGTTGAAGAGTTTTAATAACTTAGAAAATATATCACTTAGAGTTTTACACAATGATTACTTGTTTGAGACGCTTTACATCTTTATTTACTAAAAGATTTAATTTTGTTAGATTTTAATCTACTTTTCCTATTTATGTACATTAAATAAAGTATAACCAACCAAATACGATGAATTTTATAGCAATGTATTTTAGTTCTACAAAATAAATTGCTATTTTTTTCACCGTTTTATAATAGAGTTCTACCAAGTGAATGCCAACTCAATCAATAGTTAACCAACCTCTCCGGCATTTTTAAGATTTAAGGTTTCATTTAATTTATTTCACGACTCTAACTTTGGCTAAAATACCGCAACTCCGCAGCCCTGCACGCATGATTAATATCTTATATTAAAATTGAAAAATATAAGTTATTTACTACTTTTATTTTGACTTTCACCGAGAGTTAAGCCAATATCACCTGCCAGGAAGGTTTAACGACTAGACTACAGAAGCGGTTCAGACGAATATATGTATAAAATATTATTGTTTGCATGCATAATAACCATGCACCTATTCATTAAATGCTTTTACAACAGTTTACAGGCAACGATCAAATATATGAAACATGATATTCAATTATCGACAGTTACAATTAATACCAATTTTTCAAAAGGAATTCGTCTATAGTCAAAGATTAAGCCACTTTGATATTTCGAACAAAAAACTTACTGACTGTTTGAATAATTTGACACTTTTATTTATACAATTGAGGTATAAGATTTCAATAGATTTAAATGAGAGACATTTAAATAGTCATAAAAACACTTTATATAATACTCACAAACAATTGTTTTGGTACAATCAAAACCATTATTTTTTAAATAAATGTAAGATATTTTCATTGATTTGTCGTAATGTAAGTCTTTTATTTTTCAATCAAGAATGTTTGAGAAAATTATTTTTAAACTTATGTTTGTATTCACATCGTTATAATGTATTACTTTACAAAAAACAAAACCGTGTAAAAATCTTATCGTTTAAAAAAGAATGCTAAAATAGCTAAAATGCTAAAAAGTGCTATTAAAATATCATTTTGCTGTCAATGTGTATATCAATTGTAATAGTATAATAAAGATTGTCATTGTGACGCAATTTAAATGACGAAATTTGTATGAAAAATGTTGTGTGTTACAGGGCTGAAAATAGAGTGGTGAAAAATAGACAAAAAATTCAATAAGGCCATATGGTAGACTTACTATGAAAGTTTACGAACTTTGCCCGAAACCTTGATATAAAACCTTTGAACTACGAAGCAAATGTGTTCATTTCTTGGCACTTATAAATATTTATTCGTTTGATTTTATTTTGCAGAGTATTCTATGACCTTTTTACTTATATAGAGATTGCTTAAATAGTTTCTCTATACCATATCCGTTCGTATTTTTTTCTGAAACAACTAGTTTTTATTCCACGGTGAAAAAATAGCAATGTATTTTATTTCTACAAAATTATTTTTAACAAATATAGTTTATAGCTATTTCGGCTCACGCCATCGTCAGAACTATTCTATATTCTATAGTTCTGACGATGGCGGGAGCCGAAATATCTATCAACTATATTTGTTAAAAATAATTTTGAAGAACTAAAATACATTGCTATTTTTTCACCATGATATAATGGAGTTCTACTAAGTGAATGCCAATTCAATCAATGTTTTGTAAAATGTATTTTATCAGTTGATAATGCTCGCGATGAGTGAAACCAGTCTTGATCAAAAAAATATATTGTGTAAATAAGTACTAAGAAATGTGTTTCTGTTCTATAATATATCTAGTAAGCACATTCAGTAAATACTCAATATATTGAAATGTGCCTCGTGTTCAAAAAGTGGTTGATAGTGTAGAGTTTTTTTAATAGTAGTAGAGTTAATGGAGTTCTACCAAGTGAATGCCAATTCAATCAATAGATTTTATTCATTTACTCAACTTCTGTTTTTTTTTTTTGAGGGCTTAAGTCAGATAAAAGAATGGGACAACTTATTTGAAAAAGAGAGTAGTTGTTTAAAAATTGCTCTCGCTACGTTTTATTTTAAATACTAGTTATGTAACATACTGACAAGCAATGAAATAATTCATAAGAAAGAATCATGAAATTTCCGTTCATTTGCAACTATCTATAAGCTACTTCGTTTTCATTAATAACTTTAAATTAAATCAACTAATTTTATTTCAAGCCACGATCAAAATAATGAAATTTTTATAGTTATCAAAAGCGATTTAAAAAAAGTACAGCACATAAATCGAAATGAACTATCATTCAAAATTGTTTTTATATTTATAAGATTTCTTAATTTTGCCTCGCAATTCGCATTATATGTACTCAAACGATATAAACCGTTAAACTGAATGTCAGTACGAGTGCATATTTATTCTAAATAACTAAAATTGCAGGAATTTGGAGATTCTTTTTATGAGAGGCCGAACGTCAAAAAAAGTCTACAAAGTGTTGATGATTAATTAAAAATATGGCATGTCCATAAAAATGTAAGAAAAATATTTTATAATTTATATCGACTGAAGGTGCTTGATGGAGTTCCAATATCAAACTTGAATTGTTACAACTTAGTACGATTCCACATGTTTTGTCACTGACGACCCGGGATTCACCTTTCGACATCTACAGGCATTCTATCACACGGACGCAACATAACCTTTTTTTGTTATAGAATGCCAGAAGATGCCAAAAGGTGAAACGCGGGTCGTTAGTGACAAAACATGTGGAATCGTTCGATGATTGAAATTTGAGAATATTTTAATTTAAAACAACTATAAACACTTCAAATATTATTATAGATAAAACTGATCGTTTACGTTCAAAGGTTGCCGCTCCCAGCATAAGAGCGTGAAAGCTTCTATGAGTGTAATATTTTTTTATCCGAGATCAATAGTCGTTTCTTAGGCTTTCATATTTCTATGAAAAAAATAAGCCCTTTGAAACGACAACAAACACCTTTGGGCACTATGTAGCGGACACTTTATCGGCTTAAGACGGGACCCTTCGTAAAATATCCCTGGCTCCACTTCGCTGATGGAAATCAATGTGCTGTCATTTCTGGCATAAAATAAAAATTGGATCAAAAACATACCCTACTGGAGAACTACATAATATATTATAGGGATGCGATGGCATTTTTATAAGCCGTATCCGCTTTCAATATGAACCCCTAATGCGTACAGTTTCAATGACTAAAAGTAATAAGTAGGTCACCCAATATTTCTGAGAATATTCGATCAAAACTAGATATAGCCGTTTATACGTCATACAATTTAACACTTAATGTCAAAAGTCGATTTGGAAAGCACATATAACTCAATTGTTTTCGGTGAAAATTATATTTTCAGTGTAACACAAAATTTTACATCTACACAACATTTGTTTCCGATTAAACGATTTTGAAACTATTCCAAATTTTTTTTTATATGAAAAAGTCAAATTCTTTCTATTCAAAGATAAGGTGTGTCATCATAATAAAATAACAAGCGCGAGCTTTTTAATCTAATTTATAATCACGGAAAACGGAAAGCTTATTTTTTAATTGTTTCTCGTAATTAACTTCTCGTTAATAATTTGTAGACACTTTATTTTGATTTGAATGCTGATAATTCGTGAAATGCTGCAAAAACAAACGATATCCATTGACTGCACTAATTATATTATATTATACTATTTTTTGAAAATATATTATATAAAATGTAATATAAACTGACGTGATTGCATGCTTTGTTATAATATCAATTAATTTAAAGAAAGACATTTATTATAAAAAGAAATCAGTATTTCAGTTTTTCAATCCCTTTTATTATAATATAAAATATTGACATATCCCACCCCAGTGTTAGACTATCTGAATTAAGAAACTAAAATTTTCTGTGAATGATACAGAAAAATATTAACATCTTATTATCTCTGAACAAAAATATTATCTCTGGCGGGGCCGATTGAGCCAAAGTTAATGAGCAACGCGGGCGTATCCGCTTAAAAAATATGTTAAGCTTTTCCGATAAAAAATAAGAAATGTAAACACACATCTAAAATACGCGCGCGCAATTCATAGTTTTTAAAAATGTACTATATAATAAGCAGAACTGTGATCACAGTCTCCCGGTACATCAGTAAATTTTTTGGTAACTGTAATTACAGGGAGACTGCAAACGGCGATTGGCGAACTGAAGACTGTGATTCTTGTTTCCCGCCAGAGATGTGTTAAATATCAATTATTACCTGGTCACAAACTTTCACTTGTCTAAATTAATTCTAGGCTAAGGAAAGTTTGTGTCTTATTCTATAAAACCTAAAGACAGAATATTTTTTCCAATATAGATTAGCTTCTTTAACTTTAAAAACAAAAAATATCTTGGTTCAGGAAATGAAACGTGAAGATTACATTGAGTAACACCTAATTACCTAAAAAAATCACATAAATTCTCTCAGTAAAATAAACTTTTTTTACTGTATTTTCAATAAAAGTTTATATTACATGAAGATAGTCTATCTGACTGATCCTGTTATGATATATAAGAATTTTATAAATACTTTTTATCCGTTATTTCATACGATGTGTGAAATGTACTTTTTAATTTATTAATATATTAGACAATCTACAAATGGAAAACTCGCGTCGCTTAATGGTGGGAAGGCATTATATTTTATACAACAAAAATATATTTTTAGTACTTTTTTCGCAATATATTTACTATAATCATCAATTGAATACTCGCGATCATATATAACATATATTTTAGAAATACAACTACAAGAGTGTTTTTGTTTTTAAAAAAATATATATTTTATTTTTATATACCAAGTGGATTGTTTACTTACAATCTAATTTTGAGTTGTGACATCTCGAAAAAATCTTATTAACGTACATCCAACATATGATTTTTCAATGAAAGAATAGTTTCATCTAAAAACATATTATATACATAAAGAATGTTGATTTGATTTAATGAAATAGTTTGAATCTAAAAAAATGTATTATATTATATTAACATGTATTTTTTTATTTGTCATAGTTTTAACCTTTGTGTTGTGATACATGCATCAACAAAAAGCGTTTTGAGAATTTTTGATTTAAGAAATACAGTATATTTTTCTTTATTTGAATGTCTTCTTATATTGGTATATCCAGGTAAATGGAGACGAAGATTCTCTTGCATTCTCTGCATTATAAGTTACTCTTTCACTAGAAGAATCCATGCATCTTTTCAATACACACAAATCGATGGAGAATAACAATGATTTCAAACGAATTCAATTGTCATATTTTGTCTGATGCATTCATCAAATATTGTATAAAATTTGACATACATTTATAACGAATATAGATTTAATTCAATTTTTTTTTATTTGGTAAACTGAAAAAAAACAACTTTACTTACGTTTGACTCAAAGCACTATATAAGGCGATCAAAGTCGACAAAAAACGATCAGTAAAATATTGACCTTTTTTAAATTGTAACGTAACATTACGTCAAATCTAAGAATAAAAAATAGTTTACCATTTACTACTATAAAAGCTGGTTTATCATGAGTTAAAATCCTGAACGAAGCCTAAAAAAATCTTTTTTTAATTCTATCCAACGACTTATATATATGTAGTTGTATCTCTTCAAACATACAATTTATCTGATTCGAAACAACAATGGAGAGTAGATTAAGCGATTTGTTATTACACAATTTACCAACAATTGTTTAATATTATTAATAACTTTTATGCACCCACACTCCGAAAAAAAATAATCGAACAGCCTTAGTCAATCAACTACGATTAAAACCGGATGTTTTATGTAAAAAAAGTGTTTCACTATTTATAAAATCCCGTACGCGATTTATCGATTTTGTGATTCGGGAGTTAATCCTTTCAAAAATTCTAGAGCAATTCGAATCACCTAATATTTAAAATCGAATCTATTTGGTCGAGTTGAATTGAAAACTAAATGGATATTGAACAGTTCAATTTAACGTAAGCAACTTTTCGTAAAATCATTCCATTTTTCCGCGTATTTTTCAATCATTCGTTTATATATTTTATAATAATCTTCATAAAGTAAATACAGCAAAGGAGGTATTGGCGTGAACAAAAATATTTTCTATTCATAAAAAAGCAAAGGATATATTTCTCGTCCGATTTTTATCACGTGTGATTCTCAGTAATGATCTGCGTTACGGCACCAGCGTTAGTTGAAAAATAAATACACATTTTTTCGTATCTTTTATTTACCTGCATAAAATGAAAATGAACAGCATGACTGAATGGCGTTATATCATTTTAACAGCTATACATTTCATAGAAACTTGTTTACTATGTTTTTCTTATTTCTTTGAAATTATGTTTTCGTAGAAAAATACAGCACCAAAAATGTTGAGGAACGTGAGAGAACAGTAATAAAATACTGTTGTTTGCAGTGACGACTAGATATTTTGATATTTTGCTCGTTCCGCAAAATTTTTAATCCATTTTTCATGTGTAAACTGTCGCTTCTTGATAGAAAGGCATGATATTTTAAATAATATAAAAACATTTCTTAGTACTTATTTCCACAATATAATAAATATATTGTACGTATAACGTATTTTCAATGCATATAATGAATCATTTGTAAACGGTCAAGATTACTATACTTATCAGTATCGACCTAACCTAGCTTATCGTATAAAAAATATGTACATATATATTATGTATTATGTAATAAAAATACACTTTAAATATTTTTTTTCCAGAAACAGTACTAAAAGTACGTATATATTATACAAAAATAATATCCTCCCCCCAATAAGTGTCAGTGTACACCTCAAAAGTGTGTAAAAAACAGAAAGAAGTCGTTAAAATACTTAAAACAAATAAGTTCACAATCAGTTTATGTTTTTCACGTAGAAATTTCAAGCATTAATTATTCAAGCACATCTAAGTTGCAAGAGCTGTAAATTTTTTTATAAATAAGCGGATATTAAGAAGAATTACCTATTTCACAAAATGGATTTTAAAGTAATCAAATGAAGTTACTTGAATTACCACGTTCGTAATACTCTAAAGAGAAATGAAAACTATAGCGCGCGATAAATCATAAATACCACGAATGAATACGAGCATGGTAAATAACTAAAGTTAACCGAGCTCAGATGTAACATGGTAAACAAGAGTCTTCTCGGCGGGCAGTGGCTTGAATAATTAACGTTAATTTCTGTAATGCAATTTATTTTCAGAATGCGAGGCAATTAAAGTTTGAAAACTTTATTCGAGCTGAGAAAATGATTATCGCATTAATATGACTGGTATATCATGCGGAGCAGACATCGAGAATACTATCCCTTGAGACTGGGAGATCTCATGCAGTGGCAGCTACATATTAATATCGAAGGGGTTCAATTATAATAGTGTCGTTCTGTGAACTTACGATTTTTTAAACTTTTCATTGATTTTATATCCTCTACGTCGATCAGTAATATCCATATGCATTGCTTTTTAAAGGGCGCGAAACATTTTATTATTGTGGTTTCCGGGCCATTTTGAATCACAATTTAAGAAAAATCATAGTTTTTAAATATTTAATTCATAATTGACGCCTAAAATTATATCGGCTTCTTCTTCGGTGATGACTTACGATGGTTCTGTAACGAAAGTCAATCAAAACACAGATTTTAGCAACTAAAAGGTTAAGGTAAAAATTATAGTTTTACAAATCAATTATTTTTGATTGATTGGATTGGCATTTACTTGGTAGGACTCCATTATAACACGGTAAAAAAATAGCAATATATTTTAATTTTACATATTTCCTTTTAGATATATTTGATAGCTATTTTGGCTCACGCCATCGTCGTCAAATTATTTTTGAATATTTTAGAGCTACATTTGTGAATAATATGACATTTAATTTGATTTTTATTTAAATAATCCAAAATACAAAGATTTCAAAAAATCTGTTTTATTAATTATTCCTGTGATCGACCCAAGCTTGCCAAATAATGATGCCAAGTCTTGTGACAGAAACTACACTTCATATTGCGTCCGGTTCGGCACGCAATACACACCGTAATATTATACTTGGCTTTGGAAACTCTTTTTGATCTGTGTACTTGAATATGCGAAGTATGTTACTATCTAGAAAAACATGTTTAATTAGAATATCATAGATTCTTCTAAATCTACCAACTCAATAAATTCATCAATTAAAAAGCCACTGTTAAAGAAAGATAAGAATGATTTTTAGGGCTGTGTGTTAGTCAAAATGATTATGTAACAGATTTAAAGGATATGATTATTAAATTAGTTTCTGCAACAAATATTATATTGAACCAAGCGAAACACTTTCTCAAAGAAAACATCGTGTTTGAACATGTTATCACCTACGCAACGCGTTTGATATTTTTTCCCGATTGTTACTCGCTTTGCATCGTTTTTCGCCACGGTATTTGAATCGATGGCTTGAGGTCAGTTATAATTTACATCAAAACCAAAATGAAATGCCTCCCGTCAAGATTCACGAACGGCGCCGCTTTAAGAATAAGCCTTAAAGCAAAGGAGCTTCACAAAAGCACTTGTATCACAATCTTTGAGATAACATGAACTCGATTCAACTTCAGAAATTCGTGTTCCGAAGACAACTCCCGCATTACGTATTGCCAGACAATATTTCACGCGAGTATTTCCGTTATGTGTGTACGAGGAGCCTATGTTATAAGCCCATACTTGTTCAAATTATTTAATAACACACTTTTAATTGAATCGGTGGTATTCAAACGGCGTGTATACACATATGTCTGGATATTGCAGCTTTCAATGGAGCATGCTTGCATAACTTCTTACACCATACTCCGACCATCAAACTATTATACGAATTAATAATTAAGCTCTACAAAGTTTTCATACACAATCTATTATTTGAATTTTCCATAATTTTATCATAAATCTATATTTTTTTTAATAAAAAACGTTTTTTATCATTAAACTTCAAAAAATTTAATTCTATACAACGTGAAATATAACATAAATTTCAATAAATTCAATACTTAAGTGAGATTAAGAAAATTGACGAACAACAAGCAACTTATTTTATCAATTATAAATAGTATTATTATTAGTAAGTGATAGATTTAATAGTATTTTTAGCTTATATATATTATGCATGTCGATTTATTAAAATATACGATTAAGTTAACTTTGTGAAATTAATGATGTTAGTCACTCGTTTTCTATGCACTAAAATACACACAAACAGATGAAAGTTTCCAATTTGAAGCGTATTCAAATTACAGTTTATTTTCGCAAATTAATTGAATATAATTAAATGAGCTGTTTATTTCAGAAAGATGACGTGTCAAGATATTTTTAATGAAGAAACGAGAGCAATATATCAATACAACTTTTAATTACAGACATGTGTATTAACTGTTACTGTTTGAAATTAATAATGCAAAAGTATTTTATGACCTCAGTAAAAAAAAATCTTTCGTACAAGCTAAGAGAAACTGGTTCTAGTGTAAAAGAATATATCAATTTTTTACGCTATTATTCATGTGGTTATTATAAAATTTACAGTTTACCAAAAAAAGCTACCAAAAACATTTTAAGCTTAGAACGTTGACCATGACTTATTTTTGATATTTCAATTAAAAAAATGTAATGTAATGATTTTTCGACTCATATCGTCGTTAGAACTTACGATACCAATATGTGTTTAACGATCCTCGTACAAATTAAATATGAAACTTTTTTTATTCATTATACGTAATGTCTTAATTAAAGCAATAACCGTTGTAGTTTCACTATAACACAAGGCGAGCATTTTAAGACGTGACCGAATTCCCTCTATCAGGATTATTGTTTTAAAACTAAACAAGGATCACAGGGTACAGTTTATAAAGTTAAAACAAGATGGGATGTATTATTATTATTAAGCTGTGGTTAACTTGTCTTATGGTTTCCTGTTGAGAAATTTTCTCTTAGTATTTCTACCTCCAGAAATAGTATTTCATACAATTCCAGTAAAGGCGACAAACGAACATGCTTTTATCGAACAAAAATCCTACCCGCAGCATTTTGATCAAAAGTGAATTTTATCAATATTACTTTTCAGAGCCACAGTTTTTTTAGTATTTTTTGTAACGCTGTTGTAAAACTTGTTTGTAAAACTTTTGTGCTTTTTTAAAAGCTCGTATCTGTGAATGGCTGTTTCCATGCATTGATTTTTATTTTGCGTAGGCCAAAATAGCTACAATTTTTATAGAACTAAAATACTTGTCTGAAGATTCCAAAAGGCAAGCCTCGGGTCGTCAGTGACAAAACTTGTGGAATCGTTAAACGTTTTTACAATTCAAATTTGATATTGAAATTCCATCTCGCGCCTGTAATCGATATCATAAATTATATATTTTTCGATTGGTTTTGCATTTAACAATAGAAAAGTCCATAATAAATACAATATTCAATGAAAACTTAGCAAAGAAAGCATTCTTCAATATCAAAGCTCTCTAAGTGTAAATATATTAACTTTAATATGTCAAGGAAAAATTTGCTACTTGTTATGACTAAAGATATTCGTTAATCATGTCAATAAAACTTTTTTTTATTCAATAAATATTATAAAATATTCATATAAGGGGCATATTCTATGGCAACTATTTAAGATTAATCAAAATCTTGTAAAATCTACTTTTCAAAATGTGTTGGTAAGTCACAAAATTACTAATTAAAACTTTGACATTAAGTTGTTTCAGAGACGCAGGATATTTTGTATCGTTGAAATTATAGCATGTCCATCAAATTTAATGGAATACATCAATACTATATTTACTTTCGTGTTTTATATTTATACCGCCAACGTCACTGCCTATCATAATTCTGACAGGGGAGTGAAACTAAAGTAACGAAACCAAATGTTGTAGAAATAAATATTTACTTACTTAGATTTGCTTAATTCCCAATATTTCATTTTCCTTAAGGTACAAATTTTTTTATTCATATAAACAATTGACTCTACGAAAAATAATTATGACTCATTACATTTCCGTCAGTCATTTTTCCGAAGCTCGAAGGAATTAAATTTAAGTAACGACAAAAGTGAAAAAATGCTTTTTTTCTTTTAAACGGTGACTGCTTTTGAATAACGGTTTCTCAATAAAAGTTTTTCAATATTTTTTTTCAAACATGTTAGGTTAAAGAGCGAAAGCGGTACTGATAATACAATATATTGTGAAAATATTAGTAAAAATGTGTTTTTATTATATTTATTGAATTGTCATTCACTTGATAGAACTCCATTATAACATGGTGAAAAAATAGCAATGTATTTTAATTATACAAAAAATTATAAGGTAGAACTGAAATACATTGATAGTTTTCACGGTGTATATTTTTATTATTTAAAGTAAAATTGTGCTCACTTGGGTTCGATCGCGTAACTTAACCCAATTACGTAAGCCACCCAACCGCTGATCTGACTATGTATTATTGCATTAGTCGACTATGTCCGGTATGATTTCGACTATGATTAACATTGGCTTATTTTGATTCAAGTTTGCCCTGTTCTTTATATTATATATAAAAATGTAAGACTCGTTTTTAATAATCAGCATTTAGTATTATCTATATCGTCTTGTAAAACCCATAATCTTTTTTAATGAATCATAATATTCATATTAGACAAATGCAAAACAAATTCAAACATTTGATTTATTTAAATTTACAATAACTTACTTTAATTACATGGTATACATATATATATCATTGAAATAAAATTATATAACAACGAAATTCCGCATATTATTATTAGTGAAATGTCGCCGTAAAATCATTTCATTCAATACCCCATTCTAAAAAATCTACACCACGATAAAAGAGGTCCAAAAAGGTAGCGAGTCAACAGTTTAAGAAAATAACCCGAAAAAAGATTTAATTATTCCCGTTATCCTTTGAGACTAGGCATATTTTTTTTAATATGAGGCAAAAAGTTTCCACTTCAAAGGGGACGAGTTTTAATTATTTGTACACGTAAACCAGAGGCAATGCTTTTATTTTGAAGACAAACAGGTCCTGACGTTGCGCCGAAAGCTTGGTTTGGAAACATGAAAGTATATTTGCGAACAACGGTTTAAGTAAACAGCGGCACACGCACTGCCCTCTAGCGAATCGAACCGGAAAAAGATTGCAATGAACACTGTTACATTTTACAATGTAACAAGTGACATTATTTCCATAGGGGAGATACAATCTGGTTGTCCCGCCACCGCTTATAATTTATATTGCTCAACTTTTAATAAAGCAATCTGGTAAAGTTTACAAGGTCATAATAATAGCCCGATTCGGTTGGGAACTAAGCCTGGCTATTAACCATTCAGAATATTACCCATATTGAGTGCTTAGTGGGGACTGTTAGGAGCTAGTACTACAACAAATTAATTTATTTAGAAGCAACATAACCAAAACTACAACCGCATAATCAATCTATTATCAAATTTGAATTGTTGAAACTTTGTACAATTCCACATGTTTTGTCACTAACGAACCGGGCCTTACGGCATCTTCACGCATTCTATCACACGGATGCAACAGAACTGACTGAATGCCTGATGATGCCGAAAGGCGAAACCTGTGTCATTAGTGACAAAACATGTGGAATTGTAGAAATTTTCAAGATTTCAAATTTAATATTGAATGTCTATCAAGCATCTTTAGTCGATATCATAAATTAATTTATTATTAATTCAAATTTTTATGCAAAAAGCAACGCGTCATTATAGGCACGTTTCACCAAAAAAAAAATGTAACCAATCTAATGTAACCATTTTTAAGATTCCATTTGCTCCATATTGAGATTAAATATTATAAAAAAAAATTCCCTTGTTTCTGTCAACTATCCTTCTTCTTCTTCTTGTCTTTCTTTTGTTTATACACAGAAGCTATTTATACATTAAATTAAAAATACATAAACGGCGATAAAATCTTCGAATATTTCCTTAAACACTGTAAACAAAATCGCATACTTCTTTGAAAAAAATATAATTTTAGCTTGCCGATACACCCTCCGTCGGTTGCATTAATGAATCACATTGTTTTTTCAATAGGGCCAGCCTTTACCTATCGCAAGTTAGACCTTATTGCATAAAATTCTATGATCTTTCGAATAGCCATCCTTAAAGAATACTTACCTATACAAAGTCTATGAATATTTTAGCCATGCCCATAGAACTTGAAATAGGTAAGTGGTTTTGAAGCTCAATATAATAACCCTTAAAGTTAAGAGCAAGTCGGTGGAAAAGTCCACTGAACAAGGCCTGCGTTTGAAATGGTGCTGAGAAAACTGTTGTTATTGTAGGTTAGTCGTATACTCAGTTAGCAGTACAACTATTTATAACTGAAACACTATTTTTTTACCAAAAATTTAAAATCCATTAAATTTATACCAAATCCAAGCGATCATAACCTTTCATCTGCAACTTCGCTTATGTATAATTAATTTATTCCAAATCGAATTGATTTTTTTTGTTATGTATTGATTTCAAATTCTCAACGTGATTTGTGGCTTGTTTTTCTAATGTGTTAATCGGCACTTTTCGGTGGTGAAACATACTTGAATCAATACCAAGACATTTTTAGTACTGTTTTACGATCAAGATCGGTTTCTCTCATCATCAACACTATCAACTGAAATAAATTAAAAAACAAGGCTATTTATACGAAATTCCTGAATCAACAATTAATATATATACCACTTTTAATGTGTTAACTGTTACTTCTTGGTGGAAAGGCGTGATATTTAGAATAATAAAAACAGATTTTTTAATACTTATTTCCACAATATATTTGTTGATCAGGTCCGGTTTCGCTCATCGCGAGCATTATCAACTGATAGAATACAATTGACAAACAAGTCCTGCTACCTTCAACTTAAATCTTTTGTATAAATAGACTCGTATAATGTTGAATAATTCTATTCTATTATTCTATTTAAAATAATATATATATATATATATATATACAAAAAAAAAGTTTTAGAAATGAGAATACACATTTAACGTTATTTAGATTTTCAAAAGAAACCAGTCCTGATCGTAAAACACATTCAATAAATAGTATTCAAAATATGCTTTTATGATTTATAAAAAAATACCATCAGTGTTTCGTGTAATAAATAGATGACTTTATTGAAAAGACATACGAAAAATTTATATCATAATTTATAGCTATCAAAAAAAGCAATCCTATAAAAAATCATCTTAACTAATGTAACTTAAAAGAATGAATTTATTAACAATCAATTCATAATATTGTTTTCCTCCATCCAAATACTAATTTTATTTTAGTGGCGTCCGACTGTGCGCTTAGAGTTAAAATGTCGTATATCAGCACTATTAATTTTCAATACACAATCACCCTAAGTAAAGAGCATATTTTTTTAATGCAACCCCCTGCGTTTGAAGTGCCGAACTATTAATATGTGTTTTATTTCATATCAATTGTTTGTAAGAAATAAAATATTTAATATAAGCTCCGATTAGAGCAAAGCCAACGGTGTGATGTAAGTATGTTGAACATTCGCATAGTATGTAATCCCTACATGTAATTATCATTGTTTGAGGTGAACATTAAATTTAATGTTTGCACTAGCCAAATGCAGCGCATTTTGTAATTAATATCATTTTAAAACAATTACATACAACATCACGTAATGTTTTACGGTAAATAAAGTAAGTACTGTCCATAAGAAACTGCCACAGTACGAACGATAATAATGTTAGCTTTTGAAGTTACGTGTCTTTTACATCTATCTTAATTTATTTGTAAGCTATACAATTTTTATAAACATTTAATGTGTCATCAAGCGCATATATTTTTTTAATATAGTTTAAATGTGATTTCGATTGAAGAGGTCCTTTTCATATTTTTTTTTATCTTTACATAATAAAATCACATTTTTAGTACTTATTTCCACAATATATTTTTTGATCAGGACCGGTTTCACTCATCGCGAGAATTTTCAACTAATGATGCTAGCGATGAGCCAAACCGGTTCTGACCAAAGAATATATTGTGGAAATAAGTACTAAAAATGTGTTTTTATAATTTAAAATATCATGCCATTCCATCAATAAGTGACAGTTTACACCTTAAAAGTGATTTTACTATCACTTTTAATGTGTTTTTAGTGGAACGGCTTATTTTATGATCAAAGCCGGTTTCCCTCATCGTGAGCATTTTCTCGGTTGATAAAGCTCGCTATGAACTAAATTTGTTCTGATTATTAAATTTAATGTGAAAGTGTTACTGAAAAATGTGTTTTTTTTTACGTTAAATATAACACCTTCGTATCCATTTTTTTATAAATACAAGTATTCATGAAATTTATATTTTTTTATAATTTAGTTTACGTCTTATTTCTATTAAGAAGCTCCTTTCATTCAAGTATATTATTTTTGAATATTAGACTATCGCTGTTAAAATGCTAAGTGTTACTTTTGACATCACACCACACGTCTGCGTTTTAAATAATAAAAACGCACTTTTAGTACCATTTCCACAAAATAAGTAGTGATCACTACCGTTTTCGCTCAACGTGAACATTATCAGCTAAAATAGTGAACCATTAACTCGGAGTGTATTTACGGTTAAAAATCATCAGGTATAGTCGATATAATTTCTTATATATATATAGATAGACTATTTTAAATAGTGCACCTGTTTCCATATAGATCGATACCCAAATTTTATTTATCTTATGAAAATAATGTTGCTAAAAACACAGATATTTAAGCCTACGTGTTTCAAGCAGTTTTAAAATACTTATACTCAAATGAATACGCACTGTGAGGACTGCGTGTCCCTCACGTAGAGTGCCTCCATCCATTAACAACAACCAACATGACGACTTTTTAATTTATATAATTTTATCTCAGTTAATTAATGCTACTTAAGCGAAGAGTCGTATGCTTAACCTTCCATTGCTTAGTCGCAGAAATACTCTAGCGTTAGTATAAAAGTAAATATATTATACAAACTGATGAATAATTCCGTAACGCGCTAAAAGCATTTTCACGTTAACATGGTACCTTTACCGCGCGCGAACGTCTAAGCAAGTAAGTACCTATAATGTTATCAAAATGTAACATCATAGCCAGGGCAAACACCGCCGGTTTTTATTCATCACGATTATCGGTATTCAGCTCAACATAAAAAAACTAACCAATGTGGCTGATAGGCACAAAACTCAACTAATCATTCGATATTACTCAAATTATTTATCGTATCGACTGAATTAATTTGATGAGATTTCAATATCAAATCTAAATTTTTGACACTTCGTATGATTCATTTATTGTCACTTACGACTCGGGTTTTGCTTTCGGCATCTTTGTTATACAACAGTTATGGTTTACAAAAAATATGAAATAGTACAAATTTTAATTTATTTAAATGCTGTATTGCTTATAACGATTTTTTAACGTGTGTGTTAGTTATATCTTCTCTTGAAGTTGACATCGAATGATAATATGTTATTTCATTCTGATTCGACAGTAATTCAAATCGCAAGTGATTATTATTGCATAATTTAACTTTATTGACAGAAAGATGTAATAGCGTTCTCAGACGAATGTACAAAACAGTTTTGTGTTTTGCTTTAATAAAATAAATCAATCTTAGAAAAAGACTTGAAGATAGAAAACTTGAAGACTTTCAAGTGAGTTTTCAACTTTGAAATGGTTATTCGAGATCAAATTAAAAAACTACCATTATCGATGCTTCTTTCACATTTCAACTATAAAATAAACTTTATCAAACCCGGATAATTTATTTTTTCCTATATATCGAATTGATGAAGCGTTAGATAGATTTTCTATAACGCATTAGCATCAGATCTCTTCAAGTCTCCTTCATCTCTTATATATAGACTTATTTGTTGGTGTCGTTGTTGACAGGCGTAAGTCGCTGCAGAGTTGATCAATCTGCCGTGAATCCGGTTCACGTGGACACCACACGCATTATAATTACCTGACGATAACGACACATTTTTTTAGTACTTATTTTCACAATATATTTTTTGATCAGGGCAGGTAAGTACAAAGGATAAGTACAAAGAAGTTTATTATAAGTACAAAGAAGTTTGTTTTTATTATTTAAACAAAAATTTATTGTCTTAGCTCAATGAATTGTGTCTAATTTATTTTATTAAATGCATATTGATGGTTTGAAATTATATTCTTTCTGCGAAAAAAGCAGCTTATAAATAAAATACCGGTTATAGATTTCGTATCACTTTTGCATTCCCTAATATTAAAATACGTAATATAAGCTCTATACATAAGAAAGAATTTACCTTCTCTAGTTTCACTTGTCGTATATTGAGTGCGATTATATCGTAAAAAATAATTGACTTTTATTATTTTATGATGGTTTGTTTATCCTTAATAAGACTTTAGGGAAAAGCTTCTCAAAATTGAGAATTAGTAGATATGAATTTTAATGCTGGACATTTGTGTCGTATAAAATTCACAAAAATATCTCATTACAAAATAAATACACTTTTGCGTTTCTCTTTACTTAAAGACTATTTTTATAGAGTTCGAAACTTTGCTTTCTAAGTTTTCCAGTTCAACTTTATGAAATGAAGATATATTAGAACTTAGTCATTGAGAAGGTACATCACTTTTATGTATGGCTTCTATTATCTGGCCGAAGATAATTACGTATTTAAAGAATAAAAACATAACGGGTAAAACAACTTGTAAATTAGGTTTCATATTTCTTTTTCAGAATTATATTACCATATTTTTGTTTACAAACAATTTTCTTTTAAATTTATAATTCGATTTGATTGGTGAATTAATATATATTAATAGTAGTAGTATTTTATCAATACATAACCCATTGTGAAATCAAAATGTAAAGTTAATCCTGAATCATTCTTGAGAAATAATTTACCATGTTGAATGACTGACATTTATAGAATTTCAATATCAAGTATTATATAAACTTTAATAATTCCACGTGTCATTTCACTCATTTTTGTCGGTTCTTTTGCATCTTTAAAAACTAAACATGCTGAAATGTGAAACTTGAATATTTGTTAACAAAAGATGCGGAACTGCACAAAACTTCAACATTTCAAATTTTTATAATAAATGTTAATCTTAAGCTTGGCTATAAAAAAAAATACTATTTCGTGAAAACTTTGTTACTACTATTTCTGTGTTTTTTTTATGTTGACATTGTCTCATTCAATTTACGAAAAGGGTTTAAATTGACTTTATATCCAATATTTACTATAATTCACAAATGAAGGAATTTTTCAACGGTGTTAATTTGCAGTACGTAATGAAAATAAATATATCTAAAATTTGCAGTCAATCGAATAAATTTTGATGATATTTAACAAGCGTGGAATAGCAAGGTTCATTAAAATTACATATTTATGAATATAAGAATCAACACGTGCCAACCTCAAAATAAATCGCAGCACGTGTTTATATTTTTTTCATGATAAACTTATAAAAAATCTACTGAACTCAGGCCAGTATTATACATCAAATATATTTTGAATATCGTGAATCGATACACTGACCAACGCCATAGTTCTGAGTAAATTAGAGAGGAACCTGGAATGTATTGAAATCATTAAACTAAGACAAACGAAATACATCAGTCTCATACTTTGTAATCAACGAATATTTGCAGGAATAAGCAAAAAACCACAGCATTTACGGCAAAAGAGATAATGTTTGGTAATTGGTAAAATTTCGGGATGTTGTCATAATGAATCATCATCAACGCATATTACATGAATTTCTTTCTAAAATTTATGCTTCTCTAATGTGCGTTATGTTGGTTGTCAACATGTTTATATGCGGAGCATTTAAGCGAGCATTATGTTTTGGGCTTAATGCATTTTTAGGGTAAGACTAAAAATTTAACAAAATATAACGCATTCTGACTAGCAAAATTACAATTTTAACTTTTATTTTATGTAAAATAATTTCATAAAAATAACGTTATCAATATTTTTTCGTAATCAATGTGAAAAAAGTACGGAAATAACTTGGGTTACGTCAGTTATCGACTGAATATCATTACTGAATAAAAAGCGAGCGCGTAGAGCTTTTCTTAAAAGCTACTTCAACAATCTATTCTTCACTTTTAAGGTGTTAACTGTCACTTCTTGATGGAAAGGCATGATATTTTAAATAATAAAAACACATTTTTTAGTACTCATTTCCACCCTATATTTTTTGATCAGGACCGGTTTCGCTCATCGCGAGCATTGAGCATATCAGTTGATAATGCTCGCGATGAGCGAAACCGGTCCTGATCAAAAAATATATTGTGGAAATAAGTACTAAAAAATGTGTTTTTATTATTTAAAAAATCTATTCTTCAATTAAAATAAATGGCAGTGTAACGATACAGTGAATACATCCCATAAGCAAGATTAGTTCTTGTGCATAATAGAATAAGTTTTTAATAATATTCCATTTTTATGAAAAATTCTTTAATATTTCAGAATATTTCTGGAGCTTTGGAGAAATTAATTTTTTACTTTAATTTTCTAGCTTATACCGGGATTGCGTTCAGTATCATAAAAATGTACGTAAACTTACTTAATAATCAATTTCATTTAGGAGCACACGTACTTTGTATTATCGGATCAATGAAACATGAATTAAAAATATATATACATATCTACAATTCCAGTTTAATTACCGTGTTCGCAAGTTAATATTAAACATTACATATATTATTTACACAAGACATTATAATACATTTTGTAGGGTGGTTCGTGTGTAATAACGAACAAAAATGTACAACAAATTGTTCTACGTGTTGGGTATTTTATGAAAAAAAACAATTGAAATGATTCTTACATCATGTTGGTATGTCAGAAATGTTTCACTGCTTATATAAAATCGTGCGCAATATCTTACAGAATAAAAGGTGTGGTGGAATAATGTTATACAGTTATATGTTTCTATAAAAAGTCTCAAACACATCGGAAAGTTTATAAAATACACCCGTAAACATATTATAGGCAAAGCCCAAGATTCCTGCCAAATAAAAGCACCACTGTCGGAAAATAATATCGGGAAACGAAAATATCTCTTACCTCAAGGCGTTCAGGTATTTTCGACATGAAAAAATAAGGTTTACCGAACCGAAATTATTACGGGCTTGTCGTGGCAGACGGTGGAACTTTGCGTCCCCACATACGACGGTATGTTGTTCGGCCAATATTTTTGTATTTTTAAATATTTTTTTTTATGATAACCTAAACCTTAACGACAAAATGCACACAAATAAATATATCTATATTGATATGCGTCAAAGCGTTTACAAAAAAATGCTTTTTTTATACTCAAATTTGGAAACAAACTAAAATAAGAACAATTTAAATTTGTTATGGTATATAAACAGCAATATCGTTTTATATATCAATCTTTCACATTTGTCATAATTTATGATATTGACTGAAGGTGCTTGACGGAATTTCAATATCAAATTTGAATTGTAACAACTTTGTACGATTCCACACGTTTTGTCACTAGCGACCCGGGTTTCGCTTTTCGGCATCTTCAGGCATTCTATCACAGGGTTGATATTTGATACCCAATATATGTATGTATATATATGAATCAATAGTGGTTAAAACCGTCTTGCACTCGCTAATTTTTGGGATAATGCTTTGCTTGGTTTGTCCTCAAAAACTCAATAATTTGTTTTAATCCAATATTGTTCAATATTGTTTTGAAACCTTTGTGTTGGAATATCCTTTAAGTGGCTCAGCAGGAAATGAGATAATCGTACAAAGTTGTAACAATTCGAATTTGATATTGAAATTCCATCAAACACCTTCAGTCGATATCATAAATTCTAACAGTTATTAAAATACATATTCCTAATACAATGCAACATGCAACGAAAATACTATTTAAAAATGTACTATAGTAATCTAATATACTCATTTAATATTTTAGATTACATTAGTTTTCAGTAAGTTTTATTTTCTACTGTGACGGAATAAATTATAATGTATCAGGCTACCATAAAGCAAGGAGTGTTTCCATTCTAAGACAAAACCACAATATGCAATTTTAGTGTTGCTGCATTTGCCGCGTAACATAATATTATAGAATGAGATTGATATTCGGGAAAATTCCGTTCCAGCTCTTTTTACTACAAACTGCCTCGATGTTGTAAAGAGACTCTTGCGACATCTATGAAAATATTTTACAAGTATTCTGAATATCCATACAAATATTTTTGCAAAATATTTCTCTTCTTTATCTTTTGTTTTTAGTTTGGTAATTAATATTATTACAGTACATTCATCTTGTTTTATTATTTTACATTAAATTACTTTGTGGACCAAATTCCCGATTCGGACGTAAAATATTTATTCATTACGTAAAATATGTATGCACAAAACAAGTCTATGAGTATAATGCACGTATTATACATGATTTTTGGCTAGTTATGTAATGATTTTAATGTTCTTGGTCAAATAAAACACCTAAACATAAAAAAATATTACAGAAAAACATAACATAATATAAACAATTTGTCATGTTATGATTGTTAAAAATGTGAAGAAAGTTGTTTTTTCAAAGGAGTGTAAAATTATTAGTCAATAAAAAACATGCAATACGGTGAAAAAATGTTTTTCAGCAATGTTTTTTGTTCTAAAAAAATTATCAGATATATAGTAGGCTTCCAGTTCTGATGAAGGCGTAAGCCGAAATAGCTATCAATAATATATCTTAGAAATTTTTAGAACAAAAATAAATTTCTATTTTTCATTAAGTAAATGCCAATTTCGTCAATAAAAAACATACAGCCTATGAAAAATGGTAGTGCAGATTTATTTTTCATACGTAGCTCTATTGGATAATCTTATTTTTCAAAACTATTTCTCATCATATAGACAGGCGTCACTGCCTTAAATAATAGTTTTGTTGAAAACAGTTAATTTTAATTAATGATAACTACTGAGAGAATTTGATGAATCTTTTTCACTCGCAATCCAAATTTCCGGTAGTCTATCAGTTCTATTGCATTCGAACAGAATAAATGAAGACATTGAAAGGTGAGACCCGAATCGTGAGAGAAGATAGTTTCATCTTTATGCTATACATTCATTTCTATTGAAGCCCACTTACAGGCATCCTGAATTAGACATCGATTTAAAAAAAAATACAATTATTAACTTCAATACAGCAATCACCTCTTTTCAAATATATAATCATGGCCTTCTCGGTATGGATATTTCTAGAAGCTGACAATCGCTCAAATAGAGGATAGAGGTACAGGTCTGTTCAATTATTTACCGTGCAATCTCCAATTTGCTCGAGTAGTGATTAAGGGAAGCCATTTCTGAAGCATAGACGTGAAAATATCAATTACGTTAATGGATCTCACAAAACAATCGGAATAAATTTCGTATTAATATAAAGTTTGTTTTGCGTTCAAGCTCTTCTTTAATGGCGCCGGTATAATAAAATTTAATATAAGTCTCTCTTGTTTTAAAATCATTTTATCATCACTTCGAACTATTTCAAATATTAATTTATCAAATTCATCAATTCGCAAAAATATATATAATATGATATTAATAATTTTAAAACAATCACTTTTACAGCATTAATTTTTACTTGTTGCTGAAGAGGCGTTTAATATAATTATTTAAATAAAATTCATTTTTTTTAAATAATTATCATGGCCATTTTCACTTGTCATCAGCATTATCAACAAAAAGAATTCAAATGAAAGTCTAAAAAAATATTCATAGATTATTATTATCATATATACAAAACAAAAGCTTTAAAGCCAATATAAAAAATTTAATAAACACTTATCAAATTTAAATTTTTATAAATGAAATGTCAAAAGTCTTTTAAAAATGAATACCTTATAATAATTAACAACAAATTCTACCAGGTATAAAGTTTCATATGCAAGAAAAAAATATACCTTATTTATATATTTGTTAATAGTAATAACAAATGGGAAAGTTTTACAGTCAAATTACGACCATTTAAATAATTTAAATGACTTTGAATGAATAAATAATTGATAGTAACACATGACAACAAAAATTCAAATGGAGCCAAAGGTATTTTCGGCCAGAAATTTCCAAATAAGTTCTGAAATACAAACAAAACAAAGTCATTTTTCCAAGCAAAATTAAAAGAATATTTTTAAAATTAATTAATAGAAATGCATCGATTAATCAATATGAAATACGAATAAAGCGAGGACGAAATTAATAAAAATACGTATTTTGATTCAAATTTGAATTGTTACAACTATGTTCGATTCCACATGTTTTGTCAGTTACGACCCGGGTTTCGCCTTTCGGTATCTTCAGGCATCACACATATACAACAGAACTGACGTACAATAAACAGTTAGCATCGTCTGTATACCATAGGTATTAATTACAGAACAACACAGACCCTAAGGCATGCACTAAATGGCAGCCAATCGGTTCAATGAATCGACAATCACATGGATTAGATGATAGAATGCCTGAAAATGCCGAAGGCGAAACCCGGGTCGTTAGTGACAAAACATGTGGCGTCTTACAAAATTGTAACAATTAAAATTTCATATTGAAGTTCTATCAAGCACATTCAGTCGATATCATAAATTAATACGTATTTTGATTGATATGAATTTATCAAGAGTGTTTATTCCTGATGATACAATTAAATTTTCGAAAATATTTACGATTTTTTTTTTTTTATTTAAAAATTATCCTACTTTTTCATTGTTTGAATAGACCTTCTGTGCGTTTTATATAAACGTGCAAGTTTCAATTCGTATCATATTGTTATTTTTATATTTTAATCAACAAACTACCAAACTTTTAAATGCCAAGAAAGATAATAGACTCAAATATTTCTTTATGGAATTCAAAGAAATTTTCAATATGCATGAATATTTCGATCAGGTCCACGGTGGCGTAGTAAATGACGTTTTCCAGTCCACTTATGATTTTTTTTCGATATCATGGGTGATTGCGATATGTAAAAGGCTTCTCCCACTCATCTTAGCCTAAAAACGGGGTGGAGCGTATCGAGGGCAAGCTGAAGCACACGTTTCTAAATATAAATTTTCTATTAGAATATCGCGCCGATAGATAGAAACTGCACCGTCACGGACATGTGCGATGCACTACCACCTCCATCATCTCGCACTAATTAACCCTACCACTACCTGAGATATACTGCATTTAAGACGCAATACACTTGCTATCAAAGACGCATTCCGAATTCCAAAATTTCAACGACAAAAAAAACATGCGTCTTATAGTCCAAATTCATCGCAATAGGTAAAGCTTGTCACCACATTTTGTTGGATAACAGTCGAATGTAAAAACAATTTGAGAAGAATCAATAACGATTTTGAACTATACTGACTCTAAATTGAACTACTCAACAATAGTTATTTGAATTGTTACAATTTTGTACGACTCCATATGTTTTGTCACTAACGATTCAGGTTTTGGTTCTATCGGCATCTTCGGGCATTCTATCACACGAATGCAACAGAACTGACGCACAATAAACAGTAATCATCGTCTATATACCAAAGGTATTAATTAAAAGAAAACACAGACCCCCATGGCAGTTAATTTTTTTAAATAATATTTGATCTAATAATAATTAACAAAATTTCCTGTGATAAGTTTCATTAACGACATTAACGCCTGTCGTCAATTCTGTTGCATCCGTTCATACGGACGCCTTTCGGCATCTTCATGCATTCTATCATTAGAATGCCTGAAGACGAATCCCGGGTTTTTTGTGACAAAGCATGTGGAATAGTAATAATTGTAACAATTTAAATTTGATATTGAAATTCCATTACGAACCTTCAGTCGATATCATAGAACAGTTACTGTTGTTAAACAATAAATTGACAATTATTCAGTTTTCGACCACTACAAAGAGAAATCGAAAACCAGTCGATCTTACAATCAAATCATTTCTACACAAACTATAATATAATACAAATGATTCTTCATTACAGATTTTTTCATAATCGTTTCCACTGTTATTCTTGGTGGTAAAACATTATATTTTATGTAATATAAACAATTTTTAAGTACTTTCTTCACAATTTTATATTTTTATGGCCACAAAAATGCATTAAGCAATTTTCACTAGTTGAAAACGCATTGATAAAATTAAATCAAAATTCGTTTTACGTAAGTGTTCTTAATCTTTATTAGGAATCCAAATTCTCTACATAAACAAGAATGATCAGTTTTTGAAAAATTATAAGCTGCAATACTTACTTTACTTACTATGAAAATTGAGATAAACGTAGCAAAACGAAAAACTTGAAACTGTAATGCCACTCAACATGAATTTTCCACTTCTATGGTAGTACACGAATTTGAACAACAAACTGTTTTGTCAATTATTAAGATAGTGAAAATTTATGTTAGAACAACCAAATCTCTAAACATACTTTATGTATAAACTTTACAATATTTTCAAAGTTAAATTTCATTCGTCGCTATAATTTTTGAAATTTTGAAATTGACAGTTAACACTGTAAAAGTGAAAAGGATCTGGTTATAAACATTAATAGGATAGCTACAGAAACCCAATGAAAAACATCAATTTATGCTGTTAAACCTCTATTATAATGTTGACTAATCAATCATATTTTTAGGGTGGCAAAACTCACCGAACACTATAAATACGTATCTTTATACCAGAATTAATAATGTAAGCCTTAAATTCGAACCCATATCAAACCCATTTGTCGGTAATTTATGTATCAGAACGTGAAAGAGCCGCTCTGGTCGTAGACTTTAACATTAAGGCTGTGCAACAGAGTTAAGTAATATTGAATAGGCGTACCTCGCACGAGAGGGATGCAATAGTTCAGGATCAATAATTTGAGAGGAAATTATGAAACAGGTAAAATTTAAATCTTTGGGAAACAAACAATTCCCAGTTTCTCACCGTGTAAATTTAAATCTTTCGAACAATTCACAGTTTCTCTCGCGTTTAGCTAAATAATTGTTTTGGTTATATTTATGTTGATAGACTTCGCGTAATGAATAATTCTGAGAATGGCGTCATACCGAAAAGTTCATCGTGTTATGATATATCTAATAAAATAATGTACCATTTTCAGTTTACCACTTTTGATACAAAATTTAATCACTTTCAAAGTGTTAACTGTCTCTTTTGACGATGGATGAGCCGAAATAGCTATCAACTATATCTTTAAAAAAATGTAGAACTAAAATACATTGCTATTTTTTTCACCGTGTTAGCTGTCACCCCTTTGTGGAAAAACATGATATTTTAAATAATAAAAACACATTTTTAATACTTGATTCCACAATATATTTTATGATCAAGACCATCTATTGATAATGCTCGCGATGAGCGAAGCTGGTACTAATCATTTAATACAATCTGGAAATATATACTTAATATATTTTTTTATAATACAGTGGAACCTCGATCAACCGTTCTCGCATAATACGTTTTCCCGGATGGAACGCCTATTTTTTATAGTCCTGTCAAACTCCCATAAGAACAATGTTAAATAATCCCGCATTGACCGTTTCCCGATTCCCCGATTTCCTCGATAAACCGTCTAAATATTTTGGTCCCGTCACAAATATTATCCCGATTGATCGTTTTTATTGCATATTTCTCCGTATCTCGGCAAACAACTTTTGTTTGATTTTTTGAGTTGAAACCCACCACACGCGTATTATTGTTTATGATGCAAATGTAGAGTTGTTTAAAATTCATGGTAATAATGATTCCTGTACATACAAACTTTTAGTCACAAGTTTAGTAACAAGTCTTTGTTCCGATTAAAGTGCCAAATAAAAAAGAAGCAAACGAACATAAAGGACTTTTTTAAAAAATAAATTTTATATACAGTATGTACAAGTAACTAATAAATAAATGTTTTTTACGATTTTACTTGTCTATTATTATTTAAAGCTTTCCCGCATTAACCGTTTCCCGAATTTACCGTTATTTTTTCATGGTCCCTTGGAAAACGTAAAATCGAGGATTCACTGTATATTAAAAAAATTAACTCTTTGATAATAATATATCACCATATTAATAATGACACTTTTATATTATTGACTGTCAAAATTCTTGGAGAAAAACATTTATGAAAATATATATAAACATTTCGTTTTTATTTCATATTTTTCATTATGGATCAAAACCAGTTTCACTCGATATGCTTTTTTAAGTTCTGATGATTTTCTATCAGTTAAATGAGAAGTTTATTTACGATATAGACCGAGGATATGTGCTTGATGGAATTTCACTATGAAATTAGATTTCTTGAGGCTTCGTTGCCTCTCGTATACTTTAGGCATTTTATAACTCACTTGCAATAGAACTGACTATTCAGTCGGTATATATTATATTATATTAAGAATGACATTTGAGTCAGTTCTGTTGTGTCCGTGTAATAGAATGTCTGAGGATGGAAATTTAAGTTTCAAAACTTTTAATTAAATGTGGATTTATTTTTCGGTAAACATTTTTTACTAGTTATCGAATTTTGTAAAAGACGCTAGATATAATATTGTATATGTATTGTCAATTATTTACTGAATACTTCATGAATGTGTTATTTGTGTTATTATCCGAAATAGATATTCTACCAATTGTGTTATACACCTGATAATTGATAAAACATTATTTACAAGATTTACATTTAAATAGTTAACAATCTTCAAAATCGTCGAATATGGTTTTTATCATTTTATCTTAATGCATCGAACTATTAGTTAGAAGTTATTATTATTTACATGCATTAATAATGATATCAAATGTGCCACTGTATAATACTTTCAGTGTAAATTTTACACGTACGGAGGCTTCCTCGCTTTGAGCCCGTAGACGTATTGAAACTTTGTACCCCGTACATTATATACGTACCCGGGGGACGGGGAGCATTGAGCTCTTAAACTTTTAACGGTCATATATCTCCTTTCCGGGCAAACGTGTGGCTGGCGTCGTAGCCGGTCGTACTCTACGACCCCCGTAATGTGCACAACAATTACTACACCGCACCGTAGCTCATAACGTACAACCATAAAATAATGAACAGTAATTTAATCGATAGTATTTGTATGCTATGTCTGCCAAAACTTTTAATGATGTAAGAGGAAGGAAGACGAACGTTTAACCTGCTTTTTTTCGCAAGCGTATTTTGTTCTATGTAGAATACGAATATACACCAAATTTTCCTTAAAGGGATTTGTCCCAAAAACCTCTGAGAAAAAAAGTATAAAAAACAAACAGAGTTAACTTCTAATTAATCTTTTCTTAATTATATTAAAATAATAAAACATTTCAATGCACATTTTGTTTTACACAATACATAGTTTTTGGTAGATTCTTTAACCATATTACAGCTTCTACTTAGTAGAATCCAATTTAATAAAAACTGTTTTACATTTTTAAAACCTTATATAAACTTTTTTTCATTTTACGAATAAGAATACTTTATTACTTTTAATGTGGAAACCGTCACTTATTGATGGAAAAGCATAATATTTTAAGCAATAGCGACACATTTTTAAATGCTATTTAGTGATCAGGACTGGTTACGGACTTAATCATCAAATATATTGCGGAAAGGATACTAAAATATTTTATTAAAATTTCTATTTAGTTTTCTATATTGTAATTTAAAAAATGGAAAATATAATCAAGTACGTTTGAATTAATGTTCTTGCGCGGTTGATAACATTTTTTGCGGTGCGTCTTCTCCTGTGATTAATCTTGAAAGAAATTTCTCATTTGAACGTGTCTGGTATGATTTGAATATATCTAGTGCCTTTTCTGTTGGTTACTATTTAAGATGTATTCATTATAATCATATTCAAAACAAAGCAGCATGAAATCTTATTGAATTTTATAATCGTGTAAAAGGATTCAAAATACAGAAAGTTTTGTTTTTCTTGATTTTTATTATAGAAGAAGCAAGCTAGGTTTGGTCACATAATATTTCCTGATAAATAAATAAACATAACATACTTAGCTTCATACTTTCACTTATTTTTAAGAGATAATTATCGAGACTGATTCCGCTCATCGTTAGCACTTTTAACTAATTAAATGATAATAGTTGTAAAAACAAATATTTTCTGTTATTTTTTTTTTAATATTATATTATATAATGCCTTCCCACTAATAAGTGACAGTTAACGCCTACTAAATACCGTCAAAGTGGTGTTATTGGCAGCAAAAATTTAAGCGATAATACATATATATAATTGTCAGGTGGGAATCAACAGAGTAAATTTCGGCAATCATAAACGCATTCGCAAAATAATATTAGTACTTTTTTCAGTTATCACAATCGACCATTTGATATTGGATATTTAACGACAGTGATAAATATCGCAAAACGACGATTGTTCACAAACTACTTTACGTGTCATTGCTAACTGTATGGCTAGCAGGAAATACATGTTTAAATCTATCTGTATTCTGTCACCAAAGCTCTGCTTAAACAGCGTAAGTATCCATGCGAAATTTTCACTTTAGTCTTTTGGGATGCTATTTCTAAGTCAACTATGCTTTTCCGATTAACTTTCAATTTTCAGGGGTTGATGGACTGTATTATAAGATTCTTTCTACGGTGATATTTTTAAAATAAAACTTTCTTTACCAAAGTTACCTTTCATCAAAATAGCGTCAATATTAAACCTAAGCGCCTTCTGTCCGTGAAAAATCTTAGTTGTAAATACGATATATAATATAAATTATATGTTTTTATACACTTGTGTAAAAATTTCTATTTAAAAAAAAATAATAATGACTTCGACGAGGACCCGGGAAATAATGATATCGAATACAAATAAACATATTGTCTTCCAAATACACGAAGCTCTTTGTTACACTGTAGACAATATCCATAAAAAACGTTTACAAAAATAATATTTCGAAAAATGAAATTACTTTTCTGAATTTAAAAAAACCATGTTATTTTCAAAAATAATATGAATTCTAAAGAGAAAATCGTACAAAAAATAATAATTAAAACCAAAAACAATATAATTTTTTATTAAAAGAAAATACAATATAATTCATTAATTTATGATCTCGACTAAAAGTTCTTGATGAAATTTTAATTATCGAATCTTTTTACGATTCTGCATGATTTGTCAAAGGTCACCCGGATTTCGCATATCAACATCTTCATGTATTTCATCACGCGGATATAACATAACTAAACTCAATGCCTGAATATGCCGAAAGATGAAATCCGGGTCGTTATTGACAAAACATGTAGAATCGTACAATTTTTCAGTTCAGTACAACAGTTCAAATACAATATTATTCATATATATATAAAATTAATAAAAAAATCATACGCTATTGTAATAATGTATTTATGTTATATTGTTTACAGTCATAATAACTTGATAATTTACACTCACATTTATAAGAGACTGGTCCAAATTTGCTTTCATCTTTGAAAATTCTGATTGGCCTCTATATCGTATTGGGGACGCAATAATCTGTTTTGTCAAAATCGTGTAAAAAACGAGTGCAAAAGTCGAGTTGAGTATACACGGAAATATTTATTAGTTGTAATACAGCTGCACAAAAAGACAGTTAATTATATGTAACTTTTTCAAGAATAAACTCATATTACATGACAAACTCTTCGACATTCAAATAATAAAATAACAATTTTATTGATCTTAAAATGGATAAATAAACACGTCACATATAAGGAGGGATTACGATCCTGGATTTCGTTCAACTAATGTCCCCAAATCCCGACTTTGACCTTATATTACAGGACTCACAAAACCGAAATCAAATTTGGATATCGATTTGAAACAGTTAAAAGATGCGTGTCTCGTTAACATATTCTACCTTTCACGCACGTGCAACATAATAATTATATATTACATTACCGAAGCCAAGTAAAATTCAATGATTAGATGGAACGTGTAATCGAGATCCTTTGATAACAAAACAAAACATCGAAAAAACTGTATACTGGCAGTCATGGCAATATCGTGCATGCCATAAAAGATTTGAGCTACTTTGTGCTTGATATAATATCATAATAACATGATTGAAGCCACCGAAAAGTCGAGAATATCAATTACTTGCTCGGTTTTCGTGGAAATTTCCTTTCGTATTAAACAAAATATTAATCCATTATTCTGACTTGATTTTTTTGTGCAAATTTTAAGTATACAGTTTATACAAACATAACATATTTTATAAATCTTCATTTCCTTAAACCTTTTTTTACCTTTACCTATATAATATACGTTATGTGTGTCGCAGGTATTTGTTTTTGGTGCACAAGTCAGGCCGCACACTGTCATATAAAGTAATCATAATTTACCATTTTATTGATTGAATTGGCATTCACTTGGTAGAACTCCATTAAAACACGGTGAAAAAATAGCAATGTATTTTAGTTCTACAAAATTATTTTTAACAAATATAGTTGATAGCTATTTCGGCTCACGCCATCGTCAGAACGGATCGTCAGGCGTGAGCCGCAATAGCTATCAACTATATTTGTTAAAAATAATTTTGTAGAACTAAAATACATTGCTATTTTTTCACCGTGTTATAATTTACCATAGTAAAAATACAAATATTTTGCTTTTATCATTTCACCAAAAATTGTAAAATCAATTAACATTATATTTTTAATATGAAAATATTGTCACTCTTTTTAGGTTAAATTGTATATTGATTTAATTGGCTACTGGCTAGAAACCCAATATAACACACATAATATTATCATGAAAACTATATTTGGAGTTTTATTATAATACAATACAATGAAAAAATAGCATAGTATATATTTGATAGCTATTTCGACTTACTCTCTCACCAGAACCACTTTTAAGTACATTTTTTATCTTTATATATAGTGGTGTAGAAAGGGAAATAATACAACTTCTCTCCTGTTTTAACATATTAGCTCTATATTGTAAAAAAAAAATATTATCACAATATAAATAAAGGATGTTAAAATAGAAGCGAAGATGTATTGTGTACCTTTTATAGACCGCTAAATATAGATATTAGTATTTCTGATGAGGGTGTAAGCCGAAATAGCTATAATATACATTTTGTAGAAATAAAACACATTGCTATTTTTTCACCGTGTTATAATGCCTTTCCACCAAGAAGTGAAAGTCAACACCTTAAAAGTGGTAACTTTCTTTTATCAAATTTTTAACACAGTTATAAATTTGTGATGTTGTATTTTTTGATAGATGTAAAATTGTTTTTTTTATATATATATTATCTTTACTGAAACTTCAGTGTGTATGTATGTAAGAAATAAAACATTGATTTAAACAAATCCTATGACGTAGGGTGATATTTGATCGTGTACGAAATATAACTTTTGAAATTTACTCATTAATTATATCAAGTTTTTACTTTCAGATTGATTTGCGAAATACGCCAATTGACAGTTTTACGAAATGAGTTGTAGTATGCCGTTTAAAAACAAACTTTACATTGAGAAAATTGTTTTAATTTATTTATTACATAAATTTCTTTCAAAAGTCAAAACGGATATTAAAAAAATATAAAGCCGAACGTATGAAATATCGTGCGCTTTGAACGTGTATCAAGTCAAGAGAAGTAAAAATAATTCGCAATAAGTCACAAAATATTCTGCCATAAAAAAGTTTTTTACAAAATTGGACATATGTAAGAGACGGTTTATAATGCGCATATAAAAAACACTCTTCGGATAACATTCGTTAAACGCTCACAATAAATATACGTCTAATAGAGTTGCCATAAAAAACACTTTTCCAAAATATTGCCAGATGTTTGTACAGAAGGCTATAAGAAACTGAAATAAGAAAACATTTTTTCTTGTGTGACAATTTTTTGAACCAAAGTCTTTATTGATTAAAAATGACAAGTGAGGTTACTAGACTAGAGTTCGCACGTGTATAACAATACTAGCGTGTATATTTGGGCTCGTTTGTATGCATATGTTTGCATTTTTGAGTATAATATGTGGGGATATAAATACAATTTTGATGCGTGAGGTTCACGTGACCCAGATTTACTGTGGATTGCTCAGCTCTGCAGCGATTTAAGAAAGAGACTTGAAGAGCTCTGATACTAACGCGTCATAGATCTTAACGTTCCATCGATTTGATATAAAAAACAAATTACTTAAACAAAAAAACTACAAAATTATTTATCAAATAAATATTATAATTAAGAAACTCTTTAGTGCTATGAAAAGATATATTCCATTCTCTTATGCCCAGTTATTTTTATTATAATCGATCAATCAAGAGTAATCGTTAAATTTCAAATTTTATATGAAAATAATTCATTGTTTTTTTTTTAATAGAATGAAACGAATTTTTTGTCCCCTTATATATCAAATATTTTCTCACTGCATATCACAAATAATGTTAACTGATCATAATCGTCTTGTCAAGCTTGTGTAGAATAGCTTTTTCCGAAATATGATTTGATGTCGTAATATGAATATTTGAAACTTCGACGCAAAATACATCTTAATAATAATTGATGTTCTTTGCAACCAAATTATTATCTACCACTGGACCGCTAAACTTAAAGGAATATTATATTTCGCGAATGTTTCGAGAAGCCTTCAGCCACATTTTCTTGTGTAAAATAAATTCCAAAGAGTGAGTGGTGCTTTATTAAAATAGTGTTAAATCCAATTATTTTCTTAAATAACAAAAAGATATTTATGTGACAACTTGTTTAAAATAATTATACCTAGAATACATAAATATATTTTTCGTACAGTACTATAATAAATCTAAAATTATAATACTTTTCTTTTGAAAAGTTATTTAATATTTTAAAATTAGAATGATTTTAATAAGATAATAAAAATTATTTTTTTATTTTACAATATATTTTATAAAAATATTTTACAAAACCAGTTCAAACAATTCTTTGTATGCCAGTTATATTTCACCCGTGTGACCGATATATGAAATGCTGAAAGACGAAACCCAGATCGTGAGCGACAAGTGAAGTATAAATTTACGAATTTTCAACGATTCTAAAAAGACTTTTTACTGACTGAAATCAAACATTTATTGATGTATTAAATCATAATTTCTCATTTCAAAGTAATACATCAAATTACATGTTTTTTTCTGTAAAAACTGAATGTAAGAATTGTACCTTCCATGCACATATTTCGCTTATATCATATCGATGACGTTTGGCCAAAACTAGCTAACTCATTTTCGAAATACTATAGATTGCTTACTTTTAAATATATTTTGTATAATAAATTTTTGAACAAACCTTTTAAAGCAATTTTTTCTATATTCAGTAGAATAATCGATTTTCGTTTGTTTCCGTTTATTCAAATCACTGATTAATTTTTGTTCACATTGTTTAGATACGATATTCTGCAGTAGGGATTGCAATTTACCGTCAAATTTCAATAACCGGTAAACGGTAAATAATTTCACCTCTTACCGGTAATTTACCGGTAAATGAAAAAACAAACAGACGTGGATAATATCATTAAAATATAACTGGTAAAAATGGTATCCTGGATTAAAACATAAATAATTTAAATATATTTCTGGTGAATATTAATGCCATAAAATGTACTTGTGAATGTACCAGGTGAATATGTGTATGTTTTAAAAGTACGTTTTTAAGTAAATCAGATAATTTATTATTTGCCACACAAAGATTGATTAATTTAAATTACGACTATGTAAAATTTGGTTTACCTACCTGCCTAAACTGTTAGTTTATCCATTAACTTATTGATGTATTATATATGTATTTTATACATGTATGTATAATTTGTATCTACTAATATAACTTCACCATTTAAAAAAACAATGAATTGGATTATAGAATTTATAAATAAGTGGTTGTTTTCTTTAGTATAGTGAAAACAGACATATTTGAATATGTACCTTAATACGAATTGTCTTCGCTATTTGTCCCATAAAAACTAGAATCAGCTGCAGCCTGCAGTGGGCATCACGGTGACCGCGATTGCGATTGCGATGACAGATGACACTGGTGTGACAAGTAAAAAACTTTTTATCAATGTTGCCGGAGTTGAAAAAAACTTCTCACTCCCTCATGCATAATAAAAAGTTCGTTATAATATGCCTGTATCTGGCATTAATTCGCGATAAAAATATTTCCGGTAAAAACCGGCAAATTTTTAATTTACCGGTAATTACCAATGGTGCATTTTGGGCCATTTACCGGCTAACCGGTAATCCGGTAATGCAATCCCTTTTCTGCAGTCATCAGTTTATACCCAAACACCACCGATATGTATTAGATGAACCAAAATGTTGGACTTGGCAAATAGTTATTGACAGCATCTTTGGTTTGTAGTTCAAAAAAGACGTATGTAATATTTATTTTATTGTAATCAGACAATTTTATCTGTGTAAATTCGACGAATATTTGAATCGAATATTAAGATATAGGTTCCAGTTTGCGGGCAGGACTAATGAATCGGTTAAAATCAATCAGTTTTCCACGTTTGCTCCTCTATGCTCAAGTCAGAGCTTCACCTTTCGTTATTAGTGACATGTCTTTATAATATGTACGGTTTTCCGTGTAAGCCGGAAAGCGTTGTCATAAAGCCGACTTAACAGAGAGATTAAAGTGGCCGAGAGGCTTAGCAACTAAACTGTACTTACGTACGTACTTCTAAGCAGTAAGAGCTCTCTAGTTCGATTCCCAAGGGTCGACTGGTCTTCGACTAATTAGGATCGTACTGTTTTCTTCAAGGTAATTAAAGTGATCGGTTGGCTTATTATTCCATCGCTAAGCGACTTATCGAAATCAATTTTCTTTCCTACTTAAAACTTTGTTGTTCATTTAAGCAAAGGGTTTTGAGGTTATTATTATGTATTTCTGATTTATTTACAGTAAGTAGTAGAAAATTGTGTATTTTCAATATTATACTAAACTTTTCAGACTGACTTTTATCAAAGGCTGTATATTTAACCCTTTACATAACACGCCTACTCAATGCAATATTTCGAACGAACATACGACTTATTTTAGCCAACTTGTGAATCGCGTCATAATTTATATTTTAAATCACTCACTCTTAGATTTTTTAATAATTCTTAATATCAGTCATGGATAGCAAAAAAAACACATATGATGAAATTTTAGTTAAACAATATAACTATACTTAGTTTTAAAACGATTAAAACTATTTCGAATAATACAACAAAGTAGGGATACATATTTTTTTTTTTTTTTTGCATTCATAATATAATAGATATATCGTCCTATACCGATTTCATATTTCTCATCGACAACATTTTTAAATCTACACTCATTAAACAGAACTTTCACGATACATAAAATATCCATAATGTATAGCAATGAACTTATTTAACAGTCATAAAATATCGTATAAAATTTTAACACCGAAAAATAATTTATTCAAAGTCTAGTTTAAACTTTTAACATGTTCAATGAATGATTTTCAATCAATTTTATAATTCCTAAACAATTGCTAAAACATTAGGCAATTTTTCTACCAACTCATAAATATAATATATTAGCAAAGAACAGTCTTCAAGTGAATGAATTGAACTCCTCCTTGGTAATTCATATCTATTGACCAATTTTATACTTAACAAAACCCAAGGAAACATTAATTAGGTCTATTGATTGAATCAAAAATTTTCATATCACATTAAGAGTATCTTTCATTTTTTTTCAAATACAAACTACTAGGTACTCCACGTGAATTTATTTACTCAAATTTGTCGTTGAGCTTTGAACAATAAAAGGTTTTTAATATGGCTAAATATATTATTTCTTATCCATCTTGTATAGACACTGAATTATTGTGATTTTGTAATAGATCGGATACATATATTAAAAGCTTCGACTTGCTAAAAAGCTTCCGATTTTTTCTAAGATGCTTTCCTTATTCTGTCACTTAATTTTTTCTTAACTAATATTTTATGCTCAACCTAATTCGTTGCTAAAAATCAACAAAAAATGCTTTTTTTATTTTCTTCGTAAAAACCTACATCCTTTTAGAAAAATTATGGAGTTAGTATGGGGAATTCTTTTATACTGGTATAAAAGAGTTGGTTCATCTTTTTTTATTATTTTTTACCCTGTCGGAACTCAGGGAGTCCAAATTTAAAACAAGCTAATTTATATCAATTTATCAAAATTTGTTGATATTATTTTTCATTTACTAAAGATAATGTACACTCACATGAAGATAGTCGTAAGTATTTTACTAATCGCTAGACTATGTTTAAAATATCACTAAATATTATCATTCATATTAATTTCAACACACATTCCAGCCCCATTGCAATTTGATCTTTATTACATCGCATTTTCTTGATTCCATTGTCCAGACACACTTAAGTCGTCATTTGTAGGGGGTAATATTTATATAATTGAAACTATAATACAGGTATGTTTAAACATGCAATTTATCGGTCGTTTAAAGGCAATAAAATCCTAACCTCGATATACTATTGTAGATACTGTTTAAACAAACTTCTAGTCGAGGGCAATGATTTAAAAATAAACATTTCACAATACAGAAGGTTTAAACGAGTGTGGGCCGATTATCGATGGGTTGTGCCTTTGTTAGTTATTATTAAACTTCACAATAGATTTAAATATACATTAAGAAATTACACGTCTTTTTATAAATGTTTGTATTTTTTTAAACGAAGTATTTTTGTTTTAACTTAAATTATTTACGAAAATAATTCTTTTGAGTTACAAACTTTGTTTGCAAAGTAATCTTATATAGGGCTTCGCGTTCTGTGGCAAAGTTGAATTGAATTCGATATTTTTAATTTAGAAAGGAACAACAATTTTGTTTTCCCATTTTTTTGTGTTCTTAATCAAATATGCTATTTATATAATATATAAAAATGAGTCTAATTATTATCTTATATTTAAATAATAAAAACACATTTTTTTGTACTTATTTCTACTTATATATTTTTTGGTTCGGACCGGTTTCTAATAATTACTAATAAATATGTTTCATTGTCTAAAATATCATGCCTTTCCATCAAGAAATGACGGACGAACGCCTTAAAACTGATATTCTCTGATAACGTTAGTAAAATTTGTTGATTCTTTTTAATTCTAATTATACTATCAACCTTTCTTTTGTGTCTTTGGTTTAGTTCGAAATTGAATCATTCTTAAACAAATGTCAACATTGAAGAAGCACTTGTGAATTATGTATAAAAGATTTTTAAATTTTCTTCGTTACACCAATTGTAGGTATAAATTTTGTCGCTGTACAACTATGATTATTTTATACACTCTTTAGTTTTTTTAAGTTTATAAAACAATGTCCCCAAGTACAAAACCCTCGGCAAGAACATGTGTGACTCAAATTCACTGGCCTTATGTAATACATGGCTTATACCGAGGATAGACCTCGGTTAAAACCAGGTTTACTTAAAGATTTATGTGTTTCCGCCACTCTTTCCTTCCAATCGAACTAAATATTAAATGAGCGTACCTGAGCAAAAATGTAATACTTAGATATTCGTGCCTCAGAATCGTACATACGACTCACTTTTAAAATTCAATTGTTTACTTCAGAGACAGGATATAAATTCGACATTTTTTTAGATCAAATGTGTAGCAGGTATCCCTATGGGTGACCAATACCAATTATTGTGGCGACAGAGGACAAAAAGATCACGGCAAAATGCATTCAATGCTTCCATTCAATCACAGAAAAAAAAAGCAATACGACATTGTATACAGTGCGCATTCTATCCTTTCTATCCGTGGAATATATAATGTGTGTTTAACAAAGGTTAGTGATGAGTCTGGGGTAATTTTTTTCAGAAAAAATTCATGAATGTTTCACTTTTTAAGATTACTTAAATTGCTTATCCGTTCAATAACTTATCTTTACAAATTTACCACAAAAAAATTATAGAACATTCACAAATATAATAAAAATCAAAATACGATTTGATATTTACACCATATTGAAATATTTCTTCTAATGATAAATCGATAACTATATTGCAAAAAAATATTCCACGTTTTACACCCAAACCTATTCTTTTTCAAAAAATCTCTTTTATTGACACAAGAAAATGTGAGTCCTCCTTTAAATACTATAAGTCCTTGTACTTTAAAGCCTAGCACAAGCTATTACTGGAACCTGTAAGCTTTTTAAACCGAAAGAAGGATTTTATTTTTCACAAAAAATATTTTACACATCTTTCAGTTTTTTTAAATGAAGAATAATTCTTTTTTCTATCAAATCACTCTTTAATAATTATTTATAACCAAGAAACATTATCTTATACAATTCATTATATATCTTTTTAATTTGACAACTATTCCATAATATTTTTCAGTTGATAATGTTCGCGATGAAATTTTTTTTTTGCCACTTACGACCATCCGTGTGATAGAATGCCTGAATATACCGAAAGGCGAAACCCGGGTCATTAGCGACAAAACATGTGGAATCGTACAAAGTTGTAACAATTCAAATTCAATATTGAAATTCCATCAAGCACCTTCAGTCGATATCGTAAATTATACAAATATATGTATTTTTTATATTGTGCTTTTCCATCAAGAAGTTACAGTTAGCACATCAAAAGTAATTAGTCCACATTTTGTTACCAGTAAAATTTATCTATATAATATGTCGTTACATAAATTTCAACAATAAAACACAATGCTTTGTACTAGTTCTACCATTTTATTTTATCAATAACAGCACTGTTTTCGCTCATCACAAACATTAAAAAATGATATTTTTATTATAGCAATGACTATATAATTAGGGTTCTTTTTTATTTCAACAGGCCAGAGTAAGCAATAAGTTGAAATTCTTTTTTATTATATTATCACAAATAAAAACGTGAATAATTTCCTCTTTGGAGAAATATTATTATTTTTTTTTTTGAGAATACGTATGTCACGTTTATTTACACGTAAACCGATTTTGTGCTCAGCGAATATCTCTTTTGAATCAAAAACTCTGGTTGCATTGTATCACCAAAATGTAATTAAACTGTTTTTTTCCAAACTTTCGGTGTAGGCTTCGCTCGCGAAGCTCTTGAAACTCATCACGTTGCAAAATTTTACCAATATTTACCAATGAAACGAAACCACGCACGTCATTTTAACATTCTGGTGGCAACGAGTTGGCGAACTATACAAGCAAGGGCTTTTAATTAAAAATTGCGACTCTTCTAAAGTATTATATGGCTTCAACCAATAAATAAGGCTTTATTATTGCAGCTATATATAATGTTTTTCAATTTGAAATACTTCATAAATTCGTTGGAAAAACATTATGTCAATAAAATATTTTTAGCAGCTTGACATTTTTATTATATAATCATTATTAAAAATTAAATAAAAAATAAAAGTCTCTATTCTCATATTTTATCATATACTTGGACATTTCATGTAAATAATTCAGTAATTATAAAAATTGTACGTATGTTACTGTTGGACAACAGACTTGGTTTCTGAATATATTGTTTTTCCGATTGTGTCTAAGGAAATCAAATCAAATCCGTCTAAATGTAACAAAAATACGTACATAAATCGTAAAATTTTTAAATACATTACAATGGAAAAATTAAATAAATTTAAGAGTGAAAAACAACAACTTCATCTACAGTCAGCACTGCAAAGCAGGAATATTGGTTTATGTTTATCATTTTAAAAATATATTTCAAGCCAGACTGAGTGAAACTTTATATTCTTCAACTATAATCTGCTTTTGTGTCTTGCTACACGTTTGCTTTTGTAATATCTGAATGTTAAGTCCCTTGGTTATAAAAGAACTCAAAGAAGCTAACTTTGCATCTGTGGAATTGCTTAATAGTAAGTAGACAGTAGTGGGTGGGGTTGTAGGTACCATGGGTACCGTCATGTTCACATGGATAGTTAATCTTCCAAAGTCTTTTTATGTGCGTATTTGAATCTTGAATAGGGAATTCGGATAGGGAATAAAATCTCCCACGCATGTAAGTACATATAAAAGCGACTTACAACGAGTGAGCTCGGTACAATTCGTAAAAATATTCGGATATATATATCTGATAATTTTTTTAGAAGTAAAATACATTGCTATTTTTTCACCATGTTATAATGGAATTTCACCAAGTAAATGCCAATTCAATCAATCAACCATTTTAATATTATATTGCAAAAGGTTTTCGATGGTTTCGGCGGTAACTTTGTGGAAGTTCATTTTAATATAAAATTTAAAATAACTTTGATTATTCCACGCAAGATTACAATCTTGCGTTAGTTAGTCTGAAGATGCCTCTGAAAGAGGCGAAACACGTGTCACAATTAGTTACACAATACGTGGAATAATTCATAAAAACAATTTTTTAAGCAAATAAGTAGGCAATCACAAGATTATATATTATTTAACTTGAAATAGTTTAAATTGTGCGAATATATTTATTATTCTGTATAGATGGGTTTTTTTATACTTTTTAATTGAGTTTTAGAATTACATATTTAAACTCGTTTATTTCGGCATAGATCGTGTCTTGGTTAAAACCAATTCTCACAAAAAAATGTGCTGAAATCATTTTTCTTTTATACAACACATAACACTTTATCGTTGCACTTGAAATGTGATTTGGTGTTTCCACTCTTCACTTTTCCAATCTGATAAAATTCCCTAGCTTGGCAATCACCCTTTATTATACAGACGTTTCTCATCGTGCAGCACACTTATGTTCATAAAATATTCACGTGGTTTGTGTACATTTATATCTCATAGTCATTTCGTATTACCAGGTCTTGCCATTTATCAAAAACAGTGACGTGCCCACTCCAGAATCGACTGGAAAAGAAAATTCGATGGTAAACAATGAACACAATAAACGCAGAATAATATATAAGAACATTTGTTGTATTCAAACTTTCGCATAGTATAACTTCTTTATTCAATTTACCACCATTGATTTGTTATAGATTTCTCAATACTTAGTACTGTTTACTAAATTAAATTAGATAGAAAAATGAACAACAAGGGTTATTTCGAATTAATAAGGCAAGACTAATCTATTGCGTAAATTAAAAATGATTGAGAATGAATCAATGTCTATTTTACAATGTAATAAAACTATGACAACGAAGGGTGTCGAGAGGTTCTTGTCAAAGAGGAAAACACTTACAGTACTCAGTTACACAACTATAAGAATAAATAATATTACAAACGATTTTTTGCCAGAGTAAATGGTCATTTTTACAATATTTTCTTATTGCAATCCTTAACAAACTACGACCCATAATGTATTTTTGTGCGACTTGTAAATTACGACTTTATTTATGCGTTGCTATTAAATAATGATTTCAAATAAATTTTATTTTTGATTGCATATCAAATATTCTGAAGGATTGAATCAATTTATGAAGCATTACTTCACAGTTAATTATCTAAATTTTTAAAGCGGTTATTAAACCGAAAATATTGTTCGATCTTGCTTAGCTAGATTAATGCATATATTATTCATTTATTAAAGTAACAAAATACATTATTTTATAGATAAAGAATAAATATATAATGTGCTAATTTCTTCTTGTAAATAAAAGCAAATAAAAGATCATATTTTTATATTAAATCATTACTTTTTAAATAATAAAACATAGTTTTAGTAGGAAACCTGTCCTGATCGTAAAATATATTTTGGAAATATTTACTAAAAAATGTGTTTTTAATTGCTTAAAATATGATGCTTTTCCATCAAGAAGTGACAGTTAACACCTTAAAAGTAATTAAAATATCAGTACTTCATCATTCTTGGGCGGCGAACCTAAAAAATTAAAAACAAAACAGTTTAACACGACATTATTTAATTAAAAATTACATTATATCTACTTTTATTTAAACTATTTATCACTGAATTCATAAATATTTTTTACTGGTTTCTTACAAAAAAAATGTTTAATTTTTTTGTCCAGCAATTAATTGATCAGCCGTTTAAATAATTATAAGTTCATTGATTTATGAGAAGCTTGAAATTTTTATAAACAGTAGAACAGTTTTTCGCGGCTGCATTTCACTACGAAAACTTTATTGTATACGGCAAACAATAAGGAGAAAAGTGATGCTCTAAATTATATATATGTATTTTTTAAGTAATTTTTAATAGAGTAACCTAATTTATTTTAATTATTTTTATCCCTAGTCATGATAATTGAACGTTTTGTCATATTGTAAGTTCCATCAATAAATACCATCTTTAACTTTCATACATAAAAAACTCTTCTTCAATTTGTGCATGCTTATTAAATTTGACTTCTTACAATCATGTTGTATGATCATTTTTATGTTCATGGTTTTTATTTAGTAATCCTTAAACAACGATGAATCAGGATTTCAACAAATATATTTTTAACTTATATTCCTATTTCGTATAATACCGCTTGGAAACGGTGTAGAGAAATAACAAAAATAATGTCGATTTTTGCATTAAAAAAAACAAAATATTTTATAAAATCAAAATGCGTTAGTGTTTCTTGCCGCTTTTAGCGCTCAGTATTTATTTACTTAATTTCTACAAATACGTTAAGGGAATTAGTTTTTTATAAAGCAAAGCCCGGTTTGCTTATCAAATAAACTTTTTCATCTGTTGAGTGATTAACTAAGAAATTATGTAATCCGCTTATAAGTCTTAAAATGTAATTTAAATAATTACAAATGTAACATGCGCACAATTTATTGAATAAAATAATACATTTGCTGTATAATAATGAAAGTAATTTACTTGGCGTAACATAAATGGAAGACTTATTCATCAAGATTCAAAGTACATACACATTTTTAATAAATTATTTTTTATAGTAATAATCCTTTATCTTCGATACTATCGCGACAAAAAAGCTTAATATTTTTTGATAATTTTAATAGTAGGTACAAAAAATAATTGCTTTTAAAAAACGTCAGTTTTGATTGCAATGTATTATAAAAATGATTTTCAATATCAATTGTTATTCTTAAAAAAAATGGCAATAAACAACATTTATAAGATAATTTGTAAAAAAGTCCGATTAATAACAATATTTATATATATTTAATTTACATAATATCACTATAATAATTCTGATCATTTGATAATTCTCGCGATGAAACGGTCCTAATCATAAAATATAATATGGAAATAGTACTAAAAAATGTATTTTTTTTTTGTTTGTAAATAAAATAAAATAAAATAAAATAGCATACTTTCCCATCAAGAAGTGATTCAAATTGATCAATCAATGTTTGCTTAAAAAAATATTTACTCATTCAAACAATAAAGTTGGAAGACCAGCCTATTTTAATTTTTAAAATAGATTAAATAATATCACAAACCAACTTCGCCAAAATTTTAAAATGGTTTTTGAAAATAAAAATCTTATGACCTCAATAGGATTGCAACCCATACTTATATTAGTTTACAGCTCGCACTTAACTACAGAGCTTAACTTTCATACGTGTGTAAGGTTATTACCTTTCAAGACGGGGTTAGATTGAATAACAAATATTGGCGCAATAATATTTCAAAACATTGTGAAATTTACGATCACATCTATGAGAAACAATGGTTTAGGTAAGAAATGTCGAAATGAATACAATACATTGTTAAATGTCAAAACCAAAAGATTTAACGCACCCATGTGCCACTGTCTTAGCTGTTTTTCGCGGTTTCTAAATAGTACCCTCCGATGTCATTGAATCTATCTTTAATTTTTTCATAAAAGTATTTTTTTGTTTGTATGTTTTGTATTCAATATATTACCCGCGTAGAAAGAGGATTCAATTTTAACTGTAAAAAAATAAGTACAAACCATATTCAATAAAGAAGTCTTCAAATTCATTTTATGAGCGAAACCAGTTCTAATCAATTTATATAATTATTGTAAAATTAGTTGTATAGATATAATTTATATTTTTGTGAAAATGCTTCTAAAATAAGCCAAACACGTGTCATTTCCAGTAACACGCCAAGTTAAATAAAAAAGTGTCTTTTTTATTCCTTTTCCATCAAAAAATGACAGTTAATATAATTAACTGAATTTCTCTTGTAGGCTTTTTATATATTTTATTTTATAAATGTGCTTGTTTTGTGCGTTGTCTTTTTATTATTTCTGCATACCACATCCCTGTTCGCGCAAGATTACAAGAACACAACGATATACGGCGCAGGAATAGAGCTGGAATACAGTAGCGGACGTGTTGCTGTATTATTGATAAACCACGAAGGCCCCACGACCGTAATTTTAGCCGGTAATCCCCGGCTCTACACTATCACTATAAACACATAGGCACACACCCGTACAAAATGCTACAAAAAATATTTATTCCCTCAGCCATATTCAGGTAAATGTTGCCAAGGAGTATTCGGCTTGGGTTTTTATGTGCGGATTAAATTGTTAATTTTTTCGTTTTCTCAATAAAACAAAATAAAACACTAAAACTTCGCATAGATATGTCCACTCTGGTACTTCATCTCTGTCGTATGTATTTATTACTACAACGCTTTCTTTTGCGTTGATATTGTATGTAACATTTACAGAAATATTAATAACCATTTCAAGCAGATTCTATTGAAAAATCTTTTTTTGGATACAGTTAACATTTTAATCAACAGAAAACTAAAATCAATAATGATTAGCCTTACCAATTTTAAATTGTTACAACTTTGTACAAATCCACATGTTTTGTCACTAACGACCCGGGTTTCGTCTTTCGGCATCTTCAGGCATTCTATCTCATGTATGCAACATAACATGTTTTGTCACTAACGGGTCGTCAGTTACAAAACGTATAGGATCGTACAAAATTGTAACAATTCAAATTTGATCTAGAAATTCCATCAAGAACCTTCAGTCGATATCATAGATTATGAGCCTTACGATGCAGTGACAATGAAGATGCTTCTCGGAGAATCGAAACACGTGTCATGCCAAGTAAAACATCTAACTAATCAATTTTTTGTTATACTTACAATGAATAATATGTATCACGGTGTTTTGCTTCAAAAAAATGTTTCCATCTTTACAGTAAGGGTCGTAGGATGACCGCTTTGGAGCAGCTAGAAATCAATAGACATCAACTATCACAAAGCATTCTTAACGAATAAACTAATATATTGTTTAGCCCATTAATTAAAGCGCTCCACGGGAGGAAGGGGTCTGATTTGCTTTCGTAATAGACCATTTCCGTGCCACTTGTAAACTTTTTGTCATATTCCCATTTTTTAGTTTCATTTACTATTTTCGAAAAATTTTGTTTTATTGCGAGAAAAAAACAAACTAGGCCGTTAAAACAGGAGAGAAGATGTATTGTGTACCTTTTCTACACAGCTATATATAGATAAGCAAATGTTAGTTTATGCATAGTTCCGACAATGGCGTGAGCGGGAATAGCTATCAACTATATATTTTTTTTAATAATTTTGTAGAACTAAAATACATTACTATTTTTTCACCGTGTTATAATGGAGTTCTACCAAGTGAATGCCAATTCAATCAATCAAAAAAAATACATAACTTCTATTCAAATAAACATTACACGTACATACAATATTGCAAAGCAAGTTGTATAGCGATGTAGTCGATTATGATTTTTTGGTATAGAGGTTAATTGGTACCATACTATTTTGAAAAAATTAAGGATAAACGACCGCGGCTAAAAAATTATCAGCAGCTAATCTCTCTCAGTTGAGGAGTGGCAAAATTGTTCGTCATATACTGAAATTCATTATTTTAATCATTTTACTCCATACAATGTATGTTTCTTTATTTAATTTATTAACGTTAGTGTTTGGAAAACACGCTTTTATCTTCGTATAATAGATCGCCATGGAATAATGGCTACGCACGTGCGCCTTCGTCTTGGATCAAGATTAAAACAGTGCATTCGCGCAAACACAAAGTTTATTTAGGTCACGTGTTATTAAGCATACGTGGACGGCCACACATATATTTCCGTGCTTAGAGAAAATCACTTACTACAGTTTGTTTCCGGACCAGTCAGCCATCTACTCGTTACTCGAAGTAGTTCGTCTACTTTGATCAGTGTCGATGAGCACGATTACCCGAACGTACGTCATTATATAATCTCTTGATTTTTAAATGCGATTAAAACTTACATTCTTAAGCATCCATTCTATCGTGAAAACAATACTCACAAAAGACTTAGTTAGCTTTCACATACGTCCTTTTAAAGGCTTTAACTTTAGCAACTTCAATTATTAAACAAATTATTCTATTCTATTTATTGTGATAATTTAAAAATTGGTTGATTATAAACGCTCCATATTAAGAACGGGTAAATAAATAGAGATAAAATTACAGTTGTTACAACTTTGTACGATTCAACACGTTTTGTCACTAACGACCCAGGTTTCGCATTTCGGCATCTTCAGACATTCCATCGCACGGCTGCAACAGAACTGACGTATAATAAAATCCTTTCAAGAATGACTCATTAACAAGATTAATCGTTTGTGAATATTATCACAGGCAGTTGTGTTAATTATTATTTCATCAATATTATAATTTATTTTTTTGCTGCCATTTAGTGGTTGCCTTGGGGTCTGTGTTTCGCTGTAATTATTACATTTTGGCATATAGACGATGCTAACTGTTTATTGTACGTCAGTTCTGTTGCATGGGTGTGATGAAATGCCTGAAGATTCCGAAAGGTGAAACCCAGGGACGTTAGTGATAAAACGTGTGGAATCGTACAAAGTTGTAACAATTCAAATTTGATATTGAAATTCCATCAAATATCATAAAGGATAAGGGAAGATTACCAAATCTGTGCTATCCTTACTACGATATATTGATTATTTCCAAATTTTTAGGGGTTGATCCTTTCCCATAAACCCTCCACCGTTGCTATGCCCAAAATCACTTATTCATATATTTTCTCAAAATAATCATTAATAATATTATTCAATACGACCTTTCCTAAAAATACAATACATTACAATACAAAAGTTATAAGGCATGTATATATGAGTAACATGTCTAAGAATTAATTCATTTCTAATAACTTTGTCGGGTGGCTAATTGTATACATTTGATATAAAATGAGAAGTCAGCCCTATTCATTGAAAATGAACGCTACCGATGTATTCGATGGTAGTTTTGTGTGAAACTCATTTTGTATATAAAATAAAAAGTGGTCTCATTATTTATACACTGGTTTTTATTAGTTAACATTAAAAATCAACACAGTTAATGGAATAAAAAAAATATTAACTTTTTCAAAAATTTTAATCAAAAGATTTCTTCTACCATATTTAAAAAATATCAATTAGAATATAATTGAATCATACTGCCTATATTCTACAAACTTTAATTGCCATATTGCGAACTGTATCCCAAAAATATATTTGTACATAACCAAACATTATTTTCTCTTATATACCTGAAATACATAATCGTTATTCATTTCAACCAAATTCTTGATTCTTAAATAATCATAAAATACATATGACCGCAAAAATGTTCAACTTAAAACAAAAAATATGTATTGCACTGAAAGTATAGTTTATATGATAATAGAATTAACTACCCTGCTTTGACAGTGTTTTAGTATTAATTTACCAGCAACGAACAAACTTTATTTTGAATAAAAAACACATTCCACCAATTAAAAATGAAATAAATTATAAAAAAATTATTTTAAAATACAGTTTAGCACCTTCATTCGATTTTGTAAATCGTAAATGATCTTAAACGTTGAAAATACCACTTTGGACCGTTCGTTGCATAACAACTTCAAAATATATAATTTATTGAATAAAAATAATTTTAAACCTTTATTATTGATCATAATAAAATGTGAAAATTTTGCGTGTATAATATACACCGTTTGGGGGGAGTTTTTTGGCAGACAGACAAATATATTCATGTATTTTCTGCTTAATAGTATGGATATAAAAATATTTATTTGAAACATCACTGATTTTTTTAACATAATTTACACATAAACAATAGAAGGATTTTAAAAACTATTTTCCCCACATCGTTGGTCATTGTTTCTCGATTATGTGTTACCTTATCGAAAATAACAAATATAAAATAGATTATGGAATCGAACGATGTATATGCCTTATCGATATCAATTTAACCCTTTATTTATATAAACCGTTTTTGATAGAAAGAATAATAAAGCATTTTTTTTTACATAATATTCTTCGTATGATCCAGAAAGCAAACAAAAAGATGTGGCCATAAAATTGGAAAAACTGTAATCGCGCCTATTGTTATTTATTTGTTTATTATACGATTCCTATCGCATAATAAACAAATAAAGAACAACAGGTGAGCGCCAATAAGAATCAGCAAAGGTAATTTCAATTCCTGTAAAGATCACCTGGTAACATATTACTCTTGGTTAGTGCAAAGCCAAAATGGAAGCCTACCACTAAGATATTATAACTATACATGTCTACAATGTATTGATTGAATTGGCATTTTCTTGGTAGAACTCCATTATAACATGGTGAAAAAATAGCAATGTATTTTAGTCCGGCTCACTTCAGACCTATACTTCGTCAGAGTTCTGACGAAGGCGTGAGCCGAAACAGCTATCAACTATATCTTATAAAATTTTATAGAACTAAAATACAATGTTTTTTGTACGATTCCACATGAATTGTCACTAATGACCCGGGTTTTCGACATTCGGCATCATGCGGCATTTTATCACACGGGTGCAACAGAACTGACAGTCCAATTTTTCACAATTCAAATTTGATATTGATCATTCCATCAAGCACCTTCAGTCGATATTAAGTATTTCATTAAAACAAAGCAAAAAGTTTAATAACACGGTGAAAAAATAGCAATGTATTTTAGTTGTAGAACTAAAATACATTGCTATTTTTTCACCGTGTTATAATGGAGTTCTACCAAGTGAATGCCAATTCAATCAATAAAAAGTTTAATATTTATAAATATAAAAACAATTGAGTCATAATTTTATAAACACTTGGGTAATTATTGACAATATAATACGCCAACTAATTTAGCTTTCTAACTACTTAAATTAAGATAAACATGTGTATAAAGTTACAAAAAGTAAACGCAATCGATACTTTTAACTGTAAGTTGATTTGTGAGTTAACAAACCCGGTTTTTGTATTAAAATTTTCTTGCTACATCTCAAGATTAGCCGAAGGATTTTTATGTAAAATTATCAAATATTTATCATTTTCACCTGGCACGGGTAAAAGTCCTGTCTGTAAAGAGTGCGTAGGTTAATCATAGATACTACACAATAAAATAAAATCATTTCGGCAAATCGTATAAATAACATCAAAGGTTTGTATCGCAAGAAATGGGGTAAAATATATAAAATATTTTTCGGTCTGAGATCGATTGTGTGTAATATAATACTATAAGCTGTATATTCTTATTTAAGAATTTATGAATTCTTGTTGCAATATGGACTAAAGGTATGTTTACTCCGTTTTTTAGAATCTTTAGTTTTCCCGGAATTTTATTATGATATTGGATTTCAAAGGAAAGATTTTAGATCTTATAACAAAACACCTACACTTATAATCTAGGATTTAAATATTTTCCACGTTTGAGGCGGCCTTGGAAAAAATTACACACATTCTTGTACACAGTCCATTCATATACATATAAATCAACGCGTGTGTGTCTGTTTGTCCTTTATACGTTACTACACAGTTCAGCTGATCGAAATGAAACGTAACAAAATTCTTGAGTACACTCCTGCAAAAGTTTTGGCGTACAACCCCAAAATCGATACAGAACTTTACGAATTTCTTGAGTACATTTCCGCGAAGGTTTTGAGATACCACCATCCTAAAAAATCGGCCTATAATCTAATCTATATTATTTCTTTTAACAATTAAATTGTTTGTTATTATAACGAATTTCCTTACTCTGAGATCGCATTAACGCGCGACGGGTCAGCTAGTATAGTATATGAATTTCTCACAGGCAATTTAGAGACAGGGCTGTTGGGGATAATGATAGTGTGTTCAAGTCTTATCTAAAATGTTTATTTCATTTTTAACAATTTAAGAGATTATTTTCCGCTGTATAAGAAATAAATAACGTACACAAACTTTATTTTGGTTGTCTTAAAAAGTACCAATTGTTGACTTAACGTCATTTTGTTTTTGCGCAGGTAAGCATTTCAAAAGTCTGCCATGTTATGTCTGCTAGTGACCAAAACCACATTAAAAAGTTTCCGTTAAAATATTATTTTGTTCCATTATGTAGTAAGTGTGGGTTATTTTCGTCATTAAAATTTCCCACTCCTTACTTCCTTATTGATTGTTCAGAGCTCCTAATGGATTATTGATTTACCATAATTGTAATGGTAGTTCTTAAAAAGTGATTGTGAACATTTAATTTTTATACTAATTTACTTTATTTGTATCAATATTGTATGATTTTATGTAAATTGTTTCCTAGTTCTTGTACCCATGGTTTTGTACACCTGCTACCTTTAACTCAAATTATTTTTTGTTTTGTATAAATAGACTTGTTTGTAAATTGTATTCTATCAGTTGATAATGCTCGCGATGAGCGAAACCGGTCCTGATCAAAAAATATATTGTGGAAATAAGTACAAAAAAAATGTGTTTTTATTATTTAAAACATTGTAATTATATTTACATTCCTAAATATTGTACTCACGCAAGCATACATATCTAAATAAACTTACACAGCGATACAAATATGCATATACATAACGTAATGAAATGAACTAGAAAAGTCATTTTCAGATACTATGATTGTGTATTTTGAGACTAAAATTTATTATTGTAGTTATTGTCTCAACTAAATATTTTTCTAAATAAACAATTTGAAACAAAAAAACGAAATTTATGATCTCATGTATCATAAATAAATACTCATCGTAATGATATTCAAAACATTATAGAAAAGTCGAACTCTTCTCTCTAAGTTTTTCCTTTCATAAAATTCCAAATTGAAAGTACCAACGTGCCGTTTCTTCCGCAATGAAAGCTTCTATTCAAAATGATTGACATTTCAATAATCCCCACGAAGAAATTGAAACACAATTTAACTTTTGGCATCGTAATAAAATTTTCATGAAAAGCTTCCGCATAACTTAAATTCACAACTCGAGTCGATAAGCTCTCAAAGTATCGAATATCGACATATCGGATATCAATTCACCTTTGTTTTGAGGTTGACGAAAGCGAAATAGCAACTTGAAAGTTTTTGAAATAAAATACCTACAGCATATCAAAAAACGAAGTCATTTGTGTCGAGTTCAATTGGGATTTGATCTTCGCCGTGTTCAACAAAAAATAACGAAGGGTGAATTTTTGATCAGTTAGTAAAATACCGGCGTGCTAAAAAATGAACAATTTTCAATTCATTTTGACCAAATAAAATATATAAATGCAAAATTCCGTTTCGTTTGACAGTGTTCGCGTAAGAGAAAATGGTGACAAACTATTGAAAATTTTCTGACTATTTGTTAAGAAGTTAGGCTAGAAACACGATGACAACATGATAGGCAACCAATATTCGATCCAATAACATGTATTAAACTCAATATTCTGTACAATACCAGAGCGTGCATTTTCAGCAAATACCACGAAACAATTTTGATTTGATTATAACTTACAGCTCTTCGTTTTTCTAAACGCCACGGAAAAAATATCCATGTATATTATAACAGAGGTAAAAAACTACATATAACACTTCAAATTTACAGCTATTGAATAAAAAAGTGATACGTCTTAAATAGGGTTTCCAATCACGGTATCCTGGATCCCGACGATTTTCAAAACCTGGTGAGTCCCGGGATTAGAAAACACAATACCGAAATTTCGGGATTAACGCTTACATAACAAAACAACTCGTAAAATTATAAAAGAAACTATCCAAAAACTTATTGAAAGATTAAATGACACAAAAGATGTAGATATGATCGAAATATCAGAGCCACTGGAAACGTCATCAATCGAATTTACTTCAACGCAGCCATCCCACCCAATTGAACAAGAAACAATAAAGCAACTGTTACAAGATGAAATCGCAAAAAGCTTAACGACATACGAACCAAGAGTTCAAAATTGCTTTAGGCTCACGTTGATCATAAATAAAGAAATGATGCTATTTGACAAACGAGGCTCACGTGGTTATCACCTCCAACTAGTGTATAAATACCTATTGAAAATACTACCCCACCCCAAGGAAAAATTAGATCTCATTTAAACGATGAAACACTCGATACTTTATTGCTACTTCGTGCATATTTTTCAATAAAAAAATTTAAGTTGTTATAAATAAATAAAATTGTTTTACTTTTTTATTTTCCATTTTGAACCTAAGTCTAAAATTATACGTACATTATATACAGGGTTTCCGACCCCGGAATCCCGGGATCAATAATTCCAATCCCGTTTACTATTAATATTACTAAATGTACAAAAGAAATTTTACAATAATTCTTCACTTTTAATTTCCATTGATGAATCCGCGATAAATACTTGAATTTCAAAAATTTATTTATATTTTTAATTAAATTTTGACATTAAAAATAGGAAAAAACTAAAGCTATATATTTGAATTAATGAATATTTGTACAATTCCATATTAATTACTATTCACGACCCAAATTTCGTCTTTCATTATCGACAGGCATTCTATCATACGGATGCAATAGAACTGGCACATCGCAAAAGGATTGCATCAATTATATGCAATCGAATAATATGCACGAAAATTCAATTAAGCACCTTCAGTTAATATTTTTAGCTGAATCTCAATTATGAGCTTTTTTTAGTTTATCCAATAATTTTGGTTGAGATTTACTCATTCTCTGTTGTTTGCAAGACAAAGCATTTTCTCTGGAAATGATCTTCATTGTTGAAAAAACGCTGTCGCGGACAAAGGGCCAGTTCACATAACTTACTGTTACAAGTAAGACCGTTTAACCATATTAAGTGGGGTAGTGACACGGCAATCGCGCTAGTGTGGACGATCATAATATAATCATTTATCGCAAAGCCCCACTTTTATCTTCAAGAGAAGAACAAAAATTCAAATATTGGTTGAATGAAAAAACTTTTTTTATAATAAATAAATCACCATGCACACTGTTCGAATGTTTAAAAACATTCAATATTTATCGCTTTTTAGATGTTAACTGACACTTCCTGGTGGAAAAATATTATATTTTTAAATATAAAAAAACATATTTTATTTATTGAAAAATCTATATTCCCTTTTTAGTTTAAGAAATCACTGGGACGCTCCTGATTGACAATTTCTTCATATCGTTTTAAGCATCATATAAATTTTTAATTATTTAATGCATTCCTTAAAATATTTAAAATAAGATTATTTAAATTTTTTAAATATTCCAGTTTTTCATGGTTATTTCTATAGTCTTGATTAATTTTTAATTTTTACTTTATTTCGATTGCAAATTATTACTAAGAATTTATAATCATTTTATTTGTAAGCTTTTCTTTTTCGTTTGATATTTATTAATTACCTATAAATTATTATCTTACGTCTTAAGCCTTTAGCTTGTATACCTGATAATTTTGTATAAATAGCCTTTTTGTAATTTTTATTATTGTTGACAATTCTCGCGATGAACGAAGCCAGTCCTGAAACTGTAAATGTATTTTAATTGATTTTTGACAGATGCGATCAAAAAGAAATTTGGTTTAATGTTACTATAAAATTAATAATTTTCTTATTAAATTTATATTTGTGTTGTAAAAATGTTTCACTTTTTTTATTTTGTATTCAAAATAAATTTCCCACAAAACTTCCAATGATGCTTTTATTATTGAAGTCGTACAATATTAATTAACATTATGTAGTGGCGGAGAAATCGAAAACTTATTAATGAAAATCCTCAAAATGATAGATAAAAATCAATGTATCTTCCATTGTTTACCGGTTGAATACTTCATCTTTAGACTTGCTCATAGTTGAATATGTTGAACATAAATAACTAGCGAGGTGGGATCTATGACAAAGTGTTCACTAGGGAGATGAGTTCGGAAGGAGAAGTGGCGTAGCATAAGCGGACAGCGAAACGAACAGTCGTAGAGTGACGTGCCGACACTGGGATATTATATCTTAATATATTTTTTTTACTCAATCCGTGGATTGAAAAATTCTTACTTTACATTCAAATGAAAACTTTTTCCGAATTCAAACTAAAAATTCCTCTCCTAATATGGAATACATTATCAATAACTTATAAAAATTATCCACTCACAATTTTTTCGTACTTACTTCTGCCAAGAATTGATAATAAACATATTAATTTGATGTTACTCATTGAAAAATCTTATAAATTATTTATAGCTGATTTTTATTCTAGTACCTTCACATAAATTTTATCGACAAGATTAAAATAACGAATAGAAACAGACAGATCGTAAGTTTATCATTCATAGTATACCAATTTTTTCAGGATCTTATGGTAGGAGTTAAAATAAGCGTCAATTCTAAAAATTTCGGCCTAATCACAAAAAAGGTTTAATTATTTCTTTTAACTTACTTAATTAAAAAACTTCATAACATGATAACAATTACAAAAAAGCAAACAATATATGAAACAAAATAGTTTGAGGTTTCATCGGTTTTTATATTTAATTTATATGTGGAATGAGTTTTCTGCTTCTGTAGCCAAATGATCAACGAATTTGAGCTCGTTGTGGTATCCAAAAGCTTGAATCCACGGACTGTCTTGTTGGTTTTTATTAGCTATGCTAGATTTTAATTTGCCGGATTGTTAATTATTTGAATTATAAAAAAAATTAGTTGTTGTCATTAACGAGAAATTGAACGTTGTTACATCTATAATCTTTTTAAATATAGTAACGCCATTGGAAATATGCAAGAGGGCTTGAAAAGTGGAGAATAGGGGAGAAGCGGAAAAGGAAATGACTCTCTGGTGTGAAAGCTTCTCCCAAATCGACAAAAGTTACCTCTTTTGTTTTCGCATTTATTCTTGTGTTAAAAGCATCCAGGTATGGCGTCAGTGGCTGAGTGGCAAATGCTTTGTATTTTCCTGCTACACATCCTGGTTAAGGCAATTAAAACATGCCAGGACAGCTAAACTTTTATCCTTTTCACTCACAGCACACTATCTGTTTTTGTTTTTAGTCGAATAGAAATGTTCGTTATTTGAAACGCTTAGTGAATCTAAATGCTAGAATTGGTAGGAACTAAGTCCATTTTTCCAAAGTCAAAACAAATTTTATTTATATTTTACAACTAATTTTTAGTACAATTTCACTTTTTCAAAATTATCAACATTAATTATATTGCTTAAAATATTATATTTTATATAAGGCCGAGTCATAAAAAACTTCCGTTTTTTTCATACATTTATTTTGCAGTAAAATTTAAAAAAAACTTAAAACTAATCTAAAACATATTCTCCGTTATTTAATATAACTTGCTCCCATCTGATCCTCAACTTGTCGATACCCTCTTCATAAAATTTGGCAGGCTTTGATTGGAAAAACTCAAGGAGAGCCTCATTTACTCCCTGTTCTGAAGTGAAGCTTTTTCCATTATTTTTTTTTTGTAAGGAACAGAAAAGGTGGTAATCTGTTGAAGCAAGGTCTAGAAAGTGTGGTGGATGGGGCAAAACAGACCAGCCAAGTTCTAAAATTTTCTCTTGAGTCACCCTTGCTGTATGTGGTCTTGCATTATCATGCAGCAGAATGACATTTTTGTGGTTGACGAGTGCAGGGCGTTTTTCCAAAAGTTTTTCTTGAACTCTTTGCAGCTGCTGAACATACACATCTCCAGTTACCGTTTCATTCCTATTCAGAAGCTCACAGTGAATGATCCCTTGGCGATCCCACCAAACACACAACAAAATCTTCTTGCCGTGAATATTTGGTTTCGGATCTGGTAGAGGAGGCTAATCTTTATCTAACCACTGTCTTTTACGGATGATGTTTTCATAAGTGATCCATTTTTCATCACCAGTAATAATCTTCATCAAGAAGGGTTCATTGTTTCTCGTGAGAGGAGACTTGTGGCAATGGACATCCTATCCGCCTTATTGCGTTCACTCAAATTATGGGGTACCCATACTTCTAATTTGCTTACTTTCCCTAATTTTTCAAGGTGGCGGCAAATAGTTGGTTATGATTTAGTGAGGCTCTCTGCTAATTCTCTGGTCGACTGGCGTGGATTTTCTTCCAATTTTGACTTCAATACATCGTCATCAAAGTCTGAAGAGCGACCCGTCCTTGGTTCATCTTTCAAATTCATATCTCTAGAACGGAATTTAACAAACCAATTTCTTACTGCCCGATCAGTTATGAGTCTTTCACCATACACACTGCATAGTTTTTTAGCCGTAGCTGCAGCACAATTTCCTTGTTTAAATTCCCAAAGCATCACATGTCGAATGTATAATTTTTTTTCCTCCATTTTAAAGGCAAAAAAACAAAACTATGTAACGTGTGCACTCCAAGAAAGTTGTCTATAGACTGACCAAGTCCTACCTGTGAAGCAAAAACACAAACCCAATATCCAGAAATATCCCATTGTGTGTAACATCCACAGTAACAACAGTCGCAGCCTGCCCGGGCGGAAGGTTTTTATGACTCGACCTAATAATAACAAAAATTCAACATAATTACAATTACGAGAATAGTTCTTATGTGATTCATGTGTGTGTTTACATGCGATTAGGGTTTTATCTTTAGGTACGGACGGTTCAGTATTCACTTCTCTGTTTTAATGTGTAATATGTTTTATTTTGTAATCATCAGAAACAAATATTTTGTTTCCGATAGAAGGAGGTTACTCTAGGGAAATTCATTTTTAATGTGTTTTATTTTCTTTTCCTCATTTGGTCAGTGAATTATTGCAAAATCACGTTTATCATATTTTTTTTTTATTACTTTTATAGATAATAATATCTTAGTTATAATAGAAATAGTTTTTAATATATATAATAATATTTTAGATATAATAGAAATAGTTTTTACTCAAAAAGTAAATCAGTAATTTTCAATATAGCGTCAATATTTTCAAGTAACATGCTAGGGACTCCAATCGAATAATTTTGAGTTTATTCAAAAAAACATATACAACATTCGATTATTCGAATGTTTCATATTTTATTTGAATACTTTTGTGATGCACATTTTTTAAATATTTGGTAATCGAAAACAGTTATTCGAAGTCTAAAATTTTTAAATCACCCTCAACCACTAGTATTTGTGTCTAATCAATATAGAAGAATAGGAAAAGCTTTAAAAATAACTGGATAATAAATAATATTCCGACATTCGTCGAAAATAACGAACCTGCCTGCAAAGACGTGTCGAGCAAAATAATATTCCATTTTTAAGATTTGGATCATAAAAAAATGAGATGTTAAATCTACTTTACAATTCTTTATCAATAACTATAGAGCATACCTCGACCGCTACTGAATAAGTATTTTTCACAGCTAGGTCGATCAAGACAAAATTACGGTCAAATTTTAAATTTGAAACATTTAATTACATTTGATTTTTGAAATACGTAGTTTAAATCTCAGAAAAATATTTCAATCACCAATTTGCTCGTTTTCTTGTCTGATTTTTTTCCAGCTTAAAAATATATATCTATTTACAATCACTGTAATATATTCAAATATTCTAATATTGGATAATTTCTGTATTCGATATTCGAATAATACAATTTACAATCATGTGGATGGATTTCCCATTCCACTAAATAAGCGAGTTACGACATTTCGCTGTTTTACGAGATATATCCTTTTTTTTGATTCCGTACTCAACTCAATTACAAATATATAGTGTCACGCCACTTCCTTCGAAAATCCATTTCCCTTTGGCTGAATAATTGATCATTAAAATGCATCAAAAATTTTCTGACTTTAAAAGTTTTAACTGTCACTTCTTGGTGGAAAGGTATGATATTTTAAATAATAAAATAAAAACATTTTTCAATAGTATTACTACAATTCGTTATTGTGTTCGTCGCGAGTAGTATTCATAAAAAACCGTGTCTTACCAAAAAGGTTTTATTTAACGATGTATCATTTTTATTTCAAGATCGCTTTTCAAAATATAATAAATACATAAAAAAACTTTCACTTATATTTAATTGGAGAAAACACTTTCATTAAATAAAATTAGATAATATACAAACTGACAAAAGAAATGTAAAGCATTACAAACATGCACCACTATTGCAGAATGCGGGTAACCCAATCTTTCTGACGTCAATCCGTACCTAACTTGTTGTAGTTTTAAGTATGGAAATATCAAGACAAACATTTGGACCAAGACGTACAAAGTATATTTTACCTGTCATTTTGCTAAAAGGTTAAAGTTTTACATCTGTCATCTTCAATTTCTTTGATACATATATTACTTAATTAATGCTCGCGATGAGCGAAACCGGTCCTGATCAAAAAATACATTGTGGAAATAAGTACTAAAAAAATGTGTTTTTATTATTTAAAACATTGATAAATATTTATTTCATTTAAATATATTTTTTTTTTCTTGAAAAATGATATTGCCCCCTTTACTTTATTTTTTTTTCAGAAAATATTGGAACGCCCCTGACTGACCATATCTTCCCATCTCATCGATTCATCTTTAATCGACCTCTCATGTATTAATTTATTTTGTTCCATTAAGTAGTGAGTGTGGGTTATTTTCGTCATTAAAAATTTCCCACTCCTTACTTCGTTATTGATTGTTTAGAGCTCCTAATGGATTATTGATTTACCATAATTGTAATTGTAATTCTTAATAAGTGATTGTGAACATTTAATTTTTATACTAATTTACTTTATTTGTATCAATATTGTATGATTTTATGTAAATTGTTTCCTAGTTCTTGTACCCATGGTTTTGTACACCTGCTACCTTTAACTCAACTTAATTTTTTGTTTTGTATAAAAATACTTGTTTGTAAATTGTATTCTATCAGTTGATAATGCTCGCGATGAGCGAAACCGGTCCTGATCAAAAAATATATTGTGGAAATAAGTACTAAAAAAATGTGTTTTTATTATTTAAAATATCATGCCTTTCCATCAAGAAGTAACAGTTAACACCTTAAAAGTGACATATATTACTACTTATATACTGCTCTAAATGAACAATATTAAGATTTACAAGCTAGTTGATAGTTCTGCTCCAACGCTGTCATAAATATATTACTTTTCATAAAAGAAGGATTGAATATTTGAATTAGAAGCAGTTTTTGTAATACAAATACTGTATGCAGCAGGCATGCTTGGTAAAAAATATACCCTGCGTGTTTTTTAAAAACAAAGTTTTTATTAAAAGATTTCTTCTAGTATTCAAAACACATATTCATTCAGATATTTATCTTCTTTCTTAATTCATTATTACCTTGTAGAATTTATTTTTATATTATAATCGATTTTCTGTTTTATAGCGTTAAAAAAGTACGCAGTAAACAGTTTGTACTTACTCGTCAAGAAATCAGTAGCAACCACGTACAGCAGTGACCAGAACTTCTCAAAATGTTTAATAAAGAATTTATATATATTATGTTGGGTCTCCAATTAAAAATATTATTACAGCTTAAAAATAAATTTAAATTACTACGATTTGTTGTTCTCATTCAAGTTGTCTATAACGTGTGAGAAATGTTGGATGCATAGTAAATATTTTACAGATTTTAAGAGAAAACACCTCATATGAACCTTGCATCTTCATTCTACGGGCTTACACATTAGACATATTTTTCTTCTTATCAAACACTTCATAAAACTTTGCTCTCAGTTAGAAGTCAAAATTAAAAAAAGTATGATACCAACGAGGCTGTGATAAAATAATTTGAAAAAAGCAAATATATTCAGGCATATTCTTATTTGATATCAAGAACAATACAAAAAAATTTTCTTATTCAAATACTTACTCTTGGAATACACAGATACAATTTTTGCATCAGTAGAAATAAAAAAAAATATTTATTCCAAATAAATCTTAATCTCAAAAAAGCTAATCGAACGATAATCAATTCGATTCTTTATAAGCGGCGTGATTTTATTCAATTTGGACGATTATAATGTTCGAATGACGTTTGGGTACCTACGGTTGTTTTCTTTTAGAAGCACTGCCATAACCAAAACCCAAGGTACATCTGGGCGTATAATAAATTAAGAAGGACTCCTGTTAGGGATATGTAACGAGAAAACGCAGTTACCCACCTGATGTTCATAAAAAATGCGAGTCATCCCAACCATTACTTTAACGCCCCGCTTTTTGGTATCGTTACTTCATTCAGAGTATACCCTGAACACCGAGCATGCTAAGAATACGAACAATTCGTCACCGACATTATTTAATATTTAATCAAGCTTAATTTCAAATACCACATGGACATTGTAATATCATCCTATGTACTGATTTATTTAAATAATAATAAGAAATTTTAGGCAGTGCACTTAATATTCAATAATATGAGTTGTGAACAGTCCTGGATCATGACTCCAAGAAGATTTAAGGACTTAAATGCATGTTGTTTACGTAACTCAAATATTATTTCTTTATATTTTATTGATTATTAATTGAATAATTTTATTTTTTTTAAATAGCAGGAAAACATACGCTGAATAATAAAAGTATAATATATAATGCTATATAATAGTATATATATTTATTGATTTAATAAAAAAGTTAATAGTTATCACATCTCATTTCTTTATTGTATGCCTTTCACTCATTACCAGCTAAAATGCTTTTTTTTCAAATAAAAAAACAAAACATCATTTTCAGTACCATTTTCATAATCTTATATTTAATATAAAGATCAGGATCATTGCGAGCATTATCATTTCTAATCTCTAAATTATACAATTGTGAAAATAGTTCAAAGAAGTGTTTTATTTATGATAGTTGGTTTTTAAGAGTGTTAGTAAAAATATTTTTTTTAAATGCGTTATAAGATCAAATTGTAAAAAAATAATTGAACAACTTTAAAATTGTTGTTTAAATTCAAAAAAACACCATTTCTTTTTAATTCTATTTTTAAACAGTTCTTTTTTATTAATTACTCTGCTAAAAATCAAGAGGCGAATGGTTATCGAATCGCTCATCCGCACCCCCAGATAGGGTGCGGCTTTCTAAATAAAGGAAGTCATGGTTGAATATTAAGGGGATGAAACGATTATATAGATTGGAAACAAACAAATACAATTCGGTGAGTGGGTCTTTCTTGAAAACAAAACTTGAATCAACGTTTAAAAAGGGTAGATGGACGACGATACTTATTTACGTGAACAGAAAATCTTTCATTTTGGACATTGAAAGTATTCTTACCAAATTTATCATTTCGTTTCAGTAAACCTGAGGCTTAAGAAATTTTATTCCAGTTTTAACATACAATACTTACAATATTTATTAATCCTGGCAGAAATAGATATCTTAATCACAATTGAAATATCATCATATTTGTCTGTAAAAATGCATGCGTTATAAATAAATAAATATTTCTTTCAACGAAAGTCATAAGCTAACTATAAGTTCGTCTTCTTTTTCTGTTTTTAATCTATAAGGGAAAAGAACATTGAAAACACAACCAGGTATCGCAAAAAAATCTCTTGAAATAATCTCGAATGATAGAATAATTTGCTTCGCCTTTTGAATGGTGTAACTAGCAACGGCATGGTTTTACGTTTTTCTCAGTCATATTTTTTGGAATTTGATTTCTGTAGTCACTATTACAACAAACAAATAAAATCGATACTAAATTGTTTCTTAAAGTCAGAGAAAACTTTTTAATATCAAGCAAAGTTCTGTTTGACATAGTTTATATTATCTGCTATATTTTTTATACGTCTATGGGGTAAATAACGAAATCCGCTTTTTTTCCACACGGCTTTTTTAAAAAAACTGATTTTAATGAAAAATTTGTGTTTTCTATAGTAAATCTTTTGTTGACCAAACATCAGGACTTCGTGATTACTTTAAATTTTTTCTATCATATGATGTTTCAAAGTTAACGAAATTTTTGTATTTCAATTTAAAATAATATATTTGTGAATAGAATGTATATTTAGGTCTTCGTTTATATATTACACCAAAAAAATATTTCAATTTGTCTGTGCGTCACAAGAACTTTTTCTATACAGTTAACAGTAGCGACGTGAAAATTTTCCATGTCATTGTTGGTGTTATTTCTAGGTCGTCTATAATATTAAAAAGTTTCAAATTTCGGTATTTTTATTTTTGTGCAAGAATTGTTGTGAGTATACTAAGTATACGAAGGTAAAGTTCATAATAATATTTTTGACATTCAACATTATTTTTAACTCAATGACTGCTTACGTCTGAACGGTCGATATAGCAACGTGTAAACGTATTGTTTAGGTGTAAAATTAGATAAAGTCTTCAAAAATATTTTTGTACCGAAATAACGCCATAATAACTCTAACGTCTCAATATTAACGTCATCTATCCCTAGCAAAGGTTGATAATAAATACTACTTAGTATGTATACATTATAATATACAAAATACATACATTAATCACATTGACGCTTTACCCGGTGTTTTATGGGATAAAAATAATCACAATAAAGTGAACTGCAAGAAAAATTGGATCATTTGAATAATGGGTGAAACAAGTCACCGCCGCAATCTGGGGGATTCGGGGGTGGTAAATGAGGGGGGTTTGAAGCTTGAATATAGGAGCAGATGGTCGTTCACCAGGCATTGCTGTCTCCTGGGAGTTAGCCAGCCTACGAAACTTAGTTCATTGCATCAATTGATCACATTGATTATAGGGGTGCTACAAAATATTTGGAATGATACATTTTATCATTTATTGTTTATGGAACTTGAAAAACATAATTTACATAAAGGTAAATAAAGCTTATACATGAATAAACCAATAATTATATTAAAATTCCGACATAATTAACAATATTGCTTTTTACTGTAATCAATTTAAATTACTCAGAATTCGAGTTTTGTCTTCAGGGATCTTCATGCATTCCGTCCCAATTTCTCAACCGGTGGTCTGCAATGTAATATTATTTCGATAAACAATCAATTTTATGGATTTTCAAAATATATTTTTTTGTTGCTGTCTATTTTAAAATACTTAAATATTTATTGATTGAATTGGCGTTCACTTGGCAGAACTCCATTATAACACGGTGAAAAAAATAGCAATATATTTTAGTTCCACAAAATTATTTCTGACGATGGCGTGAGCCGAAATAGCTATCAACTATATTTTAAAAAATAATTTTGTAGAACTTAAATACATTGGTATTTTTTTCACCGTGTTACTTAAATATTGTTATATCAGCATACAGTATTGCAAAATAAATTGTTTTTAACAAAAAAATCAGCAATATAAATATTAATTGATTGAATTGGCATTCACTTGGTATAACTCCATTATAACACGGTGAAAAAATAGCAATGTATTTTAGTTCTACAAAATTATTTTTAACAAATATAGTTGATAGCTATTTCGGCTCACGCCATCGTCAGAACTATAGTTCTACATTACATATCTTACATAGGCAATTTTCAAAACATGCACGCTAACTTTTTTAATAAAGGTACTTTTTAAGGCAAGACCGAATTCGAGCCAGCCATAAAAATGTCTACTGAAAATTTTCGCTGCCGGCGAAACGTGCAATGGCTTTGCTAAAAATATTCGCCTGAATCAAAGAAAGAGAAAAAAATCGCATCCAACTTCTCACAACAAAACATCATTTTTTATACCCGAAATAATCTTGCGAAAACTTCCAAAAATATCGTGTCACAAATTACATTCAGCTTGAAACAACGATATAAAATTAAATTTTAATGAATGATTTTATTTTTCCACTGTTTCGATTATCAATTGTAACAATTGCTTTGTGTCTTTAAAAAAAACTCTACACTATCAACCCATTTTTGAACACGAGGCACATTTCAATATATTGAGTATTTACTAAATGTGCTTACTAGATATATTATAGAACAGAAACACATTTCTTAGTACTTATTTACACAATACATTTTTTTGATCAAGATCGGTTTCACTCATCGCGAGCATTATCAACTGATAAAATACATTTTACAAAACATTGACTGAATTGGCATTCACTTAGTAGAACTCCATTATATCACGGTGAAAAAATAGCAATGTATTTTAGTTCTTCAAAATTATTTTTAACAAATATAGTTGATAGATATTTCGGCTCACGCCATCGTCAGAACTATAGAATATAGAATAGTTCTGACGATGGGGAGAGCCGAAATAGCTATCAACTATATTTGTTAAAAATAATTTTGTGGAACTAAAATACATTGCTACTTTTTCACCGTGTTAATATAAACATTTGTTATTTTATTCCAATGTTGGTGGTCCGCAAAACATTTTTGAGTTTTCTGGTGGTCCGCGAATGTAAAAAGGTTGAGAAAATATGCATTACGTCACACGGATGCAATAGGACTAACTTTATCAAATGCGCAGTTTTACCATCTTTATTCAGTCCGGCTGTATCTCTAATGTGAAATCAGATTAATTATCCAACATTTTAATTAATTTGATTCAATTTCCAGTAGTTTTGTTGCTCATGGCCCGGGTTTCGTTTTTCTTCAGTCATTCTTTCATAATGATCCAAAAAAACATTGCGTTGCTGTATTCTTCACGTTAGATAAGTTCAGTGAGTCGACATTCTAAGAAATTAATTCTCACTCTACGTCATTTGATAAGCACTTGATTAAAAGATATTTCTTAGTATTAAATTAATTAATTACATGACATTGCGTTGGTTACAAATTACCTTTTCCAAATTCAAATTTTTCAAATCACTTATTTTAAATTCGAATGTCATAATAATCAAATCATTCGTTATTTGTTTCATTTCATATAGTTATCTAACTTCTAAAATAAGGGTGTATATTTAATTTTATTTTTCTGATATATAAGCGATGCAAGCTCTGACTGGCTTGCAAAAATTGCAGAAGTGCACATTACTTGAACGATCCAAATTTAATATTGAAATTTCATCGACCATCTACAGCTCATATCGAATTGTTCGGTCATAATATTATAGCATAATCGGTCAATTCACACTGTCCACACCGATAAGCTTGTCAAATGATCTTAGTGGAATCTATAAAGATTTTTCTGAAAGATTATTTTTATTATATTTTGAATGGGAATACATAATCAATCATATAATAATTAGTGGTGATATCGAAATATAAATTGATCACTATTAAATGCGGCTTACAAGTAATACAAAAATACATATATTTAGATGTTTATGAGATATTTTATGTATAACTAACAAAACTGGTTGAGCTCAAAACGTTTTTAATATAACATTCTAATTAGTATATACTCTCTATTAATGTTTTTTTTTTGTAGAAAGAAGTTAAATTTTAAATAATTATAGCTCATGTTTTATGTTAGTAGTATTTCCACAATATATTTTATGACCATTTCTGGTTACACTCGTTGAGAGTTTATCAACTGATTAATTCAGTATATACTCTTAAAAAAGCATATTTTTTGTTAACAATAATAAACAAATTTAGTTATGCTTTTTATCAATTTTTTGAACATGGTAACGAAAGCAAAATTACGTTGGTGAGTACCTAACTGTTACTTGACATTGCTCTCTCAGACATCGCTCACAGCTATAATGTAGGACATGTATGTTTACGTGACTTTTAAGCCTTGATAATTAATAAAATCACATTGCTTAAAATAATTTCTTTTCCAAACCAATTGTTTCTGCGTTACTTATTAAATCTATAATTCAAAGTTAAACAAAACCAAAAGGACGATGACAGTTTTTTTTTTTAAATAATAAAAACACATTTTTTTAGTACTTATTTCCACAATATATTTTTTGATCAGGACCGGTTTCGCTCATCGCGAGCATTATCAACTGATAATGCTCTGAAAATAAGTACTAAAAAAATGTGTTTTTATTATTTAAAATAGCATGCCTTTCCATCAAGAAGTGACAGTTAACACCTTAAAAGTGACGATGACAGTATTGCAATCAATTTTTTATAGATTAGAATTTGTGTATAACTATGAAACATAAGTCCTATTATGATTTTATCTCAATCGTTGTTGCACTAAGTGTTAATACCCATTTTGGATCTGCTTACCGACTCAATTCTTCATTTAATACAATAATATTATGTAATACTTTTATAAAATTGATGCATTCGTGCTATCTTTATTGGAATCGTTTTATTTCCCGTTCAATATTTACAATCGGAAAGTTTTGACATTTTCAAATAGCCCCGTACACGTTTTAGTATTCAAACCCCCTGCGTTCTGAAAACGTATTTCCTGTAGTTAAATTAAAAAAGGATTTTTTTTTATAACTATTTCATTTCAATTCAAGTCATGTAAAATATGTGTATTTGAAACGGCATGCATTTGTCATTCGGAAATTGATATTTTTCATAGAACAACAATAATACCTCTTCTCGTTCAGAATAGCATTTGAAATGCAACCGTGCAGAGGTGGGAAACCTCATTTTTAATAAGCTCACGAAAATGGCAACTTTATTCAATACGACGAAAAATGATCTGAAAAGTATTATTCAGAAACGTTAATCATCGAAAAGCTCTCTCGAAAAGATAAAAATCTATCAAATTTAAGACGTACATCACAAAATATTGATTACGTAATGAGGACCCTTGAGCTTAATTCACAACTTTCTTTGTTAAATTTTCCATATACATAATAGCCAAATATAATTGTTTAACTTTTTTTCTAAATATTATTGTTTACCTATCTTTGGTCTTGTTTCACGTACTTTAAGTATCTATCAAAATATTCATTTAGTTTTAAATTTGTTAGCTAATCTTGTATGTTGCCTAAAATTATTCTTATAATTATACAAAATAAAAATTATCATTTTTTTTCATGATTTTGAGTAATAAAAGTGTCGTACAATCGCTGTACCTACCTACCTTCAATTCTCAAAAATTTCCCTCATCACAAATTGCAGGATATTTTTCAAATACTTGAATATAATTGAACACATTTGTTGAGTATTCCACCAAAAATAGGCAGGTCATAACACATAATAATCAAATACAGAAAAAATTTACAGAGAATCTCAAGAAACTCCTATGTTAATACTAGACGAAAAAGTGTGGGTGTTATTTTTTAATGTTTCTAATATCGCATTCTACAAACGAAGTGAGCGCTGGCTGTTAACTTCAAATTGAAAACTGTATAGAAAAGTAATATAAGAACTGTAGTCGATGTTGACAGCTGAAAATCAAAGCGAAACTAAGTTGAATATTAGACTTTTTGAAAATAAACGGTGATTCAATCTAAATTCATTTCGATATCAGTATACTATCAGTGTATAATGCAGAAAAAAATTCCGATTAAAATTGTAAAAAACCATTATAACAGAAGTAAAAATAATTTTACCTGTATTTTGCGGTGAATATTGCGACTTGCAAATAATAAATATTTTTCACAAAAGTAAAAAATAGTTCATTATTAAAGTGCAAGCATTTTTTCTTTTTATCTGAAAGTTTTAAATCATCAAAACGTGTTCATCAAAATCATCAAAAAACAGTGTTGGAAAAAAATTATTTTATGTTATTACTATTAATAATTGTATTACTTTGCACGCAGGGAAATTTTCATATTTTTATTGATTGTATTCTTATTCGATTATATGCTACCTTTGAATCGCTTTATTATTCAAACGCATTTGTAAAGCACGGTTGGGATGTGCTTTAAAATATATTTTTCGTATAAATTTTACTGTAATGGTTTGCGCAGTGCAGTCTTGTTTTCAATTAAATAAATAATTTTTTATGTGATTATCATCAATATATCCACCCTTCTTTTTAGTTTTCTTGTTCAATTCCAGATAAAATAATGATCATTCATCCCTTCATGTTTATATTGTTGAATTGCTCAAGTGTCCACTTTGTCGAGAAAAAAATTTCTAACAAATGTAAATATATGCTATCGTAGTTACAACAATACAAGGGCATATGTGACATATTGGTGGTTAAGATTAATAGTTATGAACACAATTTGCATTTATATTTTGTGTCTACATAAATGAGTAAAAATTTTGCAATATCATACATATGACCCTGTTTGAATTAAAAAAATAAAAACATATACTTGTGTTTATGTGTGTTTTTTTAACTTAAACATATGTGAATTTAAAATTGTTATTAATTATATGATTTATTTTTGGGAAATAAACCTTAGCGTGTAATATGTGAAATTTTAAATTATGTCAAATGTAGACTAAAATACGACTTTTAAAAATATTATATTTGAAAAAAATGCTTTCCACTTCTTTCAAAGTTTGGTTTTCGTTTCTGATTACCAAAAAAATAATTCAAATAATCTTTTTTTCAAATTTGAATTTAAAAATTTTGTACGATTCCACACGTTCTGTCACTAACGACCCGGGCTTCGCCTTTCGGCATCTTCAGGCATTCCATCACACGGACGCAACAGAACTAACACACAATAAACAGTTTGCGTCGTCTATACACCAAAGGTATTAATTACAGTAAAACTCAAACCCCTAGGCAAGCAGTAAATGGTAGCTAAAACAAATTTAATAATATAAATCTAATAATAATTGACACTATTGTATGTGATATTTTTCATTAACGATCTTGTTAATGAGTCATTCTTGAAGAGGGTTCTACAACAAAGAATCATAAACTAACATTAAACACATCACAAAACATGTGGAATAGTACGAAGTTGTAACAAATAAAATTTGATATTGAAACTCCATCAAGCACCGTCAGTCGATATCATAAAGTACTTTTTTCACTCCAAAAACACTTAAGATGAGAATTTCTCGAAAGTCATTTTTTAAAAAATGCTTTTCTTCTTTTGGAGTAGCGGTATTTGCCTACCCAAGTTCGTGCAATTCGCAATAAATGAATAAAAAAATTAATGAAAAACAAACCAACTAACCCCCAATGCAAATGAATTACCATAATTGGAAAGCGCGCATGTGTTTACCAATTGATTACACATACAATAAGCGTGGATCATGCATAACCTCTAAAACTAACACAACCTATTGTAACGTTAAGTGACTTTATTAGATTCAATATTACTTTTATAATCGAAATCTTCTTATGTTCATACAGAAGGACAAATATTGCAAACACAGAGCCGTACTCGTACGTATCATATGAAATTCACAGATTTATCATTTACCTTATATGTGAGGCATATATGCAGTAAAATTTGAATTGATACAACTTTGTACGATTCCGCATAATTTGTCAATAACGACCCGAATTTCGCCTTTCGAAATCTTCAGGTATTCTATCACACGGGAGCAACAGAACTGACGCATCAGTTCAGATTCAGTTCATTTTCAGTTCTGTTCGATCCGTGTGATAGATTGCCTGAAGATGCCGACAGGTGAAACCCGGGTCGTTTGTGACTAAGCATGTGGAATCGTACATATTTATAACAATTCAAATTTGATATTGAAATTCCATCAAGCACCTCCAGTCGATATCCTTACTTGATCACCAGACCTTACCTCTTTTTATGATATTCCAGCATTTTTTAATTTCGCTGAGTATACTATAATGTTAGTGGTTGACGGTCATCCAGGACGCCAAAATACTAATGGTAAGGAAAGGATGCTAGTATAGTTGAAAATCTTAAAAAAAAAACAGGATATGCAGCGTTTGACATATGAATATAAAGAAAAACTATTTATATGTGTATATAAATACATTTACTCATTATGAATTGATTTCAGCAGAAATCCTTTTAAATAATATAAATACATTTTCAATAGCATTTATCACATTTCGTTTCTACTGTAAGGTTTGGCAAAAAACATATTTATAAAAATAGGCCACAAGTTTTCTACTTTACTAAGCTTTGTTTTACTTTGTAGATTCGTTTCACCAAAAACAGTGTAAAAAAGTATAGAACACACAGAAACATTGTTTGCCTAAATTGGAAAAGCCGTGTAAAAAAATATCATAAAAACCAAATTTGAAATATATTCAAAAAATATTTATATTAAAAATATATTCTACATTTTCTAGTATTCAATTTAGGAAAAATGGCACATTATAGTAATAATAGATGCACTAGTCATCGGTACTTGATAATTTACGACCTCATTTATAAGGGACTGGTCACGTTTTGAGCTGTTCTAATTGGCGCCTTCATCGTGAACGCAATAATGCGTGAAACTAAAATATGTAACAAAGTTGTGTGCGTTTTAGAACATACAATTCGCGTAAAGAGCTTCAATTAATATACGCACTCATAAAACTGATTTTGTGAAACCAAAACAAGATCTTTGCCGTGCTACATAAATCCGTATATACATAAAAGCGAACAAAATCACATGCTCAAAACGCAATATAGTTCAGTTCTACAAAACTTATAAGGTATATAATTGATAGGTAATTCGGCCTAGTTCTCGTCAGATCAACTATACACCGTATAAATTTTGTAGAACTAAAATACATCGCTATTTTTCGTCTTATTACAATAGAATTCTACCAAGTTAATGCCAATTTAATCAATAAAGCTAACAAAATCATCACAACTATTTATTAGTAAATTTGCATCGTGTGGTAAATTCCCTGTACAAATAAATGATGACGTATTGCAGAATGGATTATTTATTCAAGTATCACAATTTATTTTGAATGAAATTGTTTTTTTTTATGTGCAATGTGTATGGCTCCCTCAAGTTGTATTAAATGGCCGAATAAATTGTTTGTTGACAATACATCCGATCACTCATTTTCTGCAATATTGAATACGACATTTTGCCAATTGCACCCCCATATTATATCGCATATCACCCACTAAGCAAAAGCTGTCAATGGTGTTATCCTCTTGTCACACACCTATCAAATGCGACTTTTCCCCGAAAACTTATATGGGAATACATTACTATTTTAACACTGGCTGAAACTCGCAAGCTAAGTAAACTATTGATATAACTTATTAATAAAATATTTCATGCTAAATTATTACGTTCAAATTTAAAGCATCAATTTACATCTTTACGTTCTTCATATAACTTCATTAAATCACGTTAGAATCTCACAATCACAAAAATTTTGCCATTGAAATATCATTATTTTAATCTTGTATCACGTTTCAATTGAACTCTTTTCTCGCATATTTTTTTTTGTTACTTCGATTCTATTTTGACGTAACCTTCTTTCATTAATTTATTGATTGTAATTCCGACTTTATGAATTTTTTTCTCGCCTTGACCGAATCTTTTTAAGTGCTAAAAAATTTTACATTTGAAGATCGATAAAAGGCATTTTTGACTACATACATCATTGCTTATTAACTCTACCAGATCTTTTTTAGCATACTAATGAATAATATTAGAAAGTCCAATATATTCTACAATTAGAGAGAACATGATTCAAATTTTTATCTGTACACAATACTATAACGTTCATTATTATTAAAATCAATTTTTGCGGGGTTACGTTATCGTCTAAGGGTGCGATTTTTTTTCCCCGCTGAACGTGAGTCAGTGGCGTTAACAATAAGTGTAGAATACGAGTTCCGACACACTTGTCTTCGTCTTAATATTTAATATAAAATCCACCCATAGAGGATTGTGGTGTAGCCATGCGCAACGTCACTCATTGAATTAAAATTCCCCAGATAAATGATCATTCAGTTAACCCAAATGCAGGGTTACCAAATATATTTAAATTAATAAAACAAAATAATCAGTAATATCTCCATGATTGTATAGAATAACGGTAAGGACTGAGTTTGCTCGTCGCAAGCATTATTGACTGATAAAATGTAAATCAAAACAAAGCTTCTCATATAAATTGAGAGGCTTCCATTACCGAGTTTAAAACAGCTAATATAATATTTTTAAGTGAAATCAAGTAATGAATCAAAAAAAAATGTATATCTATCTTATAGTTTATGATATCGACTGAAAGTGCTCGATAGAATTTCAATGTCAAATTTGAATTGTTAAAACTTTGTACGATTCCACATGTTTTGTTCATTAACGACCCGGGTTTCGCCTTTCGACATATTTAGACATTCCACTACTAAATTACTCCCGACTCTGATCTCGCAATTTGGTTTTTAAAGACATTTCACAAAGACACTAAATTAATATCTGAATTAGACTTGAGAACCAATGATTGAAAAATAAACTTTTATCGTTACAAACTTCATGAAAATACAACTAATTGTATCTGTTGAAAATAGATAGCCAAGAGTATGAACTATTATAGGAATATAATTAGAAACAATTTTTTTTAAATATATATACCTTCTTATCTCAATTTGATGATATTTAATTTTCTTCGGGATCTCAAACAGGTTGCAATCAGGATTCAAATTTAGCTGTTTATCACTCGTATATCTTTATATCATCATCATCATCAGCCGGGGTCGATCCACTGCTGGATGAAGGCCTCCCCGTGTTTTTTTTTTTTTTTTTCCCGGGGGGGTTTGGACATAGCAACACCACGCTGCCCAGGCGGGTTGGTGTTCGGTTTTCTGTCTGGGTTTTCCTTCCCATAGCCAAGAGAACACGGCACTCGGTGTTCCCGAGCGGTCACCCATCCAAGCACTATCCGCGCCCAATGTTGCTTAACTTCGGTGATCGCACGAGAGCCGGCGCTTACAACGTGGTACAGTCGTTGACGAATGAACGATATCTTTATATATTATATAATAATCAATGTTTGTGTTTGTATAAGTTCTTTATGCATTTCGACACCATTCATCCGATCGATATGAAACATTAAAAATTTCTTTTGTATACTCCCGAGAATATATCTAGCATACCACACCTTCCCTAAATAGTAAACACATATAATTAAAAAAGCACTTTTAAATTTTTTATCATTTGCTATCATAACATGTTCCATTCAATTTCCTTACTCTAAGATCGCGACAGCCTACGACGGGTCAGCTAGTAGGCCAATAAAATTGTCTATTTAATCGTCATTGGTTTTTTCTCTTTAAAATTACATCAATAAATAGACACAAATTGTCAGAGCATTACTGTATGAAAACTTTTCTTCAAACTAAAACATTTTTCAGTCGAGAATGACGTGCATTATGCAAATCTATTTGGTACTTTTAATTTTCAGCGTCATTAAAATACTCTGTCACTCAGAACTTTAAACGTCTTCTCATGACATGCGTTCCAAACTATTCTTGGTCTGTCAGACATAATAGACGACACCAAAGTTTTAAGCAATATTCAGATAGTTCAAACATATTTGGCTGTTGTTTATAAAAACATTGAATCATAAAACAACGTTTAAATTGACTAAGAGCGCTGTGAAGGTATTTAAGAAAAAAAATTCTTATTATTAAAAGATTATGATATCGACTGAAGGTGCTTGATAGAATTTAAATTTCAAATTTTAATTGTTGCAACTTAAAACGATTCCACATGTTTTGTCACTAACGACCCAGGTTTCGCCTTTCCGCATCTTCAGGCATTCTATCTCACGGACGCAACAGAACTGGCTGAAAATTATTTGAGGAATAAATTTACTAAAATTTGCATTCATTTTAAATGGCATTTGTATAAGTTTTCAGAAGTCAATAAAGCATTTTCGGATCGAAAATCAGCAACTGTATGCATTCAGTTTCTGATACGTGTTTTATTGTTAGTTTTTACAAACTTTTCACCAGACAAAATATAATCTTTACAATATTATTTTACGACTGATTTTACTGCAAATACAATCAGATACAGTAATGTAAACCATTAAACGCAAATAATATATTACAAACGAAACTGCAATTATTCAATCTCCGACTATGATTTTCGCAATTCCACTTAAATATAAGCAATATTGAGACTTTCTATTGAAAATGGTACACTTCCGTACGGGTGATGGCGCGGTTGTAAAAGCTCTGAATAGAAACTGAATAGTTTTCTCTTTTTGTATATTGAAGCCATACTTATTTTCTTATTGCATTTCTTTGTAATGCATTTGCAGCATAAATTTATGCTCAATCAATCCACACCAAAACACAGGAAAGCTTCACAAGGTATTAACTGTCAATTCTTTGTGCAAAGACATTATATTTAAATAAATGCAACACAATTCTCAGTACTTGTTTAACTGTTTTATAATATGAATATCGGCATCGCTTTTGCTATCTAACAAATCATTGATTCGGATATTTAGTTTCTGTTTGTCTTTTAAATACAAAATACACAGTTTTTTTAGTACTAATTTCCACAATATATTTTTTGATCACAACCGGTTTCGCTTATCAAGAGCATTATCAACCCGAGATGAGCAAAACCGGCCCTGATCAAAAAAGTATATTGCGGAAATAAGTGCCAAAAAATGTGTTTTTATTATTTAAAATATCATGTATTTCCATCAAGAAATGACAGTTAACACCTTTAAAGTGATTTCTGTTCGACTTTAAAATTTAAAAAAATAAAACAATATTACAAAAGTACTTTTTTCCAACCGTTATTTACGTCTCAACTGTTGCGACGGCCGATTATAATGTGTAAATAGTTGACAGTTGAACATTTATATACAAATTTAAATCGGCGGCAAAAAAAGGAGAGGTGACCGATTTATATTTGTTTGTTCATTTTAATTGATATCTATTTTTTACCAGCTGTTCCAAAGCCGTCATCTTACAACCTTTACTACAAAGATGTAAACACGTAGGCGCTGAGTTTAAATTTATATCATGCGATTCTTTTTTAAAGTGATTTGCAAATTTTGAATCTGTGTTATCGGTCGCCGCTCCTCAGACCATTGCGAAAGGCTATTGCTTTCCCGTAATAAACCATCTCTTTCCAATATTTAGGCTTATTAAAATTGCCGCCTGTTTTGTTTCATATACAATTTTTAATTTTATTGCTTGCAAGAAATAAACTAGGTCGTTAAAACAGAAGAGAAGATGTATTGTGTACCTTTTCTACACAGCTGTATATATATATAAGCAAATCTACGTTAGAACTATGTGGAGTGAACTGAAATAGCTATCAACTATAACTTATAAAAAAAATTGTAGAACTAAAATACATTGCTATTTTTTCACCGTGTTGTAATAGAGTTCTACCAAGTAAATGCCAATTCGATCAATAAATATGTTGAAAAACTCATGTATTGTACATGCTATTTTTTATTTAAAATTGAAATCTGATTGGTTCTGATAATCTCATTTGATGTGTTTAATTCTACATATACATAATTCAGAATTACTAGTTGCCTGACTGGAAATCGTAGACCTTTGGAAAATATTTTTGAATTCTTCCAACACATACCTTGTAACAATGGACTGAATATAGTCGATATCGATGCTGATTGCCGATTTCGGCTTCAATAAACGTAACTACGCGCAAAAACTTTTCCCATTTTAATCTATTCGAGTATCCCTATTCTCTGTCCCACATTTTGCAAAAGAAAGCATCCGATCTGATCCGCGACATGTCAGACTCGATTGATTGATGGACCCCGAAGGCCCGGGGATCGAGTCCTGATCGAAACTATCAGACCGAAAAAACAATCTGATATAATAGTCAAATAGTTATGGAAAAATAGCGGTTTTTCTGAAATAATTAAAGATGGACGTGCGATTTCTTTTTTTTTTTTAAATGGTATCCCACTTTCGCAAGTAACACTATTCAATTTAATATTTAACGAAGTTGATTTGATAAATTATTTTAATTATGCCACCAAAAAAATGAGCATCACTTAAACAATCGAAAATGCGTCGTTGTTCAACAATAACAATCTAAAAAAATCTACACGTTTGCTTTCGAAATAGTGATATTTTCTTCTACAAAATTTTTAAGAGATACAATTTGACAGCTATTTCGGCTCACGCCATCGTCAGAACTATGTCCAAATCAACATTTGCTTATCTATATATAACTATGTAGAAAAGGTACACAATACATCTTCTCTCCTGTTTTAACGACCTAACTTATTTACTACAAGCAATAAAACTAAAAATGTTGTTTTTTGTTTGTAAATGCCAATTCAATCAATAATATTTTCTTCTTTTCCTCTGAATTTTTTTTTTTAAAAGCTGTATTTAAATAATGTATTTTAATACTAATTTTCACATACAACCATATCATAAATCTGCGATACAATATAAAATAAATGAAACGATCGCAATCTGTTTCAGAAGTGACTAGTATATAAATACAACTTTGTATACATTCTTTTTTGGTGCTTTTTGCTTTGCTACTTGCTTTTAAAAATTTTCCTCCTAGAGATTTTTTCTTATTTAGAGGAGACCTACTATCTCACACTTGACTGAATATTACTATTAAAAGGCTTAAACCAACAGAGGCGACCTTTAACTATCTCTCTCTCCCTTTATTAGTACATTTGTATTTATTTTTCTATTGTCGTATTTAAGCGCGTAGTAACAGAACGGTTTGTAAGATGAAAATCGTCTGTTTCACTCACTCTTCTGAGTGAATTCTGTGTTTCACAATTTGTCCACGTGATTTTCTTCATCAAGCTTACCAAAAACAACGCGGCCCAGGTGACAACGTTACCCGAAACGTGAAAACGTTTGTAAATTTTATATATAGAGAACTTTTTTCTTTCATAAAAGACGGCGGGTACAAGACGGATTTAGCATATTTCTCCCTTTAAAATTATTTGCCCTTTAACATTACCTTGACTACAATCATGCTCAAATTCTCTACTAATACTACTAGCCTTCGCTGAGAATAAGTGAACGCTAATATTGCGTATTGAAATAATTTTTGGGAACAATATTCCATGTATTGGCGCCACACTATACAATATTTTTCCAATTAAATAACTCTCGATTACATTTGTCATTCATAATGGTACTCAAAATTCCACACGCCGCCACCATTTTTCTTGTGAAATTTGTGAAAAATATGGATTATTTATTTTGCGGAAACTGAAATCCCGATATTACAGCCGTTTCTCAGTACCGAAATAACAGACATTAAAATTTCAAATTCCCGATATTTCGGTGTACTGTTTGTCTTACTGTCGCTTTATATTTCATTCATTGCATCAGGACAAGCTTTAACCAATATTGAGAAAACGCATCATAGAGGAACAAGCCTGTCTATCATACAATGTCAATTCAAAGAAACTGTTAGTTATTTACGAAAATCAGCATTTTACAATACACTTATGATACAGTTCATAAAATCGGTTTTAACATATTCGAATCTTATTGCTCTTAAAATAATTCGTCAAAATATTTTTGTCTCTTTATAATTTATGTGTACTCGGGTGCTAAGTGATAAAACATGTACAAAGTTTCAACAATCCAGATCCTAGTTTAGTATTGATTGGATTTACCAGTGTTATAGAATGTTATTCATTAAAAACTGTACACTTAACAATTCTCATATTTATAATTTATTTTCGTGACACAGAAAGCTGTGCCAAGGCTTGATGATTGCGTATTTAGGAAAAATGGCACTAGCTGAAATAAATACATATGTATCTTTTAAGTGAAATCCACTAAAGTATTTTTAAATAGTAATTTTATCAGTACGCGTATCTCTGAATGAAAATTCCTGCATTAGGTAATATATCTCCGCAAAATGAAATTCACAGAGCCACCTAAGTTAATGACGAAAACTTAAACCCATTCAGCCGTGGCGTTGTATTTACTTATCCTGCCCATTAATAATATCTTTGGAAGACGAGAAAGGGAAGTCCCCGTGAGAAAGTCCCCCTTGTAAGCAATGGTTCAGACATAATGGGAACAAATATTAACCATAAATTGAACCATACGCAAAAGTTCGCGAGCTCTTTGTGAATAACCCAACACAGTGATGGCAAATTGTTGGCTGAGTATTTCGATTTTTTTGCTTTAAACTAATTAAAGCTGCATTATTGTTACTATTGACGATTGATTGGTAATGGAATTAAAAATTTGAACCAAAAATTGTATTTTTTGAAAAAACTCAACAGCACAATTCAAGCTTTCTAAATGATTGATGTCATATTAACGTATTTTTGAATAGAAAATCTATTGAACCAAATTTAAATTATTTACAAAATTACTATACCTATTAAGATGTGTTGTAGCCAGGGCTGTGAGGTTGTTAAAAAAAACACAACCCCTACATTGACCTAAAACAAGACTTCGACGAATAAAGTTTATTTTTGTCATTTTTTTCTTACGTTTCCTATTTACATTTGCATTAAGCTGAAGATCAACCGACCAATCCGTTAATTTTTTTGTTGAAATATTCTTCAAATTATATAATCGAAAAATATTCGGAGTCACTTGTTTTTTACCACTCCAACATTGAACAAAAAAAAGACTCCGATTCCACAGCTCTAGTCGTAGCACAAAACAACTGTACAAAAGATTATATGTTTTTAATGATTGATAGATTTTGTATATGCAAAACAAGTCATCAGTATTGTATGGGCAATTAAACGCTTACACATTAAATATTTAATATAATTTGTATGAAATTGTAATTCCCAAGATTCGGACAGTAAATTAATTCCAAAAGTTAGACCATGATTAATGATAAGTTAATATCTTATGGTATATAACTCAAAGTAATTAAATTATTTTTTAAATTCCTAATCGTGTGTAATGAATCAATTTTCCTTCTGCTCTGTGTACTGTTATGTACACCCAGTCCTTTTATTACGCGATACATTGGTTATATACAGAAAAATGTGCGTAAAAAAAATCGCGTTAAAAAATCACAACTTTCATATAATTTGATGAATTGGTTCCAAAAATTTAAATATCGCGTAAAAATGTACCAGAAACGTATGAAAAGCCAAAATTTGCTCTTTGAAACTCGTGCAAAAAAAAATGTATATTTTCATGTCTTTATTGCTTATAAAAATATAATGAGACTATAAAAAGTTTTTTTTTCGCTTATATGAATTATTCGCTGCTGTCATTCTCGGTTGCGAAATGTAATCGTTTGCGATTTTTTCCGACAAAATCTTCAATTTTGCTCGGAGATTCTTGATATAAGTCAATCCTTGATACATTGTATTTATTTTGTTGTTCCACGGGTATTTTTTTTTACAATACATTCCGTTATAAGTTTCTGTGTTGTTTTCTGCATTTTATTTGGCTGTAATTCTTTATAAAGTTCGGTGTAGTTCATCATACGGAGCCTTAATTCATTTTGAAATTTTCTAGCACGCTAGGTATCGGGGTCGTTTGTCAAAAAAAATTCTTTATTGTTCTCACGGTAGATTCACTAAGTCCAAATGTATTCTCATCATATACAAATTTCTTCTTTAAAACAAATTTGGGGAAAAGGTCGCGTAAAAACGAATGAAAGGCGTAAAAAAATGTAACGGTGCCTTCCAAAAAAATCGCGTATAATCGAATTCGCGTTAAAAAAGGACTGGGTGTATATTTATATACACTTTGTTATAGAACACTGCTCAATAATAATAAAAAACTGTTTAAATATTATGGTTCATTTTAATATGGCACTTTAATTAATTATATTTGCGACCCCTAGCTTAAGAGATGTCGTCAAAGCGAGGTCGCGTTACAAAATTATGTCCACTCGAGAGTTATATAATAATATTGAGTCGCCTTGATGAGAAAACAACATTTTTACTCTATAGGTTTCTTAGTTTCAATATATTGATATTTTCTATCTATAAATGATTCATAATCGTAGAATTAACATAACATTTTTTTCCTAAATTATATACATATCTAGCGCTAATAGAACAGCACAACGCACACACACACACACTTTTTATCTCTGCTGGCCTTTCTATATAAAAGTTTTATTAATAATTTTGTCAGCTGATTCTTATAAAACTATTTTTCTAATAGTGTAATACAATATATATATATTTAATTCAACAAAAATAAATTCTAGCCAGCGATATTACTCATTTCCAACTGCATTCGAGATTTGAAAATATTTTTTTAATTGAAGATGTACATTGGCAGAAACAATAATGTTTACTAGTTATTTAAGAATCTTAGAACTATCATATTGAAAGTGGATATATTATATTTATATACAAACACGACTAATATATCTCTAATATTACAAGTCATTAAAATTTTTAAAATACGATAAAATTGCAAAGTATATCATAAGTGTGTTTAGCGAACCAATGTAATTTTTTTTTTATCACCGTGTCATTATATCGCTTCTAACTTGGTAGTGCCAAAGTGTTCGTTATATTCCATATTTTTAAAGGAAGTGGGGCTTTGAATGATATTAAAAATACTGTGATGAAATCGACAAACGATGCTTAGACACGTGTGCTGCCAGTGATAATTTTAATTCAGGAAGTAGAATATATTTTTCATTCACGTTGAACGATATTATATCATTGGCTTGACGACTTTGATATGATCTTATAAATGCTTTTTTTCGTTTAACTAACCATAACTACCCCCAACATTGATCGCATGACTTCCCATCACAAAAGAAATAAAATAACTGCTGTTTTTTCGGTTTCTCATCTTATTTTCTTCCACGAGAGTATGAAAAAATTACATGACTATTCATTTGCTTATCAACTTTTTTACGCCCTTTTTTAATATTGACTACAGCAGAGAATTTTTAGGCGTCGTAAACACTTTGAGAATTGATAAATTAACTGGAAAAGTTATTCTTCGTGTAGGCCGTATGATTCGTCACTAAACCCAATGACGTTTACCACTGTACAACGAACCTAGATTTCTTAAATGTTAACACGATGAAAAAATAGCAATATATTTTAGTTTTACAAAATTTAAAAGGTATATAATTGATCGCTGTTTCGGCTCACGCCATCATCAGAACTTAAATATTCAAAAAAACCTTGAAATAATAATGATAACATCCAAATTATTGATATTAGTGGATTTTCACAAAACGTAATCCGATGTGATTTTTTAACAATTATTTTTTTTAGCTTATTCGTTGAAACATTTGTATAGCATTGATTTTATCGTATGACTTTTTATAAGATATTTCATATTCACTATATTTTATATTTAGGCTTTTTAGATTGAGGTTTATTCCATCATTAACCAAGTATTTTACCGCATACGTTTTAAGAATACCACCTGCAGCAAAATTTATATTTTTAAGCTTTCCATGGAGCCATTTCGCACATATACTATATGCCTTCATTCCATAAATCACAATCAATTAAAAGCAATCGCCCAAAAGATTTTCGTGAAGGAGAAAACGAGTTTTCATAAGGACCACTTTGGGTAACCTCTTACACAATTGATTTCAGTTAGGTCACTGATTGCGATTGGCTATGAAGGTCGGTGATCAGTGCGCATTATCAATCATGGCGCTACATTATATAAACCCCTTTGTAAACTTTTCTATTTTACTATCATACGTGGTGATTTCTTTCAAAAAACCTTTTAGCAGAATTTAAATAAAAAGAATTATTCTTTGGGTTTCAATATATCTCCTTTTCGCACACGTGTGGATTCACTAGATACACCAATGAAATAAATCATTCAGACGATTGAATAAAAAAAAATTCAATTAGGTTTTATTTTCAATGTGTTCATGCTTCACTTTTGGTATGTCATTGTGGCCACGCTTTGTTATTACCATTCGGTGACAGCTAACCCCGTTATGTAGGCCTGCTTTAACCAAATTGTATTCTCGCTATTATAATATGTATTATTGGATTTCTACGATTGCAATTGAAGTGCATTATTCTGTTAATGCATTGGTGCGAAGCGAAGAGGGGCCAAGGTATGAAAGTTGGCGCAAAACACTATTACTGTGGAGAAGGGGTGCTTTTGTCACTTTGTTAGAATATGGAAAAAAATATTACTTTATTTCAAATTAACTTTTTTTTAAACGATAAAACCACGGGTTCAAGAACTAAGAAACAATTCACAGGAAATCATACAATATTAATACAAATTATTAAGTATTTTGTATGAATACACTTGTTTGTAAATTGTACTCTATCAGTCGATAATACTCGTGATGAGCGAAACCAATCAAAAATATATTGTGGAAATAAGTACTAAAAAATGTATTTTCATAATTTAAAATGTCATGCCTTGCCATCAAGAAACGACAATTAACACCTTAAAAGTGATTCATATGTACTGCTTTTACTGGTATAGTCCTATTTTTCGCTTTATCAAGAAATTGGATAAATTTAATTCAAATAAAAATATTTTTATACAATATAAAGCAAATTTGTGAGCTATAGAATATATATAACAAATATCACATTTCGAAGAATGTCAGTAATATTTTTCTTCATATTTTATATACCATGCATTAATATTATGAAAATCAGCTGGCATTGGCGTGTCACTTAAATTGGTGTGTGTGTGTGTGTGTGTGTGCTTCGTTAAACATTTATAAAAACTATTTTATTTCTAGAAAATATTCGTGTAAAAAAATCTGTTCAATCTAAAGGGTATCTAATCCACAAATAATGATTGAATCTAGAATCAAATAATATTTTCAAATATTCATAAATAACGCATTTTTCGTGAATAATAAATGATTTGATAACCGCTAGACTGAAGGCAGATAAACGTTTTTATATGTCTAATTTTCGACAACAGGACAGTTGTTTTTTTCTTTATATGTGAGAAAAGCACTCCCCAAGTTTGGGGATGTCGAGGAAGGGGATCCCAGGAATTTACCACTCATAACAATATCACAGTATGCCGCAACACCCTACTGGAATTTCGCTAAGGCATTTCAATTTCGGGTGACGTTTTTGGCTATCATGTTTTGGCACACTTCTGCACATTTCAAAAGATGAAGTGCCAATCGGTTTCTGCAACTGAAAACAGATAGTTTTACGTTGAAATATTTGTTTTTACCAACTGACTATCTCTTAGACATATTGACTTTTAATGTTGGAAAATTCGAAGATTAACCTGGCCACATACTTCTTTCGACTCACACAAGGCTAAAATGAAAATTCTGCCATCATATATAATATCAAATAGAATATACCAGACAATTTTTTTTAAATACATGAATTGTTTGTGCTCGTAAAATTTTGAGCCAGTCTGCCAATGGAGATGCCAATAGTAAGAGCATTAATAATGTTCAATAATATTGCTTTGGGGATCAATATAGTCTACATGAATGAAATTGAGCTTAGAAGAATACAAATTTTATAATGTATTTAAATAGAATTTTCATGAGGTTACTACCGTATCATACTTTCTTTTAATTTACAATTTTACTTTATAAAAACCTTTTCTAAGTTTTAGAAGCAATAAGCATATAGTTCATAGTTTTTGTGACCTATATGTACCAAATAAATGAATTAATAAATTAATTCCTCTTACAATTTGTTACTTAAAGGCTTTTTAGTGGAATTATATTTAAAGTTTTTATAGAAGAAAAACAAGTCACATATTCGCTAAATTTATGTTTTTCTAAAAAAATAAGCCAGCCATAACAGTTTTCTTAATTAACAAATGCTTATCAGAAAATATATTTTCTTATTTAAGACAACTGAAGTGTGAACAATAGACTATAAATCTGATTTGTAATTGCTACATATAGAAAAGCTTGATGAGTTTGGGACCGCATATGGCCTGCGCGATTGGCTGCGATAGAGTTTAGAATAACATGAATGACAAACTTATCGGTCTTGCAGTGCCACCTTTTGAAGATCTGACATATCAAACACATTACAGATATATATGCTTTTGAATATTAATCCATAAAGCATACTGTACTTAGTTACTCGGATACTTATTAGAGTTGTATATTTATATAATAATATCATCATTAGTATCAAAATGATAATTTTAGTTTCAATATATTTATCAAAGAGGCAAAATTTTACACCAAATAAAAAAACCGGTGGAATCACAAAGCTTGCAATATGAATTGTTTTTTTTTTATAAGGAAATTTACAAGAAATTATCATTTAGTCTATCAGTAACCTTTTTTTCCTTTTAAGCCTCGTAAAAGATATTTCAACACCGAATACTTCGAATACAAAAAAATAGTTAGGTAACTCAGCGCTAAATATATTTAAAAAGACTTCTGAACAATTCAGATTGTCAAAAATAAATCAAATTATTAGAGCAAGAAAGTTTTAGCACGGTTAACATTCTCATATTTTTGAGAATCGACTATTAAATACACTGTTATCATTTGTCCCAACAGGTAAGACGTTAGTAGTCAGTGAGTATTTTTATTGGTTATTTTCAGCTCTTTTTTTTAAGTCAGTGAACTATTAAAATCGAAATAATGCATATAAATTTACCATTTTTGTTATTAATGACTTGCTCATCTAGTGTTTTTATATTATAATAACAACTTACAACAGTGCAACTTAAAATTAGTTTGAGTTGCTTTAATAACTCAACAGATGTCATAAAATATGACTCAAGAGCTTGCACACTGCGAAGTGGCTATGGATAATAGAAAGTTAATATTGATCAATAGCAGACAACTAGTATTCATATTGTGAATAGACGCTTAGTATAATATAATCCTATATTAAGTCACCTGCTATTTAATCCCACCGTAACCCAGTTACTTAAAATAAGTAGATAATGTGTAAGTGTCAAATTACACAATCGCACTTTAAAGATGGTTGATTATAATTTATCATAAAATCCTGTCATCAAAAACTAATTAACTGTATGTATTATTCATAGAATTATCATAGACCAATTGAATTTTATTAAAATCAAATCAATCGTTTATGCTCTGAGATTTTCTGAGTTATTCTTTTTGTATTATAATATAAGCGATGAAATTATTTATTTTGTGAAAATTTTATTGCATTCATGTGATAGAATGCCTGAAGATACCGAAAGGCGAAACCCTGGTGGTGAGTGACAAAAATGTAAACTTGAACAATATTTCAATAATTTAAATTAAATATTGATGAGAATCGTATCTTATGAAATATTTTTTTATCATAATTGGCTTATTGAACGCTATTTTTTTCGATGCGAAAATACGGTCATACTATACTGCCTCGATGTTACGTACTTTTTCGGGGTGGGTATATCGTACCCAGTCAATTGTTCTACTGGCAGCGTAAATTATTGCAGGGGAATCGTCACCTTTAGAAATGCTTACAGCCGGCGGCTTCTGCGTCACAATATGATATGACTCATAGGAACGGGGAAAGGGGACGTTTGGACGGAAATTAAAAAGATTAATCCTTGCGTTTTGATCTGCTTGCGTATGCCAGTCCTTTAAATTTATTCCGCCCACAGCGAAAAGAAGTTTTACATTATTATCGTTTTAAGCCCAACGGATTAAATTATCGACATGGAACTTTCTGTATTCAATTCGTTACACTTTATAAATAATTATTAACGGTGAGTTGTTATAAACACCATTCAAAATACATCTTCAGATCCGGAATTACCAATAAGCTTATAAACATGAAGCTTCCGGCCTTAAAATCTTCCAAAATTAAATTAAATATTAAAAAATTTAAAATCTTAAAAGAAAAATCATAAATGTTCCCGTCTTTGTTTTCTGGCACAAAAGAGGAAACAATTTTTTACTGTCCGATCATCAGACCGTTTCTCTAATTACCAGCTTATGTTTTTTCACGTCTTCTTACACCATGGTAAAATAAACTCTCACCGCGATAATGTTCGAATTACTTCCAAAGATGTGTTCGAACGGTTTGTGGACAATATTTTCGGAAATGCCTAATTACTCAAGTAGCCTAGGACAGTGGTCGGAAAACTCATAATTCAACTGAGCCAAAAATAATCTTTACAACGTTTGAAATTTATTTTAAGATTTTTTTTTAAACTTAAACTATTTGTTCATTGTTATTATCTTGACTATGGTACTCTTGAATTGTCTTTTGTTAAAATATCTTCAATGCGTTTACTGAGGTTACTTCTTTAAGCTTTTAGTTTAAAGTCTTTGTTAAATTATAGCTACGTTGAAAAAAAAATTATACATTTAATAATGATATTATTTTATTAATGAAATTAATTTCTTTACAATATCCATATATGAAATCGTCGGTTATGATTGACAGCCACTAATGTAAAAAATACCCTGACATATTCTTAATTTGTAGAAGAGCAACACTAAAAGAGCAAAGAGCCACAGTTTTCCGACCTGAATAGTAAAATAATTGTTTTCGGCTCCGCATTATACCCGCAGAAATAATTTACAATTAATTATGAGTTGTTGCGTATGTGTCTCGTTTTTAAATGACGAAGTATTTTTAAAGAGCAAAAAAGTAAAATGTAATTTGTTAAAATTACTTTGATTTTCCAATTCAGTAGGACATCACTTCTAAGGGACTCATTTTGTAGAGAAGTATGGCTGTAATGCTGCATTGGCCGTAATGAATTTATCATTTAATCTACGGGATTCGAATAACATACTGAAACTCCATTATCGACAGATTATCTCACCGACGTTGAATAACTTCATCGATGATACCGAATATAACCATTGACGTCACAGACCTGGAGTATAAATAGTAACAATGAAAAAACTCTGTAATTTGTTGCTGAACTTCTCTCAGTACACCCGATGAATGACTGAAGGAGGAAGAAAGGCGTAGCCTATTCTGGTTACCAATATTAGGGGGCGTAATAAATTAATTATGTTAAAACGAATACCATGATTCTTTACGTAATAAAAAATAAAAAAAACTTGCGAACTGCAAAATAAACTGCTCTTTCAACGAAAATAATTTTGGCCTCCAATTGTCCAATAAATTAAAAAAAAAAATCTTAATATAAAATCTATGCATATTAATTTATGGTATCGACTAAAGGTGATTGATAGAATTTCAATATCTAATTTGAATTGTTACGACTATTTACGATTCCACATGTTTTGGCACTGACGACCAGGGTTTCGCCTTTCGGCATCTTCAGGCATTCAATCACACGAATGCAACAGAACTGACACACAATAAAGATTAAGCATTGTCTACGTACCAAAGTTAATAATTACAGAAGAACACAAACCCCAAGGCAAGCACTAAACTGCAGCTAAAGTAAATTTTATAATAATAATTAACATAATTGCATGAAATAATTTTCATTAACGATATTGTTAATGAGACATTCTTGAAAGGGTTTTACAACAAATATTAATTAACTAACATTAAGATACGAATGGGTTTTTTTTTATATAGAAATGCCTATTTCAATCAGGCAAATCCGGGTCGTTAGTAACAAAACATGTGGAAAAACTACAAAGTTGTAACTATGCATACTAAATATTGTCTTTCATCTGTGTAGTTAAAATAATTATATTACTACATAATAGACTATTTTGTAAGCTGTGTTATCCTTATTCGACAGATATAAAATAAAAAACGGCCTCATTATAACGTGCATATATAAATTCGCTATATTGGTACTCGAAAATCTGAAGAATTCTTGAAATATATTGTATTTTTTCTTCTCACTTTACTTCATTTCAGCATTCTTTTGATTTTCCTATTCAGTCACTTAAATTTATGGACTGAAACAATTTTACTATCAAAATATTTACAGCGACAATTTCACTACTTTTATTACGTTACAGTTTCCAGGTTTATAACATATTTAATGATTATTTATTGTTATAAAAAGATGATATGAAATTGATAAGGAATATTTTAATGTCAAAACGATTCACAATTCGTTTTTCATGGGATGAAATGAATGGTAAGAAATATGTATGTAATACATGGATGCAAAATAGAGTTATTGATTTTGGAACCATGTTATAACATTGCTGATGTCATACTGGTAATGTACAGTGGCCAGTCACTCCGTTAAGTAAGTATGGACACATTTGATAATTATTATGTAAATAGATCGTAACTCTAAGTTTACTTTGTTCCATTGTTCCCTTTTGTTTATTTATATGTAAATAAATACATAAAACAAAACAAGCGAATTCTCTGAACAAAATAATAAGGACGCCCGCATACGCTTTGATTCCAAATTCCGTTTTTTTCTTGTTTCATATTCCTTTTACAGACAAGAGAAAGCGTTCCGACTCCTGTTTTATTTTTGATCAGCTTAAACGCGGTGGCGAAATGATTTTTCTTTTCATAAATGTCTGCAGTATTTTAAAATTAAACCCAAACCAATACACGTCAAATAAAAGAAGGAAAAAAATGAAATTGTCTATCGTTTCACTTGTTAGACGCGTAGCATGTCAACATTCCACTGACTATATTTCATTTCAAACAAAATACGGAGATGCTTTCGCATTAAAAAAACCTTTCATCCTATTATTATGTCTTTTGTTCTAGGAACAATTGATTGCTCAAATTCACACAAAATATTTCTAAACTTGATGATGTTTTGTTACAAAATATCGTGTATCAATTCACCAATATATTTAAATCAATAAGTTTTTACCGTAAGTACGCAAGCGCTTGTTTTGAAACCATAATTTATATTAGAAATAAAATGAAAATTCACTTAAAAAGCCGCGTAGAATTTTTAGGAGCTGTCATCTTTCCCGAGAGAAGGTTTACCGAGGATTCGGAGGATGAGAGATATGGTAAAAAAACTTTTCTAAGTATACTTTTTATCGAACAAAATTACTCATAAACAATGAAATAAAAGGAATATTAAATACAAGATGTTTTGCAACTAAGAATATAATATAATTTAAACTGAAAAACGTTTCTTGAAAAATCAGGTACTCAAAAATTCTTGTTCTTCTTTTGCTTGTTGCAGACCATGGCTTCCACCGACTAGCTAACGTAGTCTCAACAATTGCATTGATCACTACTTTAAGTCGAAACAGAAACATTTCCTTATATTGAATTTTTCATTTTTTTATAACGTTGAATTACGGACACGTTATTATATTTTTCATAAATCTCAACTGCATATAATAATAAATTGATAAATGCAAACAAGGCACCCTTTTTAATTTCCAATGGTTCGCTAGCATATGCGAAATAATGCAAAAGGTATTTATTTCATCAGAGCAGGGGTCATAAATTCGGCGCCCATCAACATAGCAGGAAATATTTCATTATTATTAATCGCAAATATAATTACAATTGTGTTGGAGGTCGAGCATCAATGGCACGACACGTGTCCGCATTATGGTCACCCCTGCAGAGCTAAATAACAACGCGTCACACGTCCTTCTTTCCCGCAAGGAAATTACCCTCAAATAAGGGGGTGTAAATGCTTCGTCGCAAATAATATATCGAATCTAAAATTATTTCTTTGTATAAATTTAAATATTTATGGACTTATATTTATATCATGATATATGGATTCATGGAGTCATTCTTGACCAGTTAGTTGTGTATAATAATTATATCAGAAATCTGTATCTTTGACACTAAGCATAAATTAGTTCGTATTTTCATTTATATTATAATATTTATGTTGTGGATTGATTTTTAAAAAAACATATTTTCTTTAATTTTTGATTAACTTAACATTTTAGCAAATAAAAATAATTTCTTCAGAAATGTCGATATTAGGAACTTAATTTGGAAATTAGAAAACTGGACACTGATTCTTGTATGTAAAAGCTGATTAAACAGCTATGTGGCCTTATTGTACTATCCATAGGCGACCTATCTTTTTACTGTTAGCTACTTTTGTTTACTTTTACTATTAGCTGGTATATACACAAAACGCAATCTATTTTGAAGTTGAATTGTTGTCGGTCATTGCCATACTTAAAATAACTATTAAAAATATCAAAATGATGGAATGTCCATATAAATAAATGGCTACGACCGCCAAAGTTGTATATATTAAAAGTAACACATTATAGTCTTGATTTGATATTTGGAAAGAGAGCTTGACCGTACAGAACAAAATATAAGAAACAGGGACGTCGTTTGGGGCATCCTGAAGAGATCATTTGTCCCAATCCCTTGAATTTAAATTTTTTGAAAAAAATTTGAAAAAAAATACACATTTATTATTACATTTGTTTCTATTCGTGATGATAAAAAATTGTGTTTCGAAATTGCGCGCTTGGTATGCCACTGTTCATTATCAGGTAGTGAAGGAATACACATGAGGCCGTACATGGCCGATACTGGACGTAGGAAATATATTGCCCCACTTTTATATGAGCCTAGTTGAGATGGGAGACGACCCGACGCGACGTGTCTGTCGCTTTATGCATAAAAATACAAATAAACCAACACACGGTGGTTCCACTTCATACAAATGTAGCTCATAAATGCCGAAATCGTTTTGTTTTATAGACAACCACCAATTTTAGAACTAAAATTTATTTATAGACAAATACACAAACACATATGCACGCCATGTAAGATGAAGTTTGCGCATATAAACTAATTCTTAGATAGGTAGTAGCGCACAAAATAATAAAGTTTCGGAAACATTCCATACATGTTCAAATTATCTAATGAGACACTATATTATTTATCATATTTTAAAATCTAGAGTATGTGATATACAATATATAGTGCTCCGAAACCTTTTGCTTTTGCTCGTGTCTTTTTTCAAAATTTCGCGACACACCACACGTCAATATTTATAATGTATAAATGTGAATGATTAACCATCGACACATTAATAAATAATGAATCATTGTTTACTTTATGTACTACTGGCTTTGACGATAAGTTTTAATAATTATTTAGTATGTGATTCTTAATCAATTTATGTCATTGAATTTATGATAAAAAGTAGATTTTCTTCTCTCACATATAATGAAAAAGACTGTTACCAGCGAGCAGACAGTTACGCGCCAGTATCAGCAATAGAATGCTATATATTCAGTGTTAACTAAAATATTATGACATTTTAATTGATATGGCCGTTTTTTGTTCAGCATTCCAAATTTAAAATGTTATTTTAAAAATTAATTAATGTATAGATTTTTGAATTTAGAACAAGTACAGATTATTTTGATTTTAAAAATATCCACTCGTTATTATTACTAATCAATCTTCGAAAATTGTTCTGAAGTCTAAATGGATTATTGATTTGTGTTTATTTTGTTTGGAATTATTACTAAGAGATTTTTAACACTTCATTTTTAAATTATATTACTTCAAATTTGAATTGTTACAACTGTGTACGATTCCACATGTTTTGTCACTAACGATCTGGATTTCACCTTTAGGCGTCATCAGGCATTCTATCACACAGGTGAAACAGAACTTTCGTTCAATAAACAGCGACCGACTTATATTTGTTTGTTCATTTAATATTTCGTGTGATGATTGATATATATTGATTTCCAGCTGTTCCAAGGCCGTCATCTTGCGACCTTTATTACAAAGATGTAAACACGTAGGCGCTGAGTTTTAATTTATTAAAAAATTTGTAGAACTAAAATACATGCTGTTTTTTCACCATGTTAGTTAGCATCGTCTCTATACCAATAATATTAATTACAGGAAAACACAAAACCCAAGGAAAGCAGTAAATGGCAGGTAAAACAAATTTAATAATAATATTATTTTAGAATCGTACAAAGGTGTGACAATTAAAATTTGATATTGAAATTCCATCAAGCACCTTCAGCCGACATCATAAATTAAATTACTTAATTTGAATGTATATTGTACGATTTATTGTAAATTGTAATCTTAGTTCTTGAAAATTTAATTTTGCATACCTGCCATATATGTTATGTAATTATTAACTCAAAATTTTGTATAAATGGATTTGTTTGTAATTTGTGTCGAAGCCGGCCATGATCATAAAGTAGATTCTAGAAAATAGTGCTATTTTTTTAATATTATTTAAAGTATCATGCATTTCTCACAAATTGCGATTAATATTTTTTGGATATGACCCACTTTATTTAAACGCAGTTTGATAAGAAATAAAATAGAAAAAATAATGAAAGCTTATTATTCTCTTCTCTCGAGATAATCATAAAAATTTCAAGATAAAATGCTCTCGAGTAACAACAATCTAAAATGTCTTTAAATTCTCGAGAATCCTCGATCACAACCTTCAGACGTATGGCATAAGTTACTATAGCCACGAATGGCTACCCATAATAAAATTGGCAATTACTCGCTTACATAAAGTTTGTCGCTTGTTTTCGCGTTAAACTTGCACCACCATCCCCCTGCTATCCACCCCAACACCGTTGCAGAGGAGCGACACAGCCATTAGAACTAGAATTCAAATAATCATAAAATCCTAAGAGTTTCAATTAAAGTTTTACTTTTTTTTTCGTGCGATTTTATGTATGTTTTTATTTGGCATTATTCAAATTGCAGAATCAATGAACGAAAGGCGTAAGAGGAGGGGACTTGCGTTGATCGAAGAAGTTTGTCTTAAGACACGAAACTTAAAAACGGGAACAGTAGATAAAATATTTCAACTACAAGAGATAGTTCAGTCACTGTTGCGATTTTAAATCTTCTATTAAAAATAAAAAAAACTCGAGTCGTTTTTTTAATATTGAATTAATTATTTGTTCGTTTTGTAATTTTTAGAGAAAGGCAACAATATTATTGCGAGATAACATACTATATACGTGATTTAGCGCATAATAAATCTTCGATTAACTGGCGCTAAAACTGCTTCACTTTTGCATTGATGTGTAGTACATTTTTACTAGCAGTTAACAATGTTTTAGTGAATGCTCTACTTTTTTTCCGTTATTCGGACGTATTATTTAACTAAAAATAAAAATTTTCAAATATTCGCTTTCAATGTATTAACTGAATCTTAGTGATGGAAATAATTGTATTGAAATAAATAAAACTTTAATCAGGACCAGTTTCGCCCATCTCGGGCATTATCAAGTATTCGAATAAAAACTTCCACTCGCTTATTTAAAGCCGTACGTACGTTAATATTATTCAGTGTGTAATCTCCATGCAAAATTATTCAGATCACTGAGAAAAATTCACATTAAAAATATAGTTCTTGATATTTCGTGAAAACATTTTGAAAAATAAATTACTTAAGTGTATTCGCTCGCCGAAATATTATGTTCGTCGGCTACCAACCTTACCCTTTGCAGCGGGCCTCAGCGGTGCCACTAAAACCCTTATTAATTATAATAACACGGCTCCCCAGCATGTAAATGTGAAATATGAAGGGTAAAGAGGCCAGACTTAAAGAAAACATTTCACATGTCTCGTGGCAATTCAACGGCCTCAGGGGTGTAGTGCTTGCCGAACATATCGCTGTACGTCTTCCGTCAGATGCTCCGTAAATGTTAACTAGTTACGGCTATATTATTACTTTGCCATAAAGCGGTCAAAGCTATCGGCTATTAGGGCCAAATAGGTTGCAGCTGACTAATGACAATCAATTTAATAATTAAAGTGCTGTACTAGTTTCATTCAGGGTTGTGGAGCCGGAGTCGTGAAAAACGAGCAACTCCGACCACTTTTTCGAATAGACGATTTTGCAAAGTATTTCAGCGAACAATATTCCGGATTGTTTGTTTGTTCTTTAACTTAATGTAAACAAATTGGAAAGGTAGGAAAAAACCTGACAAAATTACACTTTTTTTGTTGTCAACGTTGAAGCCGGAGTTTTATTTACAGTCGCAATTTTTAACGACTTCACAGCCCTGGTTTCATGAATTAATCGCTAAACATTATTCGTAATATCATAAAATGTTTACAAAATTCGATCGTAAATATTGTCCTATATAAAACCATACCGATCTAAGCATGAAAAGGGACCAGTATGCGGTCGTCAATATGTTAATGAATTTTCTTAATAAATTATCAGGAGAATATTTGTAAAAAAAAATGTAGGTATTTTTATCAGTAAGCAAATCGCTATCCTCAAACACTATCGATATTTTATTCCTGGATATATTATACATAAAAAAGTTATTTTTCCTATATATTGTAAATAAAATCATTATAAGAAACTTTTTACGTTTTCTACACCCGAAGGTAGAAAAATCCATATCCAACCGACAATTAATCTTAAATATCTTTTGTGATATTGGTGATACAACCTTTATACTCACAGTAATCTGAATTGAAAGTTTTTCACACGTTTTTTTGAAGAAAAAAAATATCATATGGTCAGTTCCGTCGCAAATAAATATTTCAAAAGCATATTCACATATCTGCTAACATTAAGCGACACAAGTATGCGCTCGCAGACGTAATAGCGCGTGCAAAGGTTGGCGGACTTGATTTCATCAGTCGCGAATTAATGTTTAAGCTAAGAAATAATCTTATTTCCGCACAGGTAAAAATATAAATGCATATAGAAAAATATAAATATTTCAGTACGAAATATATATATATATAGATACATCAAAGACTTCGCAATCGTTGTTTTAGTTTAATGTGACAGAATGGGGCTATTTTTAGTTCTAGCAAATCCCTCCTTCGACTGACTGGTTGTTTTTTCAGTCATAGTCCTTTAAAAGTTAATGTCATATTTATGTTAAACACCGTTCAGAATTTTAAAGAGAAGTTGCGAATTTTTTTTTCCTGAATCAATGTTGGTTTTCACTTAACATAATTAATTTCGAAACTTATTATAGATCACGTCGGGGTAGTGAAAGTTTAAAAAAACGTGAATATGTACAAGTTTTTTTTTATTTATATTTTTTAAATGTACATAAACAATTTTGTTACTATTAACCAAAAATCAAATGTCAAGTTGATAATGCTCGCGATGAGCGAAACCGGTCCTGATCAAAAAATATATTGTGGAAATAAGTACTAAAAAAATGTGTTTTTATTATTTAAAATATTACTTTTGACGTTCACATTCACATTTGATACCTGTAATATTGTTATACGTCTTATTATGTCCTACCACCAAGTATTAACAATAAACAATTTCAAAAATATATTATGTTAGCTTGACCTGAATCATAATAAATACACAGCATTAAGGTCTTATATAGAAGGACTTAGGAGGCTCGACACCACTCTATCCCTTACCCTTAGTGATTATATTGTAGATTTGATACGCAAACATCATGAAAATACGAAAAAGTTCACAGAATCGTGTAGAAAAATATTATATTGATCTAAATTGCACTGTCCACATGACAAACGCTCTTCGCTATAGTGCAGTGGATTTGTATGTATTAATTTATTTATATCGAAATAACTTCACATCAGAGAAAGGAAGTCGCTTTATACATCGAAGTTTTTTTTTTGTATTGCAAGAAATAATACAATTTACTATCTACCTCCGTAATTTATTAATTTCTGAATTAAAAATGATAAACGAATGCGATACGCGAATACCTATTGCGTTTTTTTGTTCAAATTTTAAGCTGGTTAACTCAGTGAGTAATAAAGAAATCTTCCTTTGGCCTCGTATTTTCGGATCGCCGCCGGAGCTAATCTTGGTTTAGTGGAAAGTTTGTCACTCGTATTGCTGTGAGCGCATTATGCTCGGCATATTTTCCCTAATGGACACCCAAAAAGCTTGGCAGCGCGCTCTTATTATGATATGTAGTCACTGCCCCCTTGTGGGTGGTAAAAATATTTTACAAATACATTTTCGGTGTAACGACGTCTACGCATAAACGCTACTAGGCAGCGAAAGTGTTAAGATACCTCTAAGAGTAAAAACAACCATCAGTTTTTCAACAACAAAAAATATACAGATGTTTATTTTTACGGAAAAATGAAATGCGCTTAATCTTCGATTTACACAACTAATTGGATATTCAAAGTTTTCCTTTAAAAAACTCAAAATCAACTGAATCGACCGCTTGATGTTCCGTTAACACAGGGGGACGTGGATTCCAAGTCATTCGATATAGTTGACCATAATCGCTCATAACTCTTTGGATATATATATTTTTTATTGTATTTTGAGGCACTTATTATTCGCACGACATGCAATAATTATGCAATTATTTATTTATGGCTGATAATCCCGGCAATTATGAAGTAAATCCATTTAAGTTATGTGATATTTTGTGACGTATTCCAAACAATGAATAACAACAAAACTAAACTCAGTAGCATGGAAAACAATCGAACACTGTCGTCTGCCGATACGTAAATACCTTGTTTTTATAAGAATATTAAAATCTTAAAGCGATTATTTTAATAATAAATAGAAATTAATAAACGTATGGTGATAAACTCGAAATAATGATAAAAAAGTATCATTGTATATCGCGATAGATGAACAATTTTTCAACAAATATTCCCCAATAGAGAAAAATCCATGATGATTTTTGCTATTTTATCAATTTGAATTTATTCGTACTTAGGCCACATACACCCCATCGCGAATGTGTTAATTATAATATTATAAAGACCGATACCAATCTCCTATCTATAAAATCCAACACACCAAAGCCCACCTTTCTGATAATACCATAGAAATTTGTTAACACTGACATCTATTGTCGTACTCACAATGAATGTTTAGTCATACGGTGAAAAAAAAATGCAATGTATTTCAGTTCTAAAAAATTATTTTTTTTAGATATAGTTGATAGCTATTTCAGCTCACGCATCGTCAGAACTATGCTTAAACGAACATTTGCTTATCTATATATAGTACATTACATGACTATATCTATATATAGTTCATTACATGACTAAAACTTTCTTAGTAGATTTATTTTTTAAATATTTCCTTAGATATTACATATATTATTTGAATGATCAATCAATCAATATTAAAAATATTTTCTTTTGAAAATTAAAATTTTACTTAACCAACTTAGTTATGTCAACCTGAAATTCTGATGAATCGTTTATCGACAGTCTGCCAACGCTGCAGTTTTACTATTTGCACTTTATATATTGTGTGGTTCATTCTCTTTTATTCAATTGTGACTTATTTTAGAAACCAATCACAATACACAATAGCAATGTTTTTGAGATGCCCTGGATCAATATGATCCTCCCGTAAAAGTATAATTGATTGCATAATCATTGATTATTGCTAACGTAAGTCAAATTTGTTGGATGCTTGTTTCTATAAAATAAATAATGTAAATACTCACGTAAGTATGTTTTATACTTGGCCATTCCTCCATCTTGAATACCATGACATTTTACTGATAAATAAGATGTAGGTATGAGAATAATAAAGGAAGTGTGCGAATTAAAAAGTCACTCTTTACATAAATTAACATTTAATAAATCTTACATTTGAACAATATTTTATACACATATATATATACACATTTGTTTGTATTCCTTTCATAGCAATAACTGAAAAATATATTTAATGAGTACAAAATACCCTGTCCACAGTCCGGGTCAGTAATAAATAACACAAAAAGAAACTGATTACTGTTAAGTAAGTCCAAGACACTGTTTACAATGGTCATATTATTGTACATACATACATGTATATGTACAGAACAATATATGCAAAGTGCAATGTACAGTTTGCACCACTTATAAAATAAAATAAATAACAATGAATATAAATCTAACAAATTATAAATTAGATGGACTAGAATGTTGAAAAAATAGTACATGATTTCTTTGCAAATTGGGGTAAACCTAATTTGTACTTATCAATTTCCTATTCTCTTGTCGAGTCTCACTCGACTGCCTTAGTCTGGTTCTAAACATCAAAATATCATTTTTAACGTTTAGTCATATTTTCCTTCTTATTACAATAAATATTATTATCATAGAGTATCACAAAACATGTCTTTTTCAAAGATGAATTCAACTTATCACATCAGTTAACATGAGTATATAACAAATTACATACCAATAATGGCATTTAAAAATCTTGTTTCACTATAATTTTCAAGCATAACAAATGATCTGACAACTGATAAGACCCAAAAATAGTCAAAAGAAAGAAGAAGAATTTGCAAATTAAAATATAATAATATGTGTTATGAACTTTTTTTAACAGGTTTCATCAAGTAGGCATTTTAATAATTACTTAAAAAATATAAGAACATTGTGAAAAATGTGTTTTCTACATGAATATAAATCAATTATATTAAGTATGCATTACTACGTTAAATATCACAAATCAGTAACATGTAATTCATTACAGAATAAATATATGATACAATCTCAAACATCCCTCTTTCGCTACCTATTATAACAGTCTTTTATAATCTAAACATAGAAATACTGAATGCCCCCGAAATGAGGAAGTCGATCATCATGATAATTGCAAAATTATCAACAAAAAAAAATGTATTTATGCAATACAGATCAGTCTTCTTCGTATGATATCAAATATCTTACATATGGAATTGGAGGCATCAGCTTTGCTTCATCGCCGGTCACCTAAACCTCTATCCAAATCGAAGACGGGTGATGGAGAGAACATTTCTGCAATTGAAATGAAAAATTCCTATCCAATTGACTGATTTCTGTGTACTGCCATAACTGTTGCATCACTCAGATTTCAGAGTGCAAATCTTCCTATAGAATGAAAATCATTACGGCAAGACTAAAATATTAAACATCAATAATTATTTAAAAATAACAACTCACAAATTCCCAGAGGTAATTTGAAATATTTTTAAAACAAAATGTACACACTTTTGGGTGGACAAAATGGATATTACTTAGGAATATATGGTTTCTTGTAAAAACATAGTTTTTTTTTTCGGTTTCCCATTGCAGATTTCATTTTGCCGACATATCTGAACTGTATATTTTTTCCATCTAATTCCTGAAATTATTAAATTTAAAGATAATTCATTAAAACATTTGAATATCATTAAAAAAAAAATATAGATAGAAGCAATTAAAAAACAATGATGGTAAAATATTGCGTTCACTCACCAATTTCTCAGGGTTGTCATCTCTTATCTCTCCATCAAGTGGCAGAATGTGAAAGTCGGAAGTATTTGCAGAAGGAAGAATCTCTGTATTTCTATTCTCTGTATTTTCAATATGGGGCAACATAATTTCAGATGAACTGTTCCCACAATTTTTATCATCACCTGGGACTTCATCAGAAGCTACAACCACTTCAGAGCAATCATTAACTAGATGGTCCCAAATATAAGACTCAGAAGGGCAGGGCGACGGCGGGTCAGTAAAAATCTCGTCTTCTCCAGGATAAAACCCATACAGGAGTATTTCATCCAATTCGGGAATGTATGATTCAAATTCTACATCTTTACACTGCAGGTAAATATCTGAGACGGATTCCGAAGGTAGATACATGTTAAGCATATTTTCAAGATAATTGTCGATACAAGTTTCTAGATTCAGTCTGCACCGTGCAATGCAATCAAATCTGATTTCAGATGATTCAGATTCTTTACTCGGCTGTACATCCATATCGGCCATATCAAGATAATCTGAGCGAGGTAATCTGAAGAAACTCCAAGGTAGTTCTGTGAAGTAAAACGAATATTTCATAATGAACGTATCTCGGGTATAACATATAATAATCACTTATTACTTGTGTATGAACGTTATGTGCAGTTTCTCCTATAAATATTTCTATGTAGTTATCAGCGATATTCAAATTGTTTTATTGCACTTGTCAGGCATGAGATGTATGAAATAATCAAATGCCAAACACAGAGTTTGACTCTTGAAAAACGATTTAGCAAAGAGGTATAATAAACAACACTAGATAAAAACATACGAAGTCGTGAGAATATCTTATACTTTATTTAGAACAAAGTGGAAATTATCAGTCATAATTTTATAGACAGCACAATAGTCTCACAGATGTATAGACGCCGAAATAACGAAGAGGATGACACCTTAACACATTTTATTGTTACAAATATGTATACTGAACTGAACCATTCAAAATCGTAAACAACATACACATAGCACTGCACAAATGCAAAATCCTTATAACTGTCCTTAAATCTTACCAGTTGAAATTAAACAACTCGCTTAAGTCTTTCCGCTGCTTCTAACATGAATAACGGCGCGCTCGCAGAAATGAGCCTCTTATACCCACATGGTCCCCCTACCCTATGGTCTGTTGTTATAGCGCGGTCTCATAGACAAAACGCCATAAATGTAGTTGGGCTGTCACCGTACATATTTCTCTACTAATAGACAATTTTATATTGTAATCATATATTAGTAGTAAAGCATGAGAGCGAAGCCATGTAAAATATATTTTGCTTCCAATTAATATTTGCAAATTCATTAGAATCGGAATTTTTTTAAAAGAAAAATAATAACCGTAGACTATAACGTCAAATAAATTTATAGTCTATGATGGACTAATTAGGCTATGATACGATCCTAATAACCTAAAAACGTCAACATATTCCTGGCGGCGATAAAGTTTCGCTAATGTGATATTTAATTTACCACCGTTTTACCGTTACCAGCAGTGAATATAATATGAGTGAACGAGTGAAACACATGGTATATAATATTTCATATGTTTGCGTTAAAATTCCATTTACAAATTGTTTTAATATGAAATTGAATTACCGAGCACTTAATTTTAGGTTAATATTTCTCTTGCCTAAAAGTCAGATGTTCTTTTACAGGCGAAGAGCTGTCACCATGTTACGACTAGCGAAAATAGAAAGTCTTCAGAATATCCTCTCCACGAATTCGTTACTGCTCTCTGTTATGTCCACCGCATTTTATCCACTACAAATGACAATGAATCCCACAATAGTGATGATTCGCCATCTGCGACAGGTACGTCTGGGAGGAATCAACAAATTGTGTTAGTCACATCTGTTACAGATAACCAGCAATACGAATCTAGCAATGATTCGTCTGCAACGGATTACCCACGAGATGCATACATGATCTCACAATTTGACAGTCTTCTTGAGAGCAATGAGCATTAATGTTTGACGTGGAACGCTTTTCCCACACTTTGCACTCTTCTGAAGCGAAGCATTTCAATTGAGTCTTTATCCTTAAACAACTCAGAATTTAACTTATCTCTGGACTCTCAACCTGTGACGGTTGAGCCCCACTCAACATTTTCGGCTTTTGACTCTGACAGCTCCAATTCAACACCTTCTATCTCTACATCTAATGTGGACCAAGCTTTAATTCATATTGCAGGTTAGTAATAAATATATTTGATAAATAAAATGGTGAATTTATTCTCGATTCAATGGACAGCAGTAAATGAATCGAATGAATTGTTGTGTTATTTCAGAAGGAAGATCAATGGAAGAAGATGAAAAGGATCAAACGAAAGAAGCATTTATATTGACCGGTTTGGTTGAATATATTCGAGAATGGTCTTTGGAAAAAATATTTCTGAGGTATTTCATTTAATTTTTCACATTTTCACAACATGTGGCTTGACTAGTGAAATAATTCTTCAATGCAATATTAACCGCTGCAACTCCTATGTTGAGCCTGACTCGACATTGCATAGCTTACACCAACTCCTATGTCGAGTCTGACTCAACATTTGACGACATATTTTAAAAATCAAATTATGATTACTTACAACCTTTTTTTTCTTTCAAAAACCATTTATTGATGTTGTACAGGGCTTATTTTGTCCGATTACAACATTAGGTATAAGAAAACATTAATATTATAATGGCAATAAAGCAATCAAAGCGGCAATGTCTAAGTGCGAATGCCAACCGTAAACAAACAATCTTTACACGTGCAGCTGTTCCTATTATCCTAGATCCATCAGGATACCCAGTCTGCAGTTATATTGCATCTGTGTTTCCAAAACATATACTAGTAGTAACACTGATAAATTACAAAAGTATTTAGAGCTATGTTTTGTATTATGTGAGTCAGATGTGATAAAAAAAAATATACTTAAAAGCAATATTGTGTGATGTCAGAATGAGGAGTAGCTGGTCTCGTAATATTTTCGATTGAACTATTTCACATTTTGCTTTACATTATTTATTCTATAGTAATAAAGATGCCAGGAATTGCAAAAAGAATTGCCATAACCAATAATGAATTTGAAAGTACTGAAGATGAATATATGTCTCAAGTTGAAAATGAAATCGATGTATTGGAAGACTATGCTAATACTGCAATTTCTGAGCTAGAACTTTTACTCTCTATCCGGACTTTTGAGGAAGAAATTTTTCCTAGAAGAAGAAGAGTTATGAAACCTGTTAGTAACTATGAGTACAAGGACAGAAAAAGTCACTGACTTTCTTGGCTATCTCAATAGCAAATTTATGGAGCATTATATACCTCAGGAAAAATTATCTGTTGATGAGTCAAGAGTATCTTTCAAAGGGAAAATAAACTTTCTCATTTTAACCTGAAAAAAAAACAGCAAAATGGGGTCTTCGAGTTTATGTTTTAGCTGATTCCCGTAGCAGTAACATGTACTCATTTGTACCATATTATGGTAAAATCACCATGGAAGGGCTGATAAGACCAGAACTGTAATTTACTGGCCGGATTGTGATTCATTTCTACAAACAATTACAAGTTTCACAATCAAATTAAATGTTACATGAGCGGTACAATAATGACCAATCGTAAATGATTACCGGAACAAACTAAGAAACCAAAATTGGCTGTTGGACAAAAAATTGCATACAGGAAAAGAAATACATTAGTATTAGCGTGGCGTGACAAAAGGGTTGTTACTATGTTCAGCACAAAGCATACTTCTGCTTCTAAGTCAGCAAGGAGACGACCAAAAACCATTCTTCAATGTGTAAGTCAGGATGACATAGATAAACCAAGTTTTATTGTTGATTACAATATCAACATGGGCGGTGTGGATGTCGCTGACCAATATGCGACATCGTATTGCTTCCATGCGAAAGACGTAATGGTAGAGAAAAATATTTTTCTGTGGCTTAGAAACCTCAATAGTTCACTCGTATATATTATACAAGGAATATACTATCAAAGCAAACCTAAAACAAATATCCCATAGAAAATTTTGAAAGGTTATACTTATAAATCTAATTGGAGACGTTTGTGCACCTACATCAAAACCAGGGCGTCTTTCTACATGTGCGCTTGAATGGACGCCATTTCATATTTTCGCAAAAAAAAAAACATTCGGATTGCAAAGTATGTTCTAACAAAAAGGTTCCAGGAGAAAGAAAAGAGACCACATACTTCTGCGACACTTATGAGAGAAAACCTGGCCTTCACCCAGGGGAATGTTTTAAAAAATATCATACTTTGTAATGTTTTAAATAGTCAATATTTCTTAAAATATCACACTCTGAAATGTTAATTATATCATCCATGTCACCCATTTGATTCAATGTCATTTGAATATTATGAAAACATTAAAATTAATTAAGGAGTTGCTACAGGGTTTTTTAGTTACAAACTTACACATTAGATTAGAAAGTATTATTTCTTCAGAAACAAAAAAGTGGGCGGTAGTAATAAAAAGGTTGACGACCACTGCTCTAAATGGAAATCCATGAGAATTTATGGATATTATCTACTTGAAAGAATTTTTGGAAGATTTTCAAACGGATAATATCAAAATAAAATTTTGAAAAAATATGATTTTTTTTACAACGCCCTATAGAACAGCTTCGGCACCCCAGGGCGCCGCTGCATACAATTTGGGAAACTCTGGTATAGTGTTTTTCAGGGTAACAAGGTACAGAAGGGTTCCAGGAGGAAAAAAGAAACCACAGACTTTTGTGAAACTTGTGAGAGGAAACCAAACCTTCACCCAGAGGAATATTTTAAAAATATCACACTTTCAAATGTTTTAAATAGTACATATTATTTTTAAAATATCATATTTTTAAGTGTATTTTTTTTTATTTGATAGATTGAAGCTTTGCAATCATGAAATAATTATAAAATATGTTATTAATTAATTTTAGCGTGTTAAGCGTCTATTTGATTCAATGACTTTCGAATATTACGAATATCTTAAAATTATTTAAGGAGTTGCTACAATGCTTTTTTGTTTTTTTTACGGAGTGCAAAGGGTTAATAAAATCATAACCCCCACCTCTACTTTGAACATTACAATAATATTTGTCATATACATATTTACTTAGGCAATGCAAAATACTTTTTTAAAAATTTAAATTAACGACTCTTCTAATGACTTCTTTGTTTTTATTTAACAGCTTGTTCATTTCAAAGCCAAAGCTGATGTTGAATGGGCCAACTTGGTGATTCAAGGAGAAATAATAGAAGAGGAGCTAGAAGAATTGTATAAATATATAATTCATACTTTCAAATAATTGTACAAACACAATGTGAGGAGTCTTTCTGCATTGCCGATACAAGGAATTAATTTGAAGACAGATTTCTTTTATGGATTGTGTTGTTATAGCACAGTCCAATGTTACCTTATAGATAATTCTATTATTATTGATTTTTCTGCCACCTGTTGATTGCATTGATAAATTGAATTCATCTAGTCCTGCTAAACTGTCAACGGAGGGAACAACTTTAGTCTGAAAGATTGTTGATACATATGTGATTTTCTAATTTAAGGTTGTTAGAATATTGTATTAATTTTTTTTTTTTAATTGAAATATACATAAGACGGTGCAAATGTCGTATACTACGTACAATACTATTTGCTTGTATTTTGCAAAATCATTGACTACGACGCCACCAAATGCATGTCAATGGAATAATTAATATGTTTAGTTAGACTGACTGTCATTTACCTTTCTTTGGTGTGCGGGAAAGGCACTTCTTTGTTTATTTACTAGAAGAATCTCACTAGACAGTTTTTTTTATTTAGTTTTCTACTGTTGTGTTAATGTCATATATTATATAATAATATATAAGAAACAATTTCCTTGTAACTTTCATGATGGTAAAGACATTGAGACCACTCTCTACATATGTTGAATTATACTGAATAATTATTTATACTTTTTTATGGTGGAATGAAACCACTTCTTTTTTATTTATTTTTAATTTATCTATTTTTTTTACCAGTGGAAACTGTGATTTAATTGCATTTGTAATTACAAATTGCAAAACACATGTGATGAAAATTTGATTTACTATAATGATAAGCTTTGTATGACTGTAATGAACTTTAATCAAAATTCCTCCTTATTTACATTTTATCTTTTCTGAAGTGTTGTCTGTTTTCTAATGTCAAAGTGAAACACAAACTGGTGATGTTTAATTTGGCAAACTTTATATGTAATGAAATAACTATTGAAATATATTGATTCCTATTATTCATAAGACACGGTCTGTCTATCGCTAAATGCAATGAATTGATTTTGTAATATCATACTCGACCAATCTAAAAATTAGCCCATTGCTTTCAGGAACTGATGTGAAATTCTCTTGTACTGATCATACACATCATTTTTTTTCCATTTCCTTGGCTTCCACGAACAGTATTGACTTTTCATATAATACTCGGAAGAAATTTGGTGACAATGCTTACAGAGAGAAGTAAAGAGGTTTTAGTAGGTTTCCTACAGTCATATTATTTAGTAGTCACTTTTAAGGTGTTAACTGTCACTTCTTGATGGAAAGGCATTATATTTTAAATAATAAAAACACATTTTTTTTGTACTTATTTCCACAATATATTTTTTGATCAGGACCGGTTTCGCTCATCGCGAGCATTATCAACTGATAGAATACAATTTACAAACAAGTCTATTTATACAAAACAAAAAATTAATTTGAGTTAATGGTAGCAGGTGTACAAAACCATGGGTACAAGAACTAGGAAACAATTTACATAAAATCATACAATATTGATACAAATAAAGTAAATTAGTATAAAAATTAAATGTTCACAATCACTTATTATTTTTTGTAATTGTAATTCTTTTTGTAATTGTATTTATGTAATTGTAATTCTTAATAAGTGATTGTGAATATTTAATTTTTATACTAATTTACTTTATTTGTATCAGTGCCACCATCATCAAGAGATTTTCTTCAATCCAACTCCACGGATCCCTCTATATTTTGTTTTTTCTGTTATTTTTATTTTATATGTATGCAAAACACAAATACACCTAAGATAAAAGGGAAATGACAGCAACACACCCTTGGTCCCCCATTATTGTGAATATGATAAGTAAGTTGTATTCTATCAGTCGATAATGCTCGCGATGAGCGAAACCGGTCCTGGTGAAAAAATATATAGTGTGGAAATAAGTACTAAAAAATGTGTTTTTATTATTTAAAATTTGCCTTTCCTTCAAGAAGTGACATTTGACACTAAAAGTTATATTTTCTGTCACTTTATTTTGGATGTTCCTCCACACATACCTAGACTGCAATGTCAATGTTAGTTACACTTTGTTTTTTAATGAATTATGATTTAATGGAGAGTCACTGATTTTTATATTATATATTCGTTTTTCCTCATAATATATTATGTCTACAAAAAAAGAATTTTATTCGCCTTTACCCTAAAATTTTACCCAAATAATAAAGTAACGAGTCACACAGAAACAGAAATCTGACATTGATTTGTTTTATTTCACTGGTCCCATATGTTTTATAACAAAATAATATTATCTATTAAAATTTAATATTGGAAATCTCTGCAATGCCAGCTACTTTAGATTGAAGCATGGTGAGTTAGTAGGTAATCCAACTTGTGAATGCAGCAATACGACTGATGGTTGCCTGTCACATCTTTTAGAAATATCCAAACACAGCCAACAAAAAGGTGGTCAGTCAAAGTTTTAGCTCTGCTGGTCATGTAATGAAAATTTCACAGCCATCCATAATGGTAAATAGACTTTAATTTGTAAAGGTATTTCAAACTTTTTTCTCAGACATTTCATAGAAAAATTTGAAACAAGTTATGCAATGGTCCATTTAGTGTAAAGTCAATGAAATTCAATGCTTATTCTTGACAATCAGCTTAACTTTCTTAACGCTATATCTCTTACATGAGATTAATTCAGTTAGTCAACAACCTCAAAAATTGAATTCCTCTATTATGTATGATATTAAATTGGACCAATTTACAATAAGTAGCCATTGCTTAGTTTCAAATTACCCAATCACATATTAATAGTAATTTATTATTTATTGTAAAATCCTTTTTACGAATACTATTTAACTTCATGTATTTTTGTTAAATTGTCATGTACAAATTGAATGTCATCGCAATCAAATGAATTTTTTTTTTTTTAACTTATTTCAGATATATATTTGGGTGCTTGCCTAGGGGTCTTAATTATTATCCTATGCAATTCCGCTTGCATGTAATTAGTGCAAATGGTGTACTATAAATCAGTTCTGTTGCATGTGAGTGATAGAATACCTAGAAAAAAACCAGGCCATATATTTTTGTGGATATCGTATTTGGGAAGTCGTAAATTATATATACTAAAGAACTCATCTTGCAAGAAGAGTGTAAATCAATAGTTAGTGATGCTAGGTATATATGCATAGATAAGAAGTTTGCTAGTTAAAACACTTAATTAGAAAACAGAAAAATAATTATTTTAAGATAAGGGTTTATGAAACACCCTGACTTTTGTGAAATTATATAATAAATCTTGTTCAATCCATAGAAATATAGTAAAGATGCCATGGAAAAGAAGTCATCAAAAACAAAAAAAAATAATGATGAATGACTGATATAAGCAGGGCACTCTATGCAATATAAATTTGGATTTTTGCATCAATGCATGATGAACAGATTATTTTATTACTGTTTCTACTTACAAATACCAATATTCCACCAAACAACAATAATAATAGAATCATAGACTTGGTCCACCGAGTGCCATTTCATCCAACACTTAATCATCGATTAGAATTTATTTACCAGTGTATTGAGTATATTAAGAACTTCTGTTGTGTCTTCAACATAAATAATTCACATGTCCACTGTGTAACAGCTCACCTTGGCTTACTATTTGATGTTATTTGTGTGGATAAACACATTATGATAGATAAATAATGTTTTTTTTTTTTTTTAAGGTGTTAACTGTCACTTCTTGATGGAAAGGCATGATATTTTGAATAATAAAATCAATTTTTTTTAGTACTTATTTCCACAATATATTTTTTGATCAGGACCGGTTTCGCTCATCGCGAGCATTATCAACTGATAGAATACAATGTACAAGCAAGTCTATTTATACAAAACAAAAAATTTAATTTGAGTTAAAGGTAGCAGGTGTACGAAACCATGGGTTCAAGAACTAGGAAACAATTTACATAAAATCATACAATATTGATACAAATATAGAAAATTAGTATAAAAATTAAATGTTCACAATCACTTATTAAGAATTATGGTAAATCAATAATCCTATAATTTGACAATTTGGTTCCAAAAATTTAAATATCGCGAGAAAAACTCCCAGAAATGTATGAAAAACTGCCATCCAAAAAATCGCGTATAATCGAATTCGCGTAATAAAAATCCCCGTTAAAAAAGGACTGGGTGTATACAAAACCATGCAATAGTAAAGCAATTTACAGGAAATCACTTAATACAATTTATTATTTTGATATATCCATTTATTTTATTAATATAATAAGGTTTTTCATATATTATTTTTATTTGTATAAAGAAAGTGATATGAGCCCCCCCCCCCCCCTTTTCTTTTGTATGTTGAAGAAAGTACTGGAATGACCATTTCTTCTCAGACTATTTATGTGCCATTAAAATGTCATATATTTATGCATTATTCCATTAAGTGCAGTTCATTTTGTTTACAAAATTTCCCATTCATTACTTTTCTTAATGAGTTATTTATGATTGTTCAGAGCTCTTAATGGATTTCCCTTAATTGTATTTGAAAGTTATTATTACATGATTGCTTACATTTGATTATTAAATTAAATTACATCATTTGTATTAATATTGTATTATATGGTTTCCTATTAATTGTTTTCTTATTGCATGGTTTTGTATACCTGCTACCTTTAAATCAAAATGTTGTAAAAATCGACTTGCTTGTAAATTGTATTCTATCTCTGACTTTTAGAGAATCAATTATTTTTTTGGACTTATTTATGTAAATAAAATAATGAAGGTATATATTCAATCTTACAGTGGAAGTAATGTGACAGATCACATCAAGGTACAAGTAGCAATTAGAGAATTCTTAATGACCATTGATGATCCTTCACTTTTATTCTGTAGTATTTTCACATTTTCAAAATTTTTCATACTATGCTCATCATCAAAAGGAATGCCAACGGTCTACATGATAACTTCAACACAGTTATAGTAAAGGATATGGTATTCAGTATCCATCAGAGTACTAAGTGAATTGTCACTGTTTCTGGAGTATATTACAGATATTTCATAAAAATTTGACTCATCTGCAGGATTGCCAAATGCTTCTGCATATACATTTATTTGTTCAATCTCAGCATATACACATAACTCAAGATACAGGTTAATATTAAAAACCATCATCGAATACGATTCAAAAGCTTCACTTTCATCTGTATTATCTGTGCCTATAGTGGTAAAAGACATCTCTATTGATTACCGAAATAAAATGGATTATTTAAAACAGAAAAAAAACACTTTAAAGATGTTACCTGTTATTGTAAAATTTTTAGTACTTATTTCCACAACAAATATCATGAAAAAACTTATATTGGAAATAAAATATAATTTCTAATACTATAATGAAATTTCTTCCTATATTCAGTGGAATATATGCCCCCTATGAAACAAATATATTCCATGGAACATTTAAGCACTTGAAAAGGTTAACCCAATGAATATACGACATAATTTTACTTTTTGTATGAAAGAGAAATGGAAATTTCCAGATCAAAAAGAGCCAGATTGATTATTTTTAAAACTTGAGGGCATTAAAACAAATTAATTCTTATATGAATTCAGTTAGAATACATTCCTAGATCTTCAATAAATGATGATACATTCTTTAGATTGCATCCAACAATACATTGAGGCCTAATTTTTTTCCACTTATAATTATTACCTTATTCCAGTTGATGAATTGAAATAAATAGCTCCTGTGAATTCAAAACCAAATTTTATAAATTAATATTTCCTATATGATTTATTAATATGGATTAATTTTAAACTTTCTTTTCGAATCATTAGCTTTATATTTTATTATATTTTTATTTTTCATACACACAAATACTAGAATTCTTACAAGTATACTATAGAATTCACAGAAATAATATTATTGATCTGCTTTGAACAAATGTTAATTAACTTAACTGCAGCATACGTGAACAGACGCATCTTCATAAAGAGTTCAAGTACTTGCAGAACCCAATTGTTCGCAGTTGTTAATTGAAAAACAGTGCACTGATTATTTTTACAATAATTGTTATAATATGAGAATATCATGTAAAACATGGGTGTCGAGCTGGTCGATCACGGGCTGAAATTTAGTCAAATCCTACACATTTCAAGAATTTTTTTTTTTTTAAATCCTCAAAGTCAAAAAAATTAAAATGCACCCCCAAAAGTCAAACCAATTGGCTCAACAAGATTCGTGATTATTTCCAATTGCTTGGAATTAACTAATGGTGAAAAAAATGATCAATGTCGAATATCTCTAATTAGTAATAATAAATTAAAATTTTTGTATTTTTGTAAATGATAAAAAGCTGTATGATTATTTTTTTGTTACCTAAAACGTTAAACTAAATGTTCACAAGACATAAAGAATAATAGTGGATAATTTTGAAATATATGCAAAAACATTTCGCCTTTAAAGTGTAATTTAAACTTTGAAGAATGATATAAAATAAGAATTAAATTATCCATAAGAATCTTGTTAGAAGTCGATCCAAGAAAATTTTAAATGGAAAAATAGCTCCCAGTCATCAAAAGGTTCGACACACTCCTCTTATGCTTATGGGGTGATGTTATCAATTTATGAAATTATCAAATTTCTATTACATTGAGATAATGTAAGAGTCTTGAAAAGGTTATTTTATTATTTAAAATCATTCTTCAGCTTGTAGTTTTAAATATTATTTTATATTAAGAAGAGGGTCTATAATATAGACTCTATATGTATGCTAAACAGACTCCTCAAACTACCAAGTGTACCTAGCACCGAATTGATAATGAATATTTCTATCAAATTTCTACACTCTTGCGAGAAATTCAATAGCATGGTGGAAGTGACTGTAAGGATGTTGATAAAACACAAAGAAAGAAGGAAATATACAAATGAAAAAATTGTTTTATGTATATTTATTTAATTAATCTCAATATAAATCATGTAACATGTTAGTCTTTTGGTACTCTCTCACAATAATAAAATACAATTTACCTTGTTTATAATCATAATCAAAAAAAAATTAAAGGAACTGAAAAAAAGTAACTGAAATAAAGTAATCGATAAAAAGCAACTGATGACAGTTGCAAAACTAAGTCTGTATCACTGTTAATGATAAAAAATTTGCACAGTAAATATCAGGTTTATTAGTTATTTATTGCATTAAACCTGAGAATATATATAATTTGTACTGTTTAAAAAATAAAGAAAAATATTTAACTCAATCATAAATAAGATGAACTAAAAATTATAAGCAAGAATTTTAATATCACATAATCTCATTCAATTGCAACAACTAAACCCTAAATTGCAAAATCCCACAAAACCCTTATCTAAATAAAAAAATCTCTTTAACTCCAGTGCTTGTTTCTCTTTTTGGTAAATAAATATGTTTCAGTTTTCTATTCTATATTACAAATAGTACAATATTATGCTTCAAAAACGAGTAAAGCTTTTTGAACTTAAATTTTGAATATATTAATTGATTATCTTTAAGATTAAGGAACCATGTTATTTGATCCAGCTATAAATTGGTCACCAAAAATATCTCTTTTATCAAATTTGAATTATTTAAACCCTGTACACTTCCACAAGTTTTGTCACTCACTACTCAGGTTTTAAGTTTCAGCATCTTTAGACATATTAGTACAAAGATGCACTCAAACTAACTACCTGAGTCTGAATCAAGAACTATCAGTTCAAATGTACAGAGTTTGAACGATTCAAATTTGCTATTGACATTTTTTCAAGGACCTTCGATTGACAACATAAATTACATCTTGTATATCAAAAATTACTATAAATTCTAACATTAAGGCACTGGTTCTTCCTTATTACGAAAAATATTATTATTTAAGGCAATATCACAAAATATGTCATCTCTCACAGATAAACATAAACTACATTATATCACAAGCCACTAATATAATTTTAAACCAAATAACATCAAAATGGCACTGGAAAATCAAATTTCATTACAATTCTAAGAATGTCTGAGAAAGCAACAGTTGATTACTAATGAGACAGGCTAATAACATCAGGATCAATAAAAACTTATAAAAAAAATATACACATTAAGCACATAATAATGTTTCCTTATGTTAGTACTATTCCAGTTTCAATTACATAATTTTGTGCCAAGAACACATTTTTGTAATCTATTTATCTACTACACTGTTTGTGTATGTCATCTTCTTAAAAAATAAAGTAACAAATTTTTCTTAAAATTTTGCCGCCAAAAACATTTCGCATATAAAAAATTTCACAACCACTAACGTAAATATCAATTTTTACAATGTAATTATTACATACTATCACAAAAATTTCACATTTGAAATATATTTATCAATCTTTAACTCTCTTAACTTATGATCAAATATAATATGCTTACTATAGGAAAAACAAATCTAAACTTATGAGAAAAAATTTAAGGAGCAATGGTGAGCAGTTCATGGAATCAATGAATAATAATGTAGCTTTCATATAATTGTATGTTCTAAATAATTAAAAGGATTGAATTAATGAAATTTTTCAGTGTAATCGTTTTTTTTTTGAAAGGCTTACCATAGTCAAAAAATTACCACCCACCTCTGCTAAGTAGCCTTATAATACAATCTTCGGTAGTACTGAATGCCTCTGAAATGAGGATGACTGTCGTCACAATGATAGTCCAATTATAAAAAAAATAATGAATGTATACATATTATAAATGAGGTAAATCAGTTTTTTAGTGAAAAGTATCAATTATATAAAATGAATATCAAAGATTTGTTACAATCAATATCGACTTAACGTAATGAGTGCTGTTGTCTGCTGCCGAACGAAGCTACTTCACCCCTGTACGAAATATGGTCAAAACTTCGGCTTTGGCTCTGGCAATATTTCCTTTAGAAATCCAGCGTATCGCCGGGTATTGTAGGCCTAAAAGGAGAAAACATAAATTAACTAACATGAAATGTAAAATGCTGAGAACTTGTGACAAAAAACCAGCTACTAAAATAAAATTTTACATACGCTTGCAAGCGTGTAGCATGTCATCAGGATATTACGGGGGTTAACCGGTTTTCTGCTGAGACACATGGAAGGTTTTCTAAGCCCAAATATTTAAAGAATAATTCAGTTGTATTCATGTTTGACATCCTTGTGAATATTATTGGGAAAAATCAGGCAGATCAAGAAGCTTTAATGCACTCAACTATTTAATAATTTTGTGTCAATTATTTCTCAATGTCATCAGCAGTCTCAACAGTTCAGAGTTTAACAGTCAGAAGATTAAGTAATATTTATTAAAAACATTGGACTTACCCCATCTAGCACCAAATCTTCTGGAATGTGACCTAAAGATCGGTTAGAAGCCTTCTTCTTCTGAAACAAAAAAATCTTATTTAATCACCATAGACTAGTCTTTACTCTGCTTCTTAAGTCACATTACAGAGAATGCAAGTCTCGTAGCAAAATGAAAATTATGTTTCATAAATTTATGGAATTATTTAAATAACTAAAAACATTCTCAGGTTCAGACAAAAATCATTTATATCAGAATCAACATATTATTGGAGCACAATAAAGAATTAAAACCGCTGAGAAATGATCGCCTATGTTTAAATCATGTTTAACTACTGTCTATTTTTCATAAACTTCATGCCCCATTTTTGCTCTACTTAAATAAATTTCTCTGAATAAGCATATGAATTTTTCACTATCTACTGATATTATTTTTTCTCTCAGTATTGTTTCATCAATTATTTAATTTGATTTTTTTAATATGTTAGCAATAATATCTTTTTATGAAAGAATACAAATTTATGTAAAAATATGGTTTAAAAATATTTATAAATTGGTTTTATAACACTGTAAAACTTTATTTTTTTTATTATAAGTTCACAAAGTGATGAAGCAAATTTAACACATCTTTAGCACTTGGCATTTAATTATTGTGCGATTATTAAAAAAAAATCTTAAAATGAGTTATAAATGTGTTGGGACAACCCTGGCGATAAAAATAAAAAAAAAATTTACTGAGAGTAATCTTAAAATTTATGGTATTTTTGATGCTTTGATAACATGTGAGCTGTCACTAGAGAAATATTTTGTCCCATGTATCCACTGAAAGAGTTAAAATAAATTATGCTTACCTCTGTTTTCTTTGTTTTCAGTGAAGCTCCAATTTTCCCTTTCCGTGGTGCAGATTTAATTTTCTTTGATTGGTTTTTCTTTTCAGCTAGCATGAGCTCAAATTGTCGTGTAAGATTTTTGCCTTTCCTCTCACCAGATTTCTAAAATAGTGATATTTATAAATGGTCATTGTTCGGCGAGTCAAAGTAAATCAGACATTATCAAGATCTCATTTCTTTTACAAGAATGAATATTTTGCCAAACAAAAAATAATGAACAAAATGAATATTAACATAAAATTAAAATTGATAAGTTTATTTTTCCATTAAGTGATTGATGTCTTTGTTTCAGATAATCATGGTTCAAAATTTTTTTTTTAGAAAATTAAAGAGTTTGAATTCTTACAACTTTGTACGATTCCACATGCTTTGTCACTAACAACTCGACTTTCACCTTTCGACATCTTCAGGCATTCTATCACAAGGATGCAACAGAACTGACGTAAAATAAACAGTTAACATCATCTATATATCAAAGTTATTCATTACAGGAAAACACAGACCCCAAAGCAAGCGGTAAATGACAGCTTAAATAAATTTAATAATATTAATCTCATAATAATTAACACAATTGCCTGTGATAATTTTCATTAACGATCTTGTTAATGAGTCAGTCTCGAAAGAGTTTTACAACAAATATTATTCAACTAACATTAAAATATATATGGAGTTTTTTTTAAAGAGATATCTACATATTTCAATCTGACAAGTAACGATCAAACATTTAGTGATGAAATATAAGAATTTACGTCATGAGATTGTCGATTCCTTGAGCCGATCTCACGTAAAGGGTACAACAAGGGGGAGTTGGGAAGATTGAGTTGATCATTGATAATGAAGTTTGAATTTATTTACTGGCCTATATTAATTTTTTAAGTCTCCTGATAAAATAGTTTATGGTCCCCCGCGATGCCGAAAGGCGAAACATGTGAAATCGTACAAAGTTATAACAATTGAAATTTGATATTGAAATTCCATGAAGCAACTTCAGTCGATATCATATATTAAATTAAGGGGTATTTGATAAATAATGTAAAATACATCATGGACTCTTTTGTTGTACCAATTAAAAAATAAAAATAGAAATTCAGATCAATAATATAATACAGAACATAACTCACCAATGTCTCCATTGAATTTGGCGAGGATTTAAGGCTTTCAAATTCTGTCATATCTTTGATTGAAAAAAAAATAGATGTGGTCGTTTCATCATGCAAAGACGGCATGTTTTCAGTATATTCAATTTCTATGTTAGATGATTCTGACATACAACATCCAAAATTAAATAAATCATTAACTCCATTGCACTGATAACTCATATTAGCGCAATCAGTGGTTATCGGCGGAGTGAAAAGCTGATTGTTGATTGTGGGAATATTACTGTACTGACAAGTCATGTCAGTTCTTGAATACGGCAACTCAATATCGGAAAAACCATTCACACTGTGTTCAGCATTTGAAGCAATGTCTGCAACCACATCAGAAGATACAACCACTTCGTGGCAGTCATATTCATAAACATCCCAATCAATTGGTATTGAACAGCTGGGTGAAGGCGGTTTCAAACTATTACTATCGTAGTCAGGATTTAGCATTCCATCTTCAGGATTTTGCCCAGATAGTTCTATGCCATCTGGTTCAATAGCTAATGATCCAGAACTAATTTTCTCAAATAAATGATCAATTAGTTCCATATCCTTGAATGACAAATATTTTTCGATCAATTCCGATATAAGAGTGTTTTCACTGCAATCCATGTTGTTAACCTGTGAATCAAAATATAGTATTTTATAAGGATTTAATGTCATGGATAGAAAGTGATAATTACTTTTGTAATGACAATTAATGATTAATGAAATGGTAATGCAATTTCACATTTCAATACCTTTATGTGTTGACAGCTATTAATGAATTGCGCTTGACGCATATATCGTGGATATAGATGTAAAGTAATTATTTAAAGTACCAAAACTAGACAAGATTTGAGGAAAACAAAACGATTTGGTAAAGCAATATTTATAAACAGCACTACATTTAAAAATACACAGTAACACGCGAATGTTTTTTCAGTCTAAATAGTCACTACACTAAAAGTCAAATAATATAAGTAGTATCAGCGTAGTTTCACATAAATAGCAGAATATTCCAACAAATTTATAGATGGACAGAAAAGACAACTAGATAATTGCAATTTTTAAACTTAAAATTCTCTCCTTTCTAATTAGAGTATTCAAAAACTATTACGTCAAATACAACATTCTTATAGCAAATATCGAATCTGTATAAATAACAAGAGTTGTCTTTACTGGAATAGTACTTATTAGCTTAAATGTAATGACTCGTTTAATAGTAAATTTGCCGAACATATACAAAGTGAAACGCCGCGCTCTCTCTCGGACAGTTGAAAGGTGCTGCCAGTAGTATAACTAATATTTATTTTTCTCATATTTTGCTTGAATTCCTAATATTTGAAATTATTTTCTATTATAATATTTTAAAAAAATATCTCAGAAAAAAAAAATAATATGTATTTCGATTTTTAATAAAGTAGTGATATTTATTGAAGGTTTCAACTGTCAATTCAAGTCGAAAAAAAATGATTCGAAACATTTATTTGAAAAAATTACACTGTTTTTGTTTTATCAATCAAATATATATGCAAATGGTTCTGATCACTGAATTAATATGTAGAAGTGGTGCAGAAATTGTATAAAAAATAATTATTTATAGACTATTTTGTTTCATCGAAGTAATCTATGGTATGTAATGTAAACTATTACGGTGATACCTGTTTAAACGTCAGTTGGAAGCCGCACAGTCTTCGCAGTGGTCTTTTTAGACTTGTGTTATATTCATATAAGCATCACATCAATCAGAACTTAAGCAGTTACTTGCACCATGAGTGAACCAGTAGAATACAGGGTATATAATTTTATCTCATGTGTAAGCGTTAATTGAAAATACCATTACTACCGTTCCATATATGATCTTGTTAATTATTGACAGTTAATGTAGTTCTTCAGTCGTTTTCGAAATAAAAATCTGGACCTAATTTGCAGAACCGATTTCTTCCTTCAGTTATAAAATATAGAAGCATAATTGCCGATGGTTTTTTGTGCACTTTCTTTTACCATATTGAAATTTACACAAAATATTCATAGGTTTATTAGCTGCAAAATTTAATCAACCTAATTAATTTTCACTTCGCCTTATTCATGATAATTATGCATTTTTCAATTGGTAATAAATTTTCCTCATGACTCCATTGTTTCAGACTTCCTTTATTAATTTTTGTTGTAATATTTATCAAATGTATACACACCATACTTTCCAGCATGAGAAAATAAGTTGGTGACTACTGTTTTTCTGATTTATTCTCTTTTTTAAAAACTCCATAAAATTACTTTTTTTCGATTTATTTGACATACACAATATAGTAAGCGAAATTCACCAAATGCACTTTATATTTATTTGAGAAAACATGTTTTTTTTTTTTACTAATACTATTTCACTTATTTTTAAGTGATTTTTGTTTGATTTTATGAATTATTTAAAATTTGAATATCTTTTTTATCTACAAGTAATGATTTACTTTAACTTTTTATTTGATTAATTATTTGTCATTTGATGTGACCTTCTTAAGGGTTTTGTAAGATATGGTATTATGAAATATATTACTTTTTGTATGTATAATATAGGCTGCAAATTTTTTCTCAGCTAAATAGCCAATAAAATTTATTTTTATTGCTAGATGTAGCTTTTCTGAGTGCAAATTGTGATTGAGTAGCTGGGAAAATTAAATTGATGATTTGTTTGACTTCCCAATTAGGAGACTCATAGAAAATAATGATTCAATAAGATTGTTAATTTTATCTTGAAAATAAACTTTCACTAATGATTAATGGATCCGCTGATGGTCCTCGCATACTTCTACATGTACCTAGAATTAACAAAACCTAACTTGGATATTTCTTGAATCTAAAACTCAATGTTATCTCTTTTTTAGGAAAAGAATGGAAGTGGAATATTCCAACAACCAGATGATGAACAAACGGCTTCACCTATGTCATATTTCAATCATCGAATTTTGTTGATGGAAAATGGAGAGAGCAGCTCAAATTCTTCTCTTGAAACTTATGAACAGACCACTCCTACTCTCGATTCGCACCTCAATGTACCTACACCTACTTTGCTTGACAATGAAAGTTCTGAAAGCGGCAATTCATCTCACATGATTGAGATAGCTTTTAAAAGTGTATTCTTTAAAAAGGGATCTATCGATGTTCTTTACATACTTGTACATATACCTAAATTTAACAAAACCAACTTAGATATTTCTTCAATCTAAAACTTAATGTTATCTCTTTCTTCTGGAAAAGAATGAAAGTAGTGAATCATATTTGACTGCCATTAAAATATCATATATTAATTCATTATGTTCCAATAAGTAATTAAGTGTAGGTCATTTTGTTTACAAAATTTCCCCCTCATTACTTTTCCTAATGAGATTCTAATGATTGATTAGAGCTCTTAATGTATTATTGGCTTACCTTAAATTTGTTTGACAATTAATAAGTAATAAGTGATTGTTAAAATTTAATTCTAAAATTAATTTACATTGTATGTATTTATATTGTATGATTTCCTGTAAATTGTTTTCTTAGTTCTTGAACCCATGGTTTTGTATACCTGTTAAAACTAATTAATAAAATTAAAAACTAAAACATAATGTTATTTCTTTTCAGGAAGAGAATGGAAGTGGAATATCCCCACAATCTGGTGATCAACAAACAGCTCCACCTATTTCATATTTCAATAATCAAATGTTATTGATGGAGCATGATGAGAGCATCTCAAATTCTTCTTCTGAAATAACTGAACAGACCACACCAACTTACGATTATTACCTCAATCTACCTGCATCCACTTTACTTTACAATGATATTTGTGAAAGCGACAATTCATCTCGCATGATTGAGGTAGCTTTTAAAAGTGTACTCTTTAAAAAGGAATCCGTTGATACGTTTGCGTTAACATACTTCTGCATGTACCAGATTTAACAAAGCCTACATAGATTTTTCTTAAGTCTAAAACATATTTCTTTTTAGGTGTTAACTCTCACTTCTTTATGGAAAGGCATGATTTTTTAAATAATAAAAACGCATTTTTAGTATTTACTTCCACAATATATTTTATCATCTAAAACTTATGCTATCTCTTTTGCAGGAGGAGAACGGAAGTGGGGAATGTGAAGAAACAGCTCCAACCGTGTCAGATTTTGGTCTTAGAATGTCAATGATGGAAAATGAAAAGAGCAGCTCAAATGTTTTACCTGAAACCAATGAACAGATCACTCCAACTCACGATTCACACCCCAATGTACCTGAACCTAATATGCTTAGCAATGAAAGTGATGAAGGGGATGATTCATATTACATAATAGAGGTAGATTTTTATCTCTTCCACGCTAATGCCCCGACGTATGGGACGGCAATGTGTAAGGCCTGTGCGCGAGCGCCCCAGACGTTGGGACGCGAACATTCAAACGTCGGTAACGCAGGCAATCTTTTACATATAGGACTGATTTTGATTTTAAAATATCGCCCAATTCGTCCTGATACTACTACCTCCATAAAATTGTCAAAACTATTAAGTTTAAATGCTTAAAACATCGATTTTTCGAACCCTTCAAATTTATTCCGATCCCGCCAAATGTTTACATATCAGTTTGAAACTGCGTGCTAAACTCGCGTCTAACTTCGCACTGAACTTTGCACCAATCTCGCGGCATTCCAATCTGACACTCCATGACACGTGACTGTATGGCGCTTGTTCATTTCAGTTTGATTGGTTGCTTCGTTACGTCACCTTAATGGCCATTTACGAGTTAGTTATTTGTTAGGGATATTTTTGTTAAGGTGATTGTGACAACATAAGACATTTCTTTGTGTTTTTTAATGTTGTGAAACATTCCTAATGCATCTAGCTTCCATAAAAGCCAACCCAATTATTTTTTATTGGTGTATTTATAGCTCTATGTGGAAAGAGAACATCTTGAAAAATAGCAACGCGGACAGATTTTGTTTGTATGAAAAACTGTCGCGCCGATCGGGTTAAAAGTGTACATCATAATCAACTAGTGGTGAAAATTTAACCAAAAATATTAATTGATTGTTTCATTCACCAATTTTGAAACTAGTATATTAAAATAGTTAGTTTTGACTGTTAGTTCTTAAAAATAAACTTCCACTCTTTAACCACTTCCCGGTCATTCACACACATGTGCGGGATGCCTATACATGGTAAAAAATACCATTCGGAAGATGAAGTAAAATTTTGGACATTGATACATTTATGCAGGAACGATAATTTACACAGATTTTGAAACCTCAGATTTTTTTGTTTTAATTTCTATAGAAATTCACACTGTTGGTGAGAAGAAGAGATAATTTTGATAGATAACAACCCACAACTCTTATAGTAAACTGTAGCTTTAGACTCTTCTAAGGCATGTACATATATTCTTAATTGTCTCTTTCCATCGGGTACGATTTCAGGTATAGGATTTTCAAATTAAAACTGAAAAAGAACGATATTTTTTCAGTTCAAAGCATTATTTTGTGCTTTTTTTTTTTTTTTTTGAAAACCGAGATATAATCAATGTAATTTTTTACCCAAACTTCCAACTATCTCCTGCCATGTTGCAACAATCATTAAAATTAAAAATTTTCCTGTGGAAGCTGCTGATTTGTTACTGAACTGTTTCTTCATGTTTATCTGCTAGCAATAACTGTTCATCATCTGTTTTCCATATAAGCGTTTGAATGTTTCTATTACATTCTGGTCCATCAATTGTATTACCCATGTGACATTTGGTGAAAGAAATTTCACAGTAAAAATTTCATCAATCTGGTTTTATCTGCAGATTTGTTATATTCTTGTTTGTTTTGACCGATCAGGATAATCAAGGTCCAGATAGTTAAGGTTCCACTGCACCTAGATTTAACAAAACCAACTCTGTTTCTTCAATCTAAAATTTTATACTATCTATTTTGCAGCAGGTTATTGAAAGTGAGGAATCCAATCAATCAGGTCCCCTCCTGTCAATATTTGAGGTTACCGAATTTTTAATGCAAAATGGAGCAAGAGTATTGAACTATTCAAGTGAAACTAATGAACTATCCTTTCCAATTATCAATTCGTCTGTCGATTTATCTGGACCTACTATGGCTGAAATTGAAGGTTATGAAAGCGATAATTCATCTTCTGAAATGTATCAACAGACATCTTTATTGATAAAGGTAGCTATTAAAAGTTTACATCGCAATTCAGTAGTTGTGAAAATTGAGGTTAAAAAATGATAGATTTTTTTCATTTCGCAATTATGAAACTAGTAGAATATAAGTTATAATTGTTGAAATTGTTAATTTTATCTTGAAAATAAACTTCCACTCGTGTTAAACAGATCTGTAAACATTCTTCACATAATTTCTACATTTATTTATTTAGATTTAGCAAAACCGACTTGGATATTTCTTCAATCTAAAATTTTTTGTTATCTATTTTGCAGAAGGAGATTGAAAGTGAGGAATCCGAACAACCTAATTTTGAACAATCACCTCGTGTTCCAGTCCTGTCAGATTTGGATCTTAGAATGTTATCAATGCAAAATGAAGCAACCAGCTCAAATTCTTTATCTGAAACCAAGGGCAATGATTCACGCCCTGAGTGCATGTGCTCACAAACCTTTTGTACCATATCTGCTGCAGATTATGAGAAATACAAAGACATTGACTTCGAGTCAAGCAGTTCTTTCAAATCTTACGGTTCTCTTACGAGCAATGAGCGATGTTTAAGTCGAGATGCTTTTCCCTTCCTGAACATGCCTTGGCCACTTTACGCATATTTAACACCAGGAGCAGGTGATGCAGATGCACGTCTGTTTGTACGTATGCATGGGATTGAAGTACTTGATAATATCTCATATCCGAGTTCATCTCGCTCCCTCAGCCCAGTGATACCTGAGATGTCAGAACTCGATTTTGACAGTTCAATTTCAACAGCCATTTTGTCTGAATCTGATATGAAAATATTTTCCACTGTGATTCACGGTTAGTGTAATAATTAAATGAAAAAATAATCATTTTATATTTTTTCTTCTATAAAACGTAGTGATTGGATTTTTTTTTTTGTGTTATTTCAGAAGTTGAATTAACTGATGCCTTCATTCAGGAAACTAAAGAAGCATTCAGAGAGACTGGCTCTGTTGAACATATTCTGAGGTGGCCTTTGTCAACAATAGAATCCGAGGTATTCAGTATGATTTTGATCCTTTGGCTTATCTAATAAAATAGTCACTTTTAAGGTGTCAACTGTAACTTGCAACAAAAGTATTGTATTAGGTGTAGTAAAAAGTCCTGACGTTTTTTTTTTGATGAAACTCAAAGTGTTTTTTTTAGTATTTTCTTTTATTTTTATTTATAAAAAGTAATCTCCCTGTCTATCGATAACCTTCTGCTACCTATTAGACAAGTCTAAAATCTATTTAGTAAAAAAACTCTACTGATTTGGAATTAACATAGTCGGAAATAGCGTTTTTCACTTTTGTTTGAATTTTTTTTTATATTAAACGGAATAAATGGTAATCCGATTGTGCTAGATCTGGTAAATAAGTTGGATACAATAAAGTTGTCCAACCCAACTCCTGGATTTTTTCCCAGGTCATATTCGCCACGTGCGGTCGCGCGTTGTCGTGTTGCAGGGATAACGTTGAGTCCATTCATCCTCCCCGGCCTCTTTTTTGTCAAAGCTGCACTTAATTTGTTTAATTGGTCACAGTATACTTGTGCCGTCATAGTTTCACCATATTTTAACACTTCATAATGAATTATTCCTTTGAAATCCCTCCAAACACAAAGTAAGAGTTTTTTTGGGTGTAAACCAGTTCGAAGGGTCGGAATTGGTTGTTGTCCACGATTTAGATATTGTTTTTTCTTCGATATATTCGTATATAACACCCGCTTTTAATCTCCGATAATCAGGTTTAGAAAAAATACTAGAAATATATCAATGCATCAAATTCTGCCGATTATTTAACACTAGTCAACCACTGAATCGCATGCCATCAAAGTAAATGATACAGTTTACAATTTTTTGTAAATTATTTGTGCTTAGCCAATTTATATAGCATATATATTGTAAAAAAAACAACCTAGTACTATAAAATAGTTTGTATATAATTAATTAGTTAAAATATAATGAAACCCTTAAATACAAATGGTTTTACACCACTGACATCAGCTTACAATATGATCATTGTTTATGAAGCAAAATGACCTGTTTGGTACAAAACAAACATCAACCATACTAAAAATAAATGCATAAAAGTGTCAGTAGAATTTATTGCTTAGGCTTCCACTTACGTCGAGCCGATAAGTGCACTGTACAGTGCATCATGGATGTTAAACCATTAAATTTGAAATACCAAATTACATGCAACCTCATAGAATCACAAAAAATTTCAAAAAAGTATACAGGTTCATAAATGGTTGATCACTACCGAATAAGGTCGAGAGTGTTATGTAGATGGCTTGTCAACACTTGAAATGAGCCATTGAGTGTTTATTACCTTTTTTGTGGAATGATTCAGCTGTGAAAATAATAATGTTCTTATTACCAATTGAAAATATATGTATCAAAATAACGATGGTGATAAGCCTGCCATCTCTGTAAGAAAACCAAAATAGTTTTTTCCTATTTCAATTTTAAACCTAGTGTATATTCTTCATCCATCGATTGATAAATTTTGAAAGTCAAAATTTAAATTCATATTAATTTTTGGTAGTATAGCTGGGCGTATCCCAAGACGCCACATTGGAGTTCCCAGATGGTAACGTTTTTTTCGAAAATTTGGCGTCCACGGACCGTAATGTGTTAATATAACAAATATTTCTGCTTCCCTGTGATTGTATCTTCACAAAATATTTTATAGTGGAGATGAATTATTTTATTTTTCTTCCGTTAGAACTCTATATAGAATATACTCTTTCTTTGCAATCTGATCGTAACCTGACTGATGCTTCATGTAAATAATCTTTCAGTGGCTATATTACTGTTTTTCTCAATTTTAATTTTTAGTTAACAGTGTGATACATGGATACAAATGATTGATCCATATTTTTTTATTAAAATACCAATGATTGATTTTTGTTACCACTATTAATTACCAACAGATGAACATTGCTATTAATTTATTTAACAGATTGCTCATTTCAAAGAAGAAGCTGATATTGCACGGGCCACATTGTTGAATGAAAGAAAAAAACTGGACAGTGAATTAAGATTTTTGAAAGAACAAGCTGAACTGATTGTGAAAGAAAGCGCCGAGTCGGATAAGCGGTAAGTTTGACAGGGAAAATCTGCTATTATCAAAGTATGCTTTAGTCAATTTCCTTGACAAATTCATCGTACCAAGTCTTTTGTTTATAGGTGATAATCTCTGTCAGTAAATTTGTATTGAACATATTCAAATTGAATGACAATTTGATTGTATGAAAAGGGTACTGCTAATAATTTTTTTTAAATCAAAACTACATTTCATCATTGATGGATATGGAATATAATGTTTTTAAATAATAAAATTACTACAGTATAGCAATTTTTTTTTTTACAGTTTGACGAGTAAATATGAACTTCTTAAAAAGGACGAAGTCCAACTTACAAAAGAGATGTACTATATGAGTGTTAGAATTAAAGAAGAAGTATAAAATTTTTCCTTTAATTCAATTAGTTTGAATCTGTAAGTATTCTTGCCACTTGCCAATTGATCAAGAACAGTGTTCAATTGAATGATATGAAAATACAAATTAAAATATATTAGTTTTAGTCAATAACATTGCCAATGATACATTTGTGATAATTCCTTTTTAAGGGTGTTAAAAATTTCTAATATTTCTAAAAAATAAAGTATTCGAGCCAACAAATACTCCATAATTCTATGAGATGGCACAAATATCATAAAAATATGTAATATAATATCAGACATTTGTCTGTTTATTTTTTCTCTCAATGCTAACAGCATGCAGCTAAAGTGTAATTTAATTTTACCTCTGTTGCTTTTTGTATCAGATGCTTAATAAGTAAAAGTATGGGTGCATATATTTGAAAATTTCTTCAAGCATAACATCATCCATGGAGAGCTTACCATTTCATTAATACAATGAGTTGTCATTGCAAAGCATCACTGGGAATAGGATACTTGGTAATATAAACAATATCTTTAAAAAAAATACCAAAAAGTTTTAGGAACATGCTAACCATTCAAATAATTAACATTAAAATGTTATTTTGAAATTCGTAGTCGTAAATTTTAATTACACCTTCAGGATTTTTTTTTTTGCAAACGTTTTCCATATGCAGTATGTAATTTTCTTTTACTTGTACCAAAATATCATACAGATATGTTTAAAATAAATTTGTATGTAACAGGTAAAAGTGATGGATTAAAATGCACCCATTACTGCTGATTAGCCCCGATTCTTGTTATTTTTTTTTTTATGTAACTACTCTTTTATGTAAAATTAATAATATTCTTTTTGCATCTGAACCAAAGCATCACAAAAGGCTGGCTAAAAAATTGTATCAAACTTTGAAAGTTTAATTATTTATCACAATTAAAAGATGAGTATAAAATAATACAATCTGGGTGAAAAATGCTTGGCCTGTTGTGTATGAATGTTATTATAAATCTTTGTTTTGTTTTCAATATGCTGTGAAGGCGCAATTTATTATGTACGACTTACGTCACCTGTTTGTGTCTGCAACGACTCATATGGAGAGCTTATTATATGTTGTTTTTATTTAATATTTTTTGTAGTGAGCTTTACCGTTCATCTTTATTTTGTAATATGATTTGTCTACTTATAATAACAGCGGAAGTACTTCTTTATTTTTCACCGATTGAGAATCTCATTGGACCTATTTTCTGTATACTACCAAAAGAAACCAGTGACATGATGGTTTTGTATAATATTGATTCTAATATTATTACGATTAATTATAGTGTTAATACTTCCTACTGTTATCAAATTACAAATTGTAACATGTGATAAAAAAGTAGTCTAAGATTACCAACGCTTTGTGATTTTTGAAATTTATGAATGTTAAGTCTTGATTCTATTCTTAATATATAAATTTCATTCTTATTTATTTTGGTAATTATTATAAAATTTAATTACACTGATTATTCATAGTTAAATTTTGGTTTGATGTCTTTGAATTTAATAAATTCATCTTGCTAATCTTTCTAATTATATATTTATATATATTGCCAATTTTTCTGAATAAATAGAACATATTAAGTTATGAGTATCATGCTCAGAAGTAATTTCATGGCAATGTTTACAGGGTGAGACAAACTGGACTAAATGGTTTTCCTATATGGAAGGGCCACAAGAGGTGTGATATAGTATAGAAGAGATATGAGACTAATATTTACATTTGTTATTAATATAAGTATCTATATACCTCTATATTCACATATAATGTAAAAAAAATATCCTTTTGCTGTTTTTACATTATTTGCTAGTTTATTTTGGATGTTTCTTCACATGTGCCTTGTCCGCAGTGTGACTGTTTGGTACTTTTTTCTGATTATAATGTATCTTACATTTACTAATTTTTCATGATACATATTTTTTGCTAGTTAATAGATTTTTTCTTTTAAAAAAAGAATTTTACCCGAGCATAATTGTAATGATACATTCAGTATCATGTCTTTTCAAAATAATTGTGGTGCCTCGAAAACTACTTAATAATCATTGGTTTTTTAATGGGCTTAGAATAAAACCAATGGAGAGATACATTTCCTAAGCCAATTATATCACACAGATAATATATTTGAAATGTAGATGGTGCAAGTGTGGTATAATATTAGGAAAAATTTGTTTGTATCTTTCATAATGGTAACAAAATTTACACCACACACCACCCTTTGACGATTTATTTGACTGATTAACCATTTGTACTTTTATTTTTTTCGAGTAGCGAAAGTACTTCTTTATTTGTTTATTTTTTCGCCAGTGGGCACTGTGATTATATTGCATTTAAAAGTACAAATTGACATGCATGTGATAAAAAAACGTTTAGTCTATAAGATCGCCAATGGTTTGTAATTTTCTAATTTATATTCAGGCACTGTGATGTGATCTGTACTAATTATATACACCCAGTCCTTTTTTTACGCGATACATTGGTTCCAGAAAACGGCGCGTAAAAAAAATCGCGTAATCAAATCACAACTTTCATACAATTTGATAAATTGGTTCCAAAAATTAATATATCGCGTGAAAAAGTACCAGAAACGTATGAAAAACCAAAATTTGCTCTTTAAAATTCGTGCAAAAAAAAATATATATATTTCATGTCTTTATTGCTTATAAAATATAATAAGACTATAACAATATAATTTTTTCACTTATATGAATTAAGTTTTAAAAATACAGATATTTTTTTTTTATTTAAAAAAATAATGAAACGTACATGCCTAGAATCATATATAAATTTCTTCTTTAAAACAAATTTGGGGAAAAAATCGCGTAAAACGAGTGAAGCGCGTAAAAAATGTAAAGGTGCCGTCCAAAAAAATCGCATATAATCGAATTCACGTAAAAAAAGGACTGGGTGTATATATATATTTACCATTTCCTCTGCTTACACAATGTATATTTACTCATTAGTATAATACTTAAAACCAATCTCTTGGTAAAAGCCTCACTGTAGCCGAGTGAATAAAATAGTTAATTAACATAGTATATATATTGTTATTATTATATTAGGTCATTATTATATTATTAGGTTATTATTATATTGTCAACAATAGAATCCGAGGTATTCTGTGTGATTTTGATCCTTTGGCTTATCTAATAAAATAGTCACTTTAGGTGTCAACTGTAACTTGCAACAAAAGTATTGTATTAGGTGTAGTAAAAAGTCCTGACGTTTTTTTTAAATGAAACTCGAGTGTCGAAGCGTTTTTTTTGTATTTTTTTTTATTTTTATTTATAAAAAGTAATCTCCCTGTCTATCTATAACCTTCTGCTATCTATTAGACAAGTCTAAAATCCATTTAGTAAAAAACTCTACTGATTTGGAATTAAAATAGTCGAAAATAGCGTTTTTCACGTCATTTTTTGTTTGAAATGTTTTATCCCTAAATGTTTTTTATATTAAACGGAATAAATGGTAATCCGATTGTGCTAGATCTGGTAAATAAGGTGGATGCAATAAAGTTGTCCAACCCAACTTCTGGATTTTTTCCAGGTCATATTCGCCACATGCGGTCCCGCGTTATCGTTTTGCAGTTTATCGTTGCGTCTATTCATCCTCCCCGGCCTCTTTTTTGTCAAAGCTGCACTTAATTTGTTTAATTGGTCACAGTATACTTGTGCCGTCATAGTTTCACCATATTTTAACACTTCATAATGAATTATTCCTTTGAAATCCCTCCAAACACAAAGTAAGAGTTTTTTTGGGTGTAAACCAGTTCGAGGGGTCGGAATTGGTTGTTGTCCACGATTTAGATATTGTTTTTTCTTCGATATATTCGTATATAACACCCACTTTTAATCTCCGATAATCAGGTTTAGAAAAAATGGTCGTAAAGTGTATTTTTTTTGCAGCAATTGGCACGCGCTTAGTCGCTGCGCCTTGTTCCGATCGCTCAACGCGTGTGACACCCAAATTCCTACTTTTCGAATTTTTCCCAGCCTTTTCAGGTACTTCTGTGTTATGGACCATTTAGTACCGACTGTATTGGACAATTCCTTTTTTATTAGCATAGGATTTTTTTCAATTTCAGCTTTCAGGGCGACTTCATCCACTGTCGTGGGTCGTCCACTTCGAGGGTAATTTTCGATGCTTAAATTGCCAGATTTAAATTTTGTAAATGATCTCTGACATTTTCGAACCTTTAACACGTCTCTATAAATGTGGCAAATGTTTTTTGTGGCGACTGCAATGTTCTGGGCGTTATATTGAAAAAGCATGCAACCGCAGATATTCTTATGAAGTTCAAAGGTCGGTCATTCTGTTTGGGGCGAATGAACATTTTTTTTTTCTATACGGAACGTAACTTGAGATGTCACACAACACGAAAAAAAATATTATGACATCTTATTTAACTAAAGGCCCGAAGCCAACCGATTTTAAGACACGCAAAACGTCAGGACTTTTTACTACACCTAATATAATTAAAATACGTATTTTTTATTATCGGCAGTATAATCTACTCTCATATTTCTTTAAAATCCTATTTAATTATTTACCCGCTAATGTCTGAACTGTTAAGACGGCTGATATCAATGTATTGGTGGTTTAAATTAAAATTTAGAGGGTTTTTAAGAGTGAGAGAAATTTATAGTGGCTTTTCTAATAATCTGTGTAAGTTTTGCTAAAACAAACAGTGACTGTGATTCAGCAAGAAATGGTTTAAGAACTGAAACAGCAAGAAAAGTTTGGCTTATTAACATATTTATTTTCATGTGCCACAAAAATTGTGATTTAAAAGAGATTTTAGACTGAGGTATATACCTATACTCTTAGAAACATATACTCTTGTTCATATCACTAATATACTAAATATTAGTAAATTGGTGATTCTAATAAATAACTATGATGATAAAATGTCATCAGCAATGTATTGAAATACATTTATAAAATAAAATTCCATTTCTTTTATAAAATTCAACGGAAATAACTTCATTTATAAACATTGTTCCTATATTTATAGTTTTTACTGTATCCATTGTAATGCAGGATATGCATTTAAAATGATCTTCAAGGATTGTGAAATTATACTTGTTTTCTTTTAGATATAAAGTTCTAGGTATTTACTTATTGAAATTGATTTATTTATTGTAATATTAAATTGACTGTGGAGAATCCCTTTCATTTTTTAAATTAAAATTACATTATTTCACCTGTCATAAAGTTGCATTATCAAAAAGATTGCTACCAAATACATGACATGGTGTTGAAATTCAAACTCAATACTGAGGTTTGAGTGACTATTAAATTATTCATGCTAAAGTTCTTTAGAATGGTTATTATTTCTTTGAAATATCTAAAGTATTCATGCATGGTAATTGATCATTTCTTTTCCTAAAATTGTGTTTATTTAATAAATTGTTTTCTAATTATTTCCTTCTTTATTTTGTAAGTTTTGAAAAAGATTAAATTTGTCATTCATTATTTTTGCATTATATGTCATATGTTGACATGTTACTCTGACATTTGTCACTAAATTTATGCTTTGAAGGTTTATCTTCAAATGAAAAATATATCATACTTGAAGTAATATTTTTTCTTCGTTTATTGTTCCACTCTAAAAAGTCATCCCGTAATAAATGACCACTTGGTTTTTGTATAATTATTTCCATCCATCTTACATTGGTAGTTTGAATTTCTGGCAAATATTTAGTCCAACAACGAAGATGTTCTAATAATAAAGTTTTATTGAAATTTATGTTGTTCATTTTTGCGTCACATTTTCCTGAATCTATGACTTCTTTCCTGTTAACACAGTCATTGAATTTTTATTGTGTAGGATACAAGATTTAATGTTCTTGTTTTTTTTTCTGGAGATACTTCAATGAATATCAATGACAGGACTTGATAATAAATGCCTTAGATGGCAACGATAAAAACACTTTTGATTGAACTTCACCTGTTGGTAAGTAGGATGAGAGAATCAATAAAATTATTCATCTCAGAAGATTTAGTCCCTGGTAATTATTCAATTGATTTCTATTCACACAATCGTTGTGTGACAGACTTGAAAGCAGATTTCTTATTAAAAAGTTACGTACACTACTTTACATGAGTTAAACATACATAATGTTGATTATAAAACCAAAAGGATTACGAAATTACTCTCCCTTTCGATTGAAAGATTACATAATGCATAGGGCTTATTATTTTGTTAAAAGTCATTTAGATTAAAATTTATTTTGAATAGTAAAACTATAATACCAATGTCAAACCTGATGTAGGAATATATACTATTATATTATAGAAAAAACGTGTGGTTGAGCTTCTTGTACTACAAGTTCTGTTACATCTTCAGTCTTTCAGAATCTATATTTAAATACTAAACTCAAATATGAAAAAAAAATGCGCACCGTTTTATAGGTAAAGCTTAAATGAACTTTCTACATATTTCATCTTTCATTCTTTAAAAAATAAATCTTAATGACTTCAGCAGGATCATCATTTCTTTAATGAAATTACAAATATTTCTATTTAATCAGTTATATTATTTCCATCAGTTCTTACAATATTCTCCCATCTTTCTATCAACTTGTTAATACCATTAGAGTTAAATTCAGTTCAGTTTGATGCAAAAAATACATAAAGGAATGTTTTTACTTACTCTATTGCAGGATTCCCCTATCTTTTTACACTCACAAACTGATAAAGAAAGGAAAAATTTTCTCAGACCACTAGTACAGAAACAAAAATAGTAGATTGTGTCATATTTTTTAAATTGTATATTGTGACAGATAGATGTAACTATGAATAATAAATACACACATAACAGTCTAACATATACAATTAAAATTTAACAAAAAGGATTGATTTTTTCAACAAACTAAACCTACTGTTGCATCTTTGCTAATATACAATGGGTGATGGGTTAACACATTCACTGCGTCAAAATATATCATATAATAGAGAGAAATAGAAAATTTGCAGTATTCCACCATTTTTGGAGATTATATTACTATAAAAATCATATCTATCATGAAATTAATTACCTAAGATTTGTTTTTTACTTCACTTTCTCAAAACACATGGCGTTGCTGGCATACCCTAGCTAAAGCGTGGCTGCAATATCTGGGTCGACACAGGAGCCGTGTCAGACTCACTGAATGTGTTAAGAAACAGTTTGGACTGCAAAAAATTACAAACTATCACAAAAGATTTTGAGTTTGAACAACAAATACATTTTCGGATAGCAAACTTAAATTATGTTTCAAATCTATTTTTTCATTCGGTTAACAAACAATTCGGAAAGCGAACATAGTCTTGGAACAGATTCTGTTCGTTGAACCGATCACCCATTGTATTGTATATTTTTGGCTGCAATGCTGCCTCTGACAGTTATTATTATGTTCATTGGTTTCACATCATCCTATCAATTATTATTCAATAACGAAAAATACACATAAACATACATGACAAAATAATCCTATATTTAATTTTTTTTAAATTTCTTGAAACTTGGCATACTGTTTACAGCCCGGCACGAAGTCTCTGCTGAATTATAAAAAAATAGCTTATGTTGGGTCAGTATCACTATATGTGGTTGCCTTTTTTCTGTTTAGCAATACTGGTCCATGTTTTTCAAAGGTATTATTTCATTTTCTTATGTTATTAGCATTATTAACTGCAGTAATCGCAGGAGTGGAAGATACCTTTGCAATCCATGATTCTTTTATTGATTTCAGCCTTTAAAATTGTCAAAGTTCATGGGGCTTGTCAAGGTATACCCTGATGTCTTTTCCGTGTTACTTCATTGTAAATTACCCATTTCTCTGCTGTCACCAACCCAAACAAAAAAGAATTAAACTTCTGTCTTGCAAATGGAACAACACAATTTGGAACATGATCAAAAAAGTTGCAGTTAGGAAAAAGTGTTTTGACCTTTAACCGCCTATGCATTGTACACAATAGAAGTAGCCCACTACCCAAGCATTTTTGTGAAATATTTGCGCGACCCGTAGCTATTATAAAAATAATTATTTTTCTAAAACTGGTCATCCTATTAGAGTAAAATAAAAAAATATCAAAATAAAACATTTTTTATTGTTTACAAAAGCTTTATTTGTACTTTTTTCACATATTATATAATTACACATTAAAATTAAAGAATAAAAACATTCCTGGGGGTGCACTCACTCCAGGTTGGGAGCCACGATAATAATAGATAAATTTCCATGTATGGAAAAAAATCTGAATCTCAATTGCAATATATGCTATGGTGTAGATACAGTCCACCTAATATAACACATGTATATCCCAAGAGACGACGCATAATGAAAAAAATATTATATTTATCAAAACCTAATATGAAATTTTAATTGGTATCTCAGACATTTTTATTGTAAGATAAAATTCATATTTTTCATACTGTTATCATAAATCAGTGTCATCCGAAATGCACCATAATCACTTGGGTACCCGTATGGGACCTCTGGATGGTTAAGGGTTAATGCATTTTTTGCATCAATTTCAACAGAATGTAGCTGCAGTGGTATAAATAAGTTAATAGAAAGATGGATGTATTTTATAAGAACCTATAGAAATATAATTGGCAAAACCAATAAAAAACAGCTAATAATTATTACTTATGTTTTATTTAAATAAAATGTCGAAACTTTTGCATCAAGCCAACAGATCTTAAATTATTGACAACCTACATCAACCATAAGAAAAGAAGAATGAGGATGCATTTAAAGAAAAATAAAATTTAAATAGCCTTAGGCAAGACATTCATTGATTACTATTCAAATACATTAAGCCTTCAAGATTCAATTATAATCATAAAATAATTGACAAATAAAATCTTAAGAAGATTTCTCTATAGTGGTATCTGTTTTTATTTTATGGCATCCTGGTGAATGGGATTTATGATGTATGATATCTCACCAAGTACAATAAATGTATCCATGTGTCCAACCAACTATTATGTAGGAAGCAGACAAATATTTATGTGAATTTGTAGATATTGAAGCAAATGAACATTGAAGATAATTTAAATGAATATGCATTATTTAAAATTGCAGTTTTGAGGCACTTCCTTTCACGGCACACCTTGAAACTTCTTACGGCACACAGTTTGATAGACACTGCTTTAATCTAACCAAAGTTACAAGCTGTCTTAATAAATAATAATAATTATAAAACATAATAAAATAATAATTTGCTTTAGAAATGTATTGTAGTATTTTAAAAATAAATGAAAATTAAAAGTTATTTGATTATCCTTGCAGCCTGTCCCTACAAATAGCCTGAATATTCGAGAGTTTATGTGTTGTAAGAATGTAAGTAATTATATGAAAGATCTCGAAAATATTGAAGAATAAAAATGGTTCTTGTAGTAGCAATACATATGAAAGCATTCTTTATATGAATATAAATTGCCATACAACCCTTAGGTGGATTTAGTTAAATTTTGTACTTAATATAGACTTAACAGAAAGTGTAAGTGAAAGATTTTCCATTGTATCTTAGAACTACTACATTTTTCACATCTACAGTTTTTGAAAATGTTCATTTATCAAATTATAGGAATCTGCAATATTTGGTTCAACTGATAATAAGCTAAAAACATTCATTTACAGATGGCACTCTAGTATCATTTTTAAACAATATTATTATTCAAAATACTCAGTCAAAATCATAACTATCGCAATGAAAATAAATATGTAAAAGTTGAAAATTTATGTTTCTTTCTAACATTTAACGATAAAACAATATTCTATTTTATTTCCGAAACACGTGAAACTTTAAAAAATCAGTTGACCTTGTGTAATAATATACTATGTTTCATGACCTACATTGAAGCCCCAGTGAAAGTATTGTGCAACTCATTTCGTAATTTATAATGTAAAACAGATTTTCAGCATACATTTTTTCGTAATCTTGTTTCTGAATGATAATTTAATGCTATTAATTAACTCATTGCTATTAAAATCAAAGACTTATGTAAAAAAATCTCAGTAAAAAATATATTTTCATTAAATTTTGAATTATTTTTTTAAATTCAAATTTTTTCACAGATTCTATGGTATTCACTCAAAATATAAATGTTTTTTCGATAAGGAAATAGCGAAGCCGGTAAGTGTACAATTTCAATGTCAATCATGAACACGGGCACTGTTTTGAGCTAAATATAATGTCTGAATGTTAAGTGTAAGTGAAGTGGCCTAGAGACCTACATTACGAAAGTTCGACTTCTTTTCGGTGAAATAATATACAATACTCGGTCATAAGGCGGATTGTTAATAATATATGTTTTTTGTACTCCTTTGAGTACAAAAAAACAATTAAAACACTGAATCGTTGGTGGGATTTAGTGTCAAAATGCACGAAGAGCCTACAGGGATGAGTTTGAGCGTTCCTTGCTCTGTTGCCGCTTCTACGAGCCAACCGAAAGCAGGTGTAGGCAGTGACTCTGAGATGCCCGGGGCCCTTTCCTCAGACTCTTTGGTGTCTGATGTCGACAATTCCGAATTACCAATATACGAAGGAGGTTCATCTGGTATGTCACATGTTACAACATACTTTTACTTGTCACTTCTTTTTCAAACACGCATCCGACGATGACTGTGGCAATGTTTACTTTTTATACAAATTTTGCAGCGTACGAGTTGTCAAAAACATACTACGGTTTATACGTCAAATCTTCAAAGACTTTTCTATATAATATATACAATATTCTATGTATATATATTATGTATCATATTTCAAACATCGAAAACTGAATCAAAATATGAGTGTTGATTTTTTGGTTGCCTGCCTACCTCAATACGAAATATTGTTTTATAATATATTCTAGTATTTGAAATATTAATAATAATTATATACCATGTTAACACGCAATGAATCCAAAGTAAACACTGTGCTTATCATAAATATAAATGTATTATTGAGTAGCGAATGACATTTGGGCTCATATTATGCATAACATCGCTTCTAGCAAAACTGTTTGTTTTGTATTGACGTGTGTAATGTAACAAACGATATGTAAAAAATAATAACTCGTCTAGCCGCATAATAAGTATAAATTCTCTTTTGTGTGTAGGTATGTACCTGTATGGTTTTTATTATTTATAAGATGTAAATACATATATAGATAGTTATATAACAAGATATTTGTGTTCATATATGCAGGGCGGCAGATATGAAATAATGAATGAGGATTGATTCATTTATTGATTGATATTTTTTTTATAATTTACTAATTATAGCCTTTATCATCCAATTCTTAATTTATTTTTAATAACGCATTTATTTATTGATAAGGACTATAATTCGGTCATCAAATAAATAGGGTCAACCTCTACTCTACCCAGCAGTATTTATTTTAATTGCGATATTGGAATAGGAATTTGTGATGCCGTACTCCACAAGCTTATCCCGACTTAAAATCTAACTTGATAAAATAATATATATATATATGTATTGTAATTTTATTGAAAAATAATAAAAAATAGAGCAGTGCCAATAACCGACCAACTGTAAAGCCCTTTTTCATTGATGAATTTATAATTTAATTGACAATAAAAAATATTTTTTAAATAAAAATCGTAGCGATTTTTCTTGAGTATGCACATAAAATTAATACTTTCGTTGCATTAAAAATTGGTTAAGCAAATAGTGGACTTATCGTCTCTTTTAGTATATGAAATTTTCTACAATTAAAATTTACGTGACCAAATGTAGACAGTATTAAATAACATGCTTGCAAACTGCTCAAACACAGCTTTTTTTTTTTCGTTTTTTGCTTATGGGATGTATGTCATATTTTATCACATTTTTAGCTCAAAGCAGAAGTTAGAGTGGGCCGATTGTTTGATCCTCAAAATAATCGAAATATAGTCTTATGGTGAAGAAGGTTCAGGAAACGCTTTGGAGACGTCTACACTTGAAAATGTATGGCATTATCCAAGTGACTCTTTCTCAATAGTTTCAGTTTTCGAAGAAAAATAAACGTACCTAGCGACATATAAGAGAACTTGGCCGTTTGTAATTGGAATTATTTCTTTTTCAAAAATGTTTGGTTGACGTTAACGTTAATAGTTTTATCATCGTTTGTCGATGTTGCTTTGGATATCAAATTATTCTAAGAGAATTTGAGCTCACGTGCGTAAATTTTGTCGAAAATTACTCGCTTGAATATCTTTCTGCTCATTTTTTATTTTTGTAATATAACATGTAAGTGTGTAAAATAAATTGAAAAATAGAAATGTCGTATTAAGTTCCTGCAAATTTCCTTACCAGTGTTACCATTAAGCTACAGTATTCGCTAAATATTATGTATAAGAAAACACATCATCGGTTTTCAATTATCTTGATAATGATAGATGAAAAAGAAATGGTATGTATCTAGCAGACAATGCAGCTGAGCTGGTCATAATAAGTGCATCATATTCGATCTCGTTTGTCTATGAGCTCCAATCACTAATTCATAAATATTTTTCATTCTTTTATGTGTTTGAATTCAATGAAATGACTGTTTGTGATATTTGCATTCAACTCCAACCGTTCTGGTCCTAAAAATTACAAAATCAGTTAACTAATAGGTTTATAGAGTGATATCTCCTAAACGCAACCTTATATCACGGTGAAAAAAAATAGCAATGTATTTTAGTTCTACAAAACTATTTTTAAAAAATATAGTTGATAGCTATTTCGGCTCACGCCATCGTCAGAACTATGCTTAAACTAACATTCGCTTATCTATATATAGCTGTGTAGAAAAGGCACACAACACATCCTCTCTCCTATTCCAACGGCCTAGCTTGTTACTTTAACACAATGACACTAAATTTAAAAAAAATCTAAATGAAACAATAGGTGTCTATGACAATAAGTTTATATGTGGAACGGAAGTGGTCATTATGGAAGCAAATCAGACCACCTCTTTGTACAACGGCTGGACAAGTGGCGATACTATTATGTTAGTTTGTTAAGAATCCTTTGTGATAATTGGTGTCTATTGATTTCCAACTGTTCCAAAGCCGTCATTCTCCGACCCTTACTACAAAGATGCAAACATTTAGGCGCTGAGTTTGAATTTATATTATGTGATTCATTAATAACGTGATTAGCGAATTGTGAATCTGTTTTTTTACTGTTAAAAATAAATTTGTAGAACTAAAATCCATTGCTATTCTTTTTCACCGTGTTATACCAAGTATCTACCGACCAATAGTTCTACCAAGTGAATGCCAATTCAATCAAGCAACCTTATATGCTTACTCCATAAAAAATAGAGATCGAATGATTTATCAGTCAGTTCCCACAAAATAACTTATGTTGAGTTCCTCCGTTAGGGGTCTGTATGTCCCATATCATCGGTCAAAAATAAGTATTGAGCACGTTTCAGACTGGAAATACCAGGCCATTTTATTATTGTATAATGAAAAACTTATTCATGTTTTTTTATATATAAATAAATTTTGGCGTGTTTTCTCAATATCACTTTACCATGTCTTTCATTTTAAGGTGAGAATAGATAATTTTGACGTGATCCATCTGCTGGCCCGATCCAGATGTTTTAGTTATTTACTATTCTATCCACAAATTTTGCATTCACAATTGATTTTATTCACCACTTGTAAACCACAGCTCTAGTCTCATTATTATATATGTACTGAGATCGAATGCGATGCGCAATTCAAACGGTGATTCAAATGTATGATTGAATCGTAAGCGTCGTGCAAGATGATTTTAACCCTCAGCGTTGTGCTTTTGTCCTAATATGCAACACAGATACCCTCGCGAATGCTCGACTCTACACATCGTCGTATATTAATTTGAAATATCGCTAACTGAGACCGATTCTCTAATCCCATTCAAATAAAACACCTAACAGTTTTCGTAGCTTCCATTCAAATCTAAGTAATGTATCATCTAGATTCTATGTGCTATTAACTGATCAAAGTGGCAACGTAGCCGGTTCGTCGTTGCACTTAAATAATTATAACTTCTGCCTCTGTCTTTGTATCAACAGCGAATTCACGTTCTTGAGCGTCAGTATGGCATTCACACTGCTGTGATTCGCATTGATATCAGACTCAAATTAGAGCGAAAAAAATGCGGTTTTGTCTTGGCTCGTAAAGCAGGTAACGCAATCATACAGTCCGCAGAGCAGGGTTGCCAAAAACATCATAATAAATATACAAAATTGTTTATTATCATGCTATTTAACACGTACAATTTAGTTAGATGCGTATCGTGCTGCGCCGAGTAAAATACGACGTTTTGGATGTGTAGTACATCTTAAGAGTAGTCTATAACACTGCTTCCCAAACTGGGCCGACGATTTTCTACGGGGGACAAAATAAGTTGCCATTATTAGCTAGGAATTGAATGTCCAGTTGCCAAAGCATAAGGGTATATATTTTTCCTATGTGAATCCGCTTGCCTGTAACCGATTCGAGTCGTTTCCTATGTGTCAGTTCTATTGTATCCGTATCAAAACATACGGAAATGTACAAATTTTCAATAATTCCAATTTAAATATTAGCCAATGAAATAAGTGTTATTTAGAAGCCGATACTTTTGACTCAACACTGAAGATGTATGTACTGCGTAATATAACCCTTTACCGTAGCCTATCTATCAGCTGCGACAAATGCTACATACGTACCCAAAAGAATTCACTGTATGATTATACAAGGTGTATTATAAAAGAAAATCTATGTAGCAAACGGTTAATCGATCGAAAAAGTGTCATTTCAAATTAATATATTTTAGAGAACAGCAATAAGCTATCTCACACCAGCGTGAATACACGGGTGCCCACCTGCGGTTTTGTTTCAATAATGAAACCGTACTAGTGTTTCTTTGCGCTCTCAAATCGAGGCACCTACTTACGTAATTTATACTAAAAACTACCAAATCTTACCGCCTGCCTAACGACTCGTATTCATTTTTAATAACCCTTCAGAAATTACTAACTCTCGAATACCGCTGATGACTTTACTTTTTTAATCTCTTGCATTTATAAGTGTCTCTTCTTAACTCTTCACTCATTATCGAAGTGATAGCTGATCACGTGCCATCGTTTGCCGAGTGTAAGGAGTAATCCTGTTTTAATATTTTTTACCAATATACAATATTAGAAATCAAATGACTAAATATTTAGCAAGTTTCATAAAATCACCATTAAGCTCTAAATTAACAATAATTTCCCACATCATTCGCATGAAAAATAGCCAGTCGTTAAAATACGCCAGTTAAATTTAAAAAAAATATTATTTTCAATCTTTATCGTTTTTTATTTAATTTAACCTATATCATAAATCTTATGTGTGTCGAACCGGTAGTGTTAGGGTACAGATATCGGATACTTACCCAACATCGATAAATGTAACCGTGCTAGAGTACTAGGCCAAGTTCAGTTCAAGTTCAGGTTGGGGGAGGGGACTTTTCACAATTGAAATACGACCACTGCGAACACCGAAAACTCTTGCTTGAAAGGGAAGGGGTGAAAGCTCTCCGCGTCGGCGTAGAAGAGGGATGCAAAACCATCGTTCCATAATATACAATGGATTGTATTATTTACGCCTCGACTCGATACAAAATTTTCATGCCACAATTATACATTAATATTTTGAGTAATAATATTAAAATATATTCCATCACAGAATACTTAGATGAGTAGTTCAGTTTTGTTTTTTTTTTTTAATAGAGTATAGACCAAACTTATGGAAGTGCTTGACCTGTACCGAGAAATCACCCCTAACAGTACTTATGACTGTTCGAGAAATAAAAACGATGAAAAATTATACCCTGTCGAAATATTTTATATCATTGTGAAATATTTAATTGTATAATTTACCGTTGATACACATTTATTCAATTCGTAAGCAGTGTGTGAGACCATAGCGATTAATTCAATTGACGTAGATATGTGTTTTTTTTTTTGTTTGTCAATCAATCAACCAATTTTTCTCAGAAAGTGAATGATAGGCATAATAGGAAAATGGAGATTATCAGACACCGAGTTCGGCGAATAAGACTTGTTTATGAAGTTATTGATATTTTTAATATGCGAAATATAAAATGGGACTCAAAGATACGAAAGCATAACAATACAATATTTTACATGCAATCAATCGTCATTTTTAACTGTTTCGAAATGAAACAGTTCAATAGAGAATACTTACGTTTTTCTTTAACACGACATCATTAAAAAAGGTTTGTTCATAATTACATGACACTAAAAAATAAATAATAGATCGTAATATTTTAAACATCCTTGCGTTTCTGAATCGATAAGACATGCACTCCGTGCATGCTAAATTTAGTTTGTATCTAAAGCTACTGATTTCTTACATTTTTATACTTGTATTTTGTGTGATTTTGAGTTATGTTTTTTGAGTCGGTCATCTTTGGAACTTTTGAATTTTGTTTGGAACGTGTGTTCCATGCAAAAAGATTATCGGGTGTATTTAGATATAAATGAATGAATAAATTCATTCTCTTTTTATGAAAATGTACGTTTTGATAATCTAATTCAACTCGAGTAAGAGTGATTTTTATTTATGTGCGGCGTTTGCAAACATTATTTTTTGTAAGTATTAAACATTAGTTTTATTGACAGGAGGCTTAATTTCGTTTTCATCATTTGCCTGGATCGTAAAATTTTAATTTACCCTTGTTTTTATTGTAACTCTATTTCGGCGATTTATTTTTCAAACATTTTCCGTTTGAAATTTCCGGCATCGTTTGAAGTATTGCGTGAATGTTCACGACGCCTGTACGAAAATCAGCGCCAGGCGTCGCGACCTACCTGAACTCCATGCCAAGAGAGGGCGAACGCGTACAGATGTTCACGTTTCTACGTTAGGCGCCGCCGTCCGGCGCATGTGCGGAAGCCGGAAACACCGTTTCGCACTATACGACATGCGCAACGCGGACCTTGTTGCACATTCCGATGACGCATGCTCGTTGACCCAATTAACATATATCAACCTATTTAAAATGCATGAGAAACACGTTTATTGCTTCTAATTGGGCAAGAATAATTATCTTTGATATTTAGAAGTATAAGTGTTACTGTAATTACTGCCTATCTAATCAGCTTTTTCTATCTATATTCTAACTGAAATGTATTTAACACTTTTAACACTTTTTAAGACTTTCTTTTGGCTAATGTAGAGAATCATTGTAGAAAATGACACAAAAGTCATTCAATTTTTAATAGCATTACGCTCGTGACACATGCATTGTAAGAACGATATGAGAATTACGTAAGCGATTTGTATAATTGAATTTGTATGCATACTATATATGTATGCTTCTTATTTATATCACTTCCTTGCGAATTTCTATAAAGATAGTTATATTGGGTTTGATATCAGAACTTTTTCATTGTGCTTAAATCTTATGACGTAGTAAAAAAAAAAGAACTTATGAAGCATAGCATAATAATTTTCATATTGAGGTCACTTTTTCAAAGTTTTTTAGATAGCCTCATATCATTGTTAATATGCTACTGTAGGCAAAAAGATCTTGCAAGTTATTTTTTATTAAACAACATATGAAGCATGTTTACAAACTGCTTGGCATCGGGAAGCTACATCCCGATGCAGCTCATCAATGGAATAAAATTCTCGCATAGTGATGCACAACAGGTCTACTCTAGAACGCCCATTATGCAGTGGCGTTCTTGCATCAACTATCAACTCGATAATATGTGCATTTTTATCAGCACACGGCACAGCAGAAAGGTTGAATCAAACTAAATGATCGTGGAAATATTTTGGGTAGTCTACGATCAGCGATTCTCAAATGCCACGATTGGAGATAAAACTTTTTAACGGCTTTTTTCGAGGAATAGAGTAGCGATTTTTTGTTTCGTCCATATGGGAAACCTCGTGCACCGTATAATTAATGTATCAATGTATTTATTTTGAATCGTTCAAAGTATATACACTTCCACATGCTATTTCGCTCACGATTCAGGTTCCTTTTTTCGGTATACTATCACACGGATAAAATTACTGACACATATTAAACTGTTTGCATTGCTTATATACAAGAAGAACAACGCCGAATCAAAATACGGTTCCCTTAGGCTAAGAGCTAAATATGCCTGAAATAATTTTAATAACTAGTAATTAGATTTTAATGACAATCAATTTTAGATGTAATAATTATATAGAAAATATGTAAGCAGCTAATTACTGTGTGATGAAAGTTTTTTTTTCTTTTGCAATAATCAAATGACTGCATTTAATAAAGGGACTTTAACGACTGTTTGGAATATTCTATGGCTGATTTTGTCATTTATATGTATCCGTGTTATAGAATGCCGAAAAGCGAATCCCTGGTCGTGAATGACAAAAAAATTCTGATTTTAAACCAATTAAGGTTGTTATTTCAATTCCGTTAAGTACCCGCAGTTGGTTCCGCAGAACATATGCATGTTCTCACATTCGAACAATAAAAAGGCTAAAAAATGGGAGCTCTTCTCGATAGTGGTCTCCAATGCTGTGTACGATCGATCAATATTTTTCCCGACTGCAATTGTTTCAGTATACAACTGATACGGGTCAAAATATTATACATGATCTAACCTATTAACGTGAAATCTGTCTCGATCGCCATCCCTCAGAAAATCCAATGCTTACCAACTTCCATTCAATGATATCAATGTACTAATCTAAATTAGTTACATACTAATAAAATATTTATCACATGCTTTTTGTCCATGAAGTACACCCCTGCAATTTGTATACGTAACTGATGACCTACTGACCTACATAAACATCGGCATCTGTCGGGATGCGCATGCGCCGAACACCACATACGCCAACTAAACATTGTTACCCATAGGGTTGCGAGATAATTACTCAAACCTAATAAAACACCGCTTGTTAGCTGTTACAGATCTTCTCATGCAACTTAATATTCTTTGGTGGTTGAGCAATTGGCAACATTTCAGTACTTGCATGTTACATCCGAAACTGATATCAGTATCTCACATATGTTTTTATTATTACAAAATCTACAGAAGCCTGATACACTTTGATGTCCCAATGATAAAATATAGAACTTGCACGCTAGTTGATGTATAAAATTTGGTTCATTCATACATTCCCTCACTCCCTCTACCATCTGCATCTCAATAATAATAAAAAATGTACATAAAACTGAAATTTGTGATTCCACATGTTTTGACATCAACGACCGGGGTTTCGCCTTTCGGCATTCTATCACACCTATGCAACAAAACTGACTCACAATAAACAGTTAGCATCGTCTATATACCAAAGGTATTAATTAAAAGAAAACATAGGCCCCATGGCAAGAACTAAATGACAGCTAAAACAAATTTAATAATTTTGAAAACATGTGATATCGTACAAAGTTTTAACAATTCAAATTTAATATTGAAATTCCATCATGCACCTTCAGTCGATATTATAAATTACATAAAACTCACTTCAATTATTTACTAATTCATAAATCATGTAATCGTAAGATACCTTGCTTTTTTTCCAACCTAGTAAGCAATACTCCTTTGTTTAGCTTTTATTACGATGTCCGGTATTTATTTTTATTCCAATAGATTGATACAAATCTAAAAATAATAATACTTTCTTCATCATATCGTTGAAAAAAGTTCCATTGTGCGTAAAATAAACATAGAGTTTTATTGTTACTACTATTTACGCCTGTGTGTGTGGGTGTTATTCAGGAGAAACGATTTTGATTGTTTTCGAATAATACAATTTGCTTTATTTATTGTTGCGTAATGTTGAAACATTACGCAATCCCACATGTTTCGGCTTTCGCATTTTCAGGAATTCTATCATACGTAATAGAACTGATGTATAATAAATAGTAAATTTATATTAAGTTTCAACAATTCCTATGTTGTATTGGTATTCCATTCGGCACTCACAGTCGATATCGTAATTTGTAATTAAATAATCATTTATAAACTTGTCGTCCCCCTCGTTGTTCGTCAATCGAAAAACGGTGAATGATTATGTTACAATCCGGTTTTCAGGACGTTCAAAACCAGCCGGAGTGTAGAGTTCGTCCGATTTTTGCTTACATATCTTTTAATTTATGTTTCAGTCAATGAATACAGCCAAATGGCATATTCGTCGAATTTATTGGTAAAAAACACGCTGAGCTTTCTTTAAACAATGTAGTGCAATCACTTTTAAGGTGCTTACTGTCACTTCATGCTGGAAAGGTATGATATTTTAAATAATCAAAACACATTTTTAGCATTTATTTCCACAATATATTATTTAACTAGGACCAGTTTCACTCATCGCGAGTATTATCAACTGATAGAATGTAATTTACAAGCAAGTTTATGTGTACAGCATTTTTGAGTTAAGGTAGCAAGTACACAAATCCATGGGCTCAAGAACTACGATACATTTTACAGAAAATCATATAATTTTAATACAAATCATGTAAATTAATTTAAAAGAAAAATGTTGACAATCACTCAAAAAATATATTGTGGAAAAAAAGTACTAAAAAATGTGTTTTTGATATTAAAAATTTAGTGTAAGGTAAACTCATAGTGTTAAGTTTTTAGACCTCTACAACCCTGAAGAACGCTGAAAATATTTCTTGATGAATGAGTAATAAACACCAATGTGGGTTTTCTACATATGTAAATTAAATTCATTATGGAGTGGCGCCGCCGTTTTATATATAATAGATTCCAGCTATCCATGTTTGATATTATACATATGTAAAACGACTCTCGCATTATTTATTTTATCTCATAGCCTTATAAAATGTAGGTTTCCTTATCCTTCGGGCCAAGAATATGAGGAGTAAAATCGATTCTTTTTATTAGTATTGCGTTATGGAAGGCGGCCGTGTAACAACGGCTGCATACACATAACGGGTGAAGGTGGGACAACCAACTATATATATCCTTAATTGCAATATTATTTAATATTTCATTTAAATTTTAAAACATAGGATCTTACGGATAAATCCCCAGTTGTAATAGTCAAATCATTGTAGGGCCCATATCAAAGAAACGATTTTTATCTGCGTTTGCTTGGTTAACGTATATAAGTTATTTTCAGTTATTTTTAAACCGCGTAAGATATTCATAGGAGAAAGATAAATTTTACGAAAACTAAACACTCTATTTGGACTAAATATTATATTCAACATACATTTCCAAGTGTTTTATCACTCACGATCCGGGCTTCGCATTTCGGCATCTATAGTCATTCTACCGAACGCATGCAATAGAACTGACGTACAATGAAAGGTTTGCATCGGTTACTGTGTTTAAATTTATATTATTTCTATAAAGCTACCGCCGAATCCATCGAAAGTTATTTGTTCACTTTGACAGTCACTTAGTGAATGAATGGTATGTTTAAATAATAAAACACAATGTTTCATATTATTTCCACAATAAATTTATCCACGATAAAAATAGTACTAAATATTGTGTATAATAAATAAATAATTGTGTAAATTTATATATATGGAAATGGATGGATCTCAGTGGTCATTTTTATTTATTGTCTTATAAAAAAATATTAATTGTTCGTGTTTTTAATGTCCATGTATGCTTTGCTACACAGTATTTGCTTACATTTCAATTGTCGGTGTCCAAATTGTTAAAGAGTATAATTGTATTGATGGCTTCTCACTCAACGATTTTATGAATTGATGTTGCGTTGATTCAATTTCCCTATATTCACGTCTTATTAATTATCTCTCGAGCAAGTATTCTTTTCATTGCGAGTTTACAAGTCGAAAAAGTTCCGAAATCTTCTTTATTACCATTTTTTCTGCTATCAAAGGTTACGTGGGACTCGATCTTCGACGATCACTCAAAATATTAACTGAGTGAATACCGCATAACGATGTTTTTTCTCACTGATGTTGCAATACTACTTTTCTAGCGATAACTGCGCATAATTTTCCGGCAGATACGTACGACTGCATGCGAACTTTCGGTGGAAAACTGTAGGATAAATTTTTCAAATTGCTCCCATGAAAAGAGTGATTGTTTTCTTTGTTGTGAGAATGGTCATTATTTTTTTTCCGCACATCAATGTCCTGTTATATAGACCGCCTGATATGACTCCGTGTTATTTGGTTTGAATCTCTGATTCGTGACTATCGGGTGCATATTGTTCCGAGTATAGAGATGTCGCTGTGTTAATTCTACATCCAGGAAAATTCTTCAATTAATTTTCCATCAAACTATAAACTTTTGGCTCGATTAACAGTCCGACGTTCAATGCAGTTTATTGTGGCGAAGACATTGTATTAACCCTTTGCACTCGAATGCCGCCATACAGGCGGCATTTTAAATTTATCGTATTACTCAGATGCCATCCGGATCTTTATAAAGTCATTTTTAGTATACTTTTAGCATTTTATATATGTAGATTTCAACTAGATCACAATAATAGATCATTAGGGAGTAATTCTCTGATAAAAAGGATAGCCAAAGATAGTCGGCTTGCGTAATATCAATAAATGTCGTCATCGAAATGCATGGTGGATCCCGAGTGCGTACTTCAACTGTTCCTACAGAAGACCGTCTTGCAGATAAATTACATATATTACGTTCAGGAACTAACAAGGACTGTACAGTATGTTCAAATAGAAAAACTTCTGACGGGAGATCGGAAACACGGCTGTTTTGCGAGACCTGCGTAAATAAGCCAGGATTACATGTTGGCGATTGCATTGTGAAATACCATAAAATGAAGAATTACAAATACAATAAAAATATGTACATTAGATTCATTATGTATCTATCTACAGAAGAAATTAAAAAAAAAAATTTTTTTAATTTTATACACATATTTTTTTATTACTTTGATTCATGTAGCGAATACGATTTTCGCAAAAAAACGCCTCGAGTTGCTGGTAGGCACATACGAAAAAGTGCACGAGTGCAAAAGGTTAAGAAAATGCCAAAGTGTTTATTTGTCTTTGTGTTCTTTGAAAAATGAACGTAGGCGACTTTTTTCATTTGTTGACACCTCTAACACACATGTATTATTAGTTTTCGCGTAATCATATAATAAATGAATGTTTTCCTTTATATTTTTTATTATTTGTGATGTTTTATCACCGGTATCTTGGATGGATTGGGCAGTATCTTTGTGAATGTTCACTTTTCATACATACGTTTCGCCTTTTTGAGAAGCAATTTTGATGAAACTGTACCTTAACCCTGTGAATGCTAACCTCTCAACTGCTGAGAAGATTAATTGCAGTGTGTTGAGAGTTGAAATATATATCCATTAACAATATCAAAACTCACTTACACGTTATTTTTTGTGTTGAAATATAGCCTTATTTGTCCTGATAATCTCAGTAAGTTTGGTCATCAACAATAATTCCGCTGAAATATTTTTTTAAATAATCGGTGATAGAATTTCGTTTATTTGGCACAGCACGGAATGGTTTTAGGTTATTCATTACATAAGGTAAACATTGATTGAATGGGGTTGAAATATTCCTTGTTTACTGGAAGGAGGGAGGGGGATATAATGAAACAATAATTATAATTTATTAAAAAAATATTTGAAAACGATTACAATTAAATAACAGTTAATATAGTTGACACATACCCTATCTAGTAACACACTAGGTGGAATATTAAAAAAAAATCAGCTGTTTATTGCCATGTTTACTAGTGGCTACACTCGAGTAGACCGATGCAGTAAATGCTTATTTCCTTCGGGCTGAGCGGCACGATTTTTGTATCTCTGAAGCAGTATGTGTAAATAACATAAACATGTTAGGCGTATTTTTGACAATGACGTGAAACCGATACCGAAGTGTCAACTAAATATTTTTCTCATAGTGATTTTCATATCATATCATAGTGATTTTCATCAGTTGATAATGCTCGCGATGAGCGAAACCGGTCCTGATCAAAAAAAAAAAATATTTTTCTATTTTGATCTTTTCTCTATCGAAGATATTTAATCATGGCGCCAACTTTATCAACGATAATACACAATCTTCATCATTATTTTAACAATAAAACTATATATTATAACTATACTCTATCAACCATCACAGCAGTAGCGAAGTTAGCATTCAGTGGATTGACGATCGCATGAAATGGAGACAATGAAAATCTCAGATTTCCGTACTGTTGGATACAAATCCACAAATCGATTGAAATATCAATCAAAATAATGATTTTGAATTGTTTAGCATCAAACGAAGCATCATCCTACATCGAGGTCTATACCTTTAACCGTTAACATTATTCTTTCTATCGATGTTATTCATTGAATTTCTAAAGATGACATATTTCCTGTTTACATACTTTCGTGTGATATAGACTAATCCTGATTATTTTTTCACCCATAAGGTTTTACGACGAAAAATCTTTTCCTGGCTTCGAAATCGCCCAATCGCTACGGCAATCACCTTCGTATATTATTGTTGTCCCTACATATTAGCCACGGTGTTTTTTTCACACTCGTTCGAATTCACAATGCTTTATTATTTGCATCCCTCAACGATAATTTCATTTGGTTCATAATGTAATGCAATCATGCGTAATTTCCACAAAGGCCCTATAGATAATCTGTCAATTCAAATTTAATGCCGTGCTTGTCGATTCGTGATAAACAAACATGTTTCTGGTGTTTATTACCCAAATCAACGTCACTAAACTCAGTCAGTGTGTGTTTACTACATTATTCTTTAAATATTCAAGTATACATTCAAGTATTCTAGTAAATACGGATGAGCGTCACCATTATTTAGGGGAGAAAACTTTACAGATCGAAATGCTGCAATCAAGAAACTTACTATGACTTATTTTGGACCGTATGACGCACCTCGAATCGGGATGATTTTTAGAAATTAATATAACATGTATATGAATTGTAAATATTATCAAACGAATTCGATTTTGCCTCGTAAAATGACTTAGTCCGAGGTATACGGCACTTAGCAAGGGCTTTCAAATATAATTGAAATAACTACACTCTCAGCGCCCGCATCGGTGATATGTAACCGATCGAATCATCATCCATTAGCGTCATATGTATCGCGGCCCTAGAAAAAAATACCGTGTCATATGTAGGAAATGGGCTATTAAAAGTTATTCATAAATGCATTTTTTTAAATGAAATCTTATTTTATGCTGTACGCATTCTGAAAATTTCGATGTTTTTATTATATAATTAATTGACTGAGTAAAATACAGAAGACAAAAACGTTTCCTTTTTTTATCTCTTCATTTGTGACGCTGGCGCAGTACTTACAATAAGAATACGTCTATCTAATGTCACAATGTATGACATTTCTTAAATTTACAACGCTCATAAATAATAAACACATTTGTCTTACTGTAGTGTATTCAAATAATAAAAAACAATATTTAGTACTGTTTCCCCAATGTAATATTATTGTTAGGAGCGATTTCGGTCATCGCAAGTATTATCAAAACAACTTTGATCCTAACTGAATTTATTAAATATAGACTTGAAATATTATTATATTTTAAATAATAAAAACACATTTTTAGTACTTATTTCCACAATATATTTTTTGATCAGGACCGATTTCGCTCATCGCGAGCATTATCAACTGTTAGTTGATAATGCTCTTCATAAGCGAAATCGGTCCTGATCAAAAAATATATTGTGGAAATAAGTACTAAAAAAATGTGTTTTTATTATTTAAAATATCATGCCTTTCCATCATGAAGTGACAGTTAACACATTAAAAGATATTATTATATGTTAAAGTAACTTCTTAAAATTTTAAATAACTTTTTTTAGAAACAATCTCGTATATATTAATCTGTGCAAAAGAAATTAAAAAGTATTAATATAGTTACTTCTATAGCTGATGAAGGATGAACAATAGCTTAAGATCGGTTTATAATACTTATTAATATAGTTACTTAATACTAATTAATGTATTTACTTCTAAAGCTGATGTAGGATGAACAATAGCTTAGGATCAGATCATCATACTCGCAATGAGAGAAATCGCCCATATTTTATTGTTAAACTGGTACAAAATATTTTATTTCATTATTTAAATACCCAACCAATAAGTAACAGTCATCACCTTCATAGTGATTATCGCTGTGCTGTATTTCTTTCTGGGTGTGCAGAATATACTTCTGTTGAATTTACTCATCCAAGAACAATAAAAAAAGGTAACCGGCTTGCGATTTTTCCCACCGTATACTAAGTCGGAAGTAACGATGCCTGATGCATTATGAATGCTAACCTAGTTTGATTGAAGTGACATATCGGAAATCGTTATATCCGTAATTCTGCAGAAAAAAATCGCAGGCGAGCTCATATTTATGAGTATTATTTACTGGGGTTCGTTCATGGAAAAATATCGTAGGAAATAAATTCTATCATATTCTTTTTTTTTATTTATTTCTAAGAAGAATTGCTTATAATGAAAGATGTCCTGCGGATTAAATAAATTAATGCAAGGAATATGTACGGTACAGCTTCGTTCATTATTTTTGTTTTGTGCAATTTTTCGCTTATAATTCTTAAAGCCATTTGACAAATATCGTTTAATTTTAGGCATTACGAGCTTTACATATTTTGTCATAACTCTACAAAAAGTATCCATTAAATATTGCACGGTTTTCTTAATACTCAGAATGAATAACAAAGACCTATTAAAATATCTAATCTTCATCTAGCGTAGTAATCGAGGCGAGTGTTTTTATCGTAGTACATCTGTGAATTACTGCATTTTGTATCGGTGAAGTCGCTTGCTCTAAATAGCTAGAAATAAACCGTCACGAATGGCATTTTTCGTCGAGAATTCACTTCCATATTGTTGTTAATAAATTTCCTGGCCGCGGCAATTTTATACAGATGAATATTACCCAATGTCTGCTCTAATCCGATTATGCATTTGGTAGCGATTACACTGAAAGATACTATCGATAGTAATTTTTATTACTCACTATGGATACATAAAGGTGCCCTGCTCTCCCTCGACCGCAGCTTACATAATATACGATAACGCTATTTCATGAACGAATCGACTTCATTCGTCTAAAAAATACATAAGTTATATTTTTCTCGTCGTTTCAATTCATACAAGATGTTAGAATCGACTTAAAATAGCAAATAAACATCGTTTAAATTAATATTATGTGATTATCTTACTTCGCATAATTTTTAAGTTATTGTCGAAACAGTTATTTATTTAAAATATTCCAAATTTATTATTTGAGAAACAAAAACGGGAAAACTCTTTGAACTGTGGCCGTTGCCATAGAAATATCGTAGTACCATAATCTCAATCACCTCTCCGCAAATACGATGGATTTTTTAGGTTAGTTTGTTTTTTAAAATAAAGTGACAGTTAACATCTTAAAAATGATTAATTACATTCAATTTGATAACGACAGTTTTACAAAAAATATTTTTACATATTTTCGATGGATTTGGCGGTATCTTGGTCGAAGTTAATTATTAATATTGAATTAAACTTGACAACTTTTATTATCCACTTGATGTGTTATAAAATGTTTTTTTATTACTAAAGTAAACAATGCTTTTAATTGGAAACATGAAAATGAGAAGTGGGATGGGACTATTTTCTTTTACTGGACGTGGGAGGAGTATTACACACAAATAATAAAAGTACAAATATCACAACAAATTTCATTACTGGTGATGGAAACCCCAACGGAAATAAATTTTATACTCATTAGCCATCCGTTCTCCGTAAATATTTATTATTCACTCATAATTGATTATTATAAATGGTTTTATTATATATCGACTGAAGGTGCTTGATTAAATTTCAATATCAAATTTGAATTATTGAAACTTTGTATAATTCCACATGTTTTTTCATTAACGACTCGGGTTTCGTCTTTCGTCATCTTCAGGCATTCTGTCACACAGATCAACAACAGAACTGACGATTCTTCATTATTTATTTTTTTCTTTATAATTCTATCGGTGGAGGAGTCCTCGTGATTATATTTATTGAAATTGTAATCAATTTCAATACAACTATAAAAGAACTCTGAAAAATTATTGCGTTTATACGTTCGTTTATTTTAATATTAAAATTTCTACCTGTCTATTTCTACCCTTAACAGTTCTTATTGCTAGTTGTCAACTTTTCTAACGACCCTTTGTTTAGAAAATAACAACTGAGTATTTAAAATGCGAATGTCATTTGACTATTCTTTCAGACTCATGTTTTTAATGGACATGTGTATATATTAGCGTTGAAGTTAGGAACTTTTAAGTGACGCCTTAATTTAATATTCATCATAGTCTTGTCAGTTCTTCGTCTTTTAATCATATCTGTTACCGGACTTGATTGCCACCTGTCATTTGCAAGGTTTTCGTTAACCAGAAAAATAATTAATATTTCGTACGATTACTTTCGAAACAAGTAATTCCGCGTTTCTCATTTATTGATCCGGGGAACCACGTATTTCCGAAAGATACCAGTAAGAATATTTGAACTTACTAAATTTTATTTCAACATTAAAAATCTCTCTTTTAATGATAGTGTCAACAAAATATCAATCATCGCCTTTATTTACTGTGATGATGTTTGTTGCTTATCAATAATTTTGTCACATAACAACTGGTCTTTAGGGCATTTATAATTTTTAGCGTTTTTTGTTGTATTTTAAATATCAAATTATTCTATTTATTTCGCATCGATTTTTGGCATCAATACCATATATGTAATTATCAATTTTAATACATTTAAAATATATTGAAATATTTAAATTGATTACAATGACAAAAAAAATATTTATCAATGCATTGCGCATTCGTTTGTTCCGTTTACTGGACATTTTATAATAGCAAAAGGTTTATATTAAATTATTATGACAGCATTATCCAATTTTCTTAACATTTAATAGTTATTTACTCTCACCCTTCAATGTATTGAGCCTCTATTAACTACGTAAGTGATATCCTTTCATCAAAATATCAACGTCTTTACCAGTATACTTAAATAAGGTAATATTTGAAATCAAACAAACTAATTTTAACGATGAGTACAACTTGTCTCTTGTAAACATGTTTATTACAGAAAAAAGAAACGTTTTATTATGAGAACGTGTCTGACGATATAGACAATACTATATTATGTCGTAGAATCAATTATTTATGGGACGCGTCTCACCGATAGTGGTATACCAATTTTCTATTGCTAAAGCTCGTTAGGAATATTGTTGGCATTTATAGATTATAATGTGATGACTGCTAGCACTTCTTTGCGGAAAAAAACGCGTGTATTTTATATATCAGAGTGTGAAAATTTATCAGCATTACGATAAAAATATATATGTCGACTTTTGCCAACCATTTATTTTTGCGGAATCACTTTTTCGACGTGGATGGAGGTGTTAAAATATTAAATTAATTCATATAAATCAACGTAGCTAAAAAGTCTCAAGTAGTAAAATAATAACCTAATGAAGTCTATAATTTACGTGAATAAGTTCAAATATTGAACATTTGAAATATTATCATTTCAGCTTGTAATCAATGAATCAGCACGTAAAAATTATTACATTTTAATGTTAATTGATTTTTGCAGCCACATCCAGTTGCAAGTTCCTACATCTTGTAATTTTTGTGAGGCTATTTTTTAAAATGAAATTAATCTCACTATTAAAATTAGATATTACACCCTCTGACTGCTAAATTCTTAACTTTTGAGACGGCTGATTCCAGTGTGTTGTTAGGTACTCTAAAATAATTCTGTGAACAGTGTCAAAACTTTTGGGCACCAACTAATATTTGTGTTTAAATAAAGCCTGATTTTCGCTGATAATCACGATAAATTTGTTTAGCAGCAATACTGCTGAAATCATTTTTAATACAATTAGTGTCGGCATGTTCTTTACGAGGCTCACCAGAAATGGTTTATAATTATTCAGATGTCGATTTAGATCATAAACTTGTTGATTTTACTTTTTTATTAATTCGTCTTATAAATTAACGAGATCAAGTTTTACGGTCAGTTTTAAGAGTTGTTGAGTAAAAAATATTAGTGAGTTACAATTTTTTTTTTCAATACAAATTTGACGCAAGTAATTAATTGTTTGGTAATGGCGTGAGGTATACTATTTCCATGTTTCCGTAGCAATATAATTACACAATTCGACCTAAATATGTCGCCGGTTCGTAGCGTATAATTTTTCCTGAAATTGAATTGACATCCTCTGCATCAGGGACCTGATTCAGAATGGCAAAATAATAGAGCACCGACGATCTTTTGTATTAGAATGCAATTACTGTAACATCAGACTCTGTCCAAGTCTGCTATAATTTAGTCTCACGGACTCGTCTTGTATTATTTTTTCTAGCCTTTTTTAGGTAACGTCTACAATTTTATTTCTTCACTGAATTTTTCTCGCTTTTGTCTATATTTACTTATTTATTGAAATTAGGGATTGCAATTTACCGTCAAATTTCAATAACCGATAAACGGTAAATAATTTCACAAATCAACGGTTTATTTACCGGGTCATTTACCGAAAAAAGTAGACGTGGATTACATCAATAACGTATAACTGTGCGTGGCTACTTTAACTAAAAATGGTATCCTGAGTTGATACATAAATAATTTTAAATAAATTTCAGGTGAATAGTAATGTAATAAAATGTATTTTTTTTTAAATAAATCAGAAAAATTATTATTTGCAATACAAAGATTGATTAATTTAAATTACAACTATGTAATATTTGGTTTACCTGCCTGTAAGAAGTTTATACGCTAAACTATTAGTTAATCCATTTACTTATTGATGTAGTGTCTTTCGAAAGTTTATTATTCAATTTCTTCTTTAAATACTTTACTGCAATGTAATATTTTTTAAAACAAAAGTAATATAGTAGTATAGTAAAGTAGTAATATAGTAAAAAGTAATATATATCAATATATACCTGAATACGAATTTGCTTCGCTATCTATCCCATAAAAACTAGAATCAGCTGCAGCCTGCAGTGGGCATCACGGTGACCGCGATTGCGATGACAAATGACATGTAACAAACTTTTTATCAACGTCGCCGGAGTTGAAAAAAAGCTTCTCACTCCTTCATGCATATATCATAATAAAAATTCGGTATAATCTGCCTGTACCTGGCATTAATTCGCGATATAAACATTTCCGGTAAAAACCGATAAATTGAAAATAATTACCTGGTGCATAACTAATATTTTCACCAAATTCATGTCCATACATGTAATTGTCAATTTGGCCTTAATGCACACATGCTCAGAAATTCGATTTTTCATATAGTAATCTGATGTGTTTAGAAAAGCTGCCTAAAGACATCGAATATTTTATTTCAGAATATTTCTCCTTCTCGAATACATTATTTTCTACGTAAATAATCTAATATAATAATCAAAAAGTCAAATTATTAGAAACTACACTAAATCTACAAAAGGGCACATCTACTATGAACGTTTATGATATAAAAACACCGAGTGTGGATTTATTATAAAAAAAATAATTGGTTCTCAATAAATACTTCATAGATTTTCATTTAACGTCCGCCGCGGTCTCTTTTTGGTGAAAATGCCATGTACTTAATGGAACACTCATTCACTCGCTTCATTTATTTATCAAGGTATTGTATTCAAACGAATGCCACGAAACCAGCTGAAAATTATAGGCGTTTGCGTATCAATTCGCCGTAATAGAGACATCATATTCTTGATAAATAAAATTGTAATTTATACCATGGAAAACTAGTTATTTTCGGAAATGAATTAACTACAAATAAAATTGTCTTCTTTTCTTTTTACCCAAGAACTTATTCAGTTGCATTCAAAATATTTCCATTTTCATTCCAAGTGGTAGACTGAACCAACAAGCATTTATCTTGCAAACTTGTAACTACGTCATACGTGTGAATTTTAATTAAAAATACACCACCGCAGCGATCCACTACAGAATACCAAAAATATGACATAAGAATCTTTAAAATTTGTGTTTGCTGTTCTATATGTCACTCGCGATCAGGATTTCTTCTTTCAGCATTCTATCACGCGGATGCGATAACATTGACAGCCATTCGATATTTTTCAACACTTATATACTACACAAATTCCGTATATGAATATATAAACCCCACAGTATTATTCCCTTGATTATAATGACAATTACATATAAAAAAATCCATTCTTTAACCAATCCAGCCTGATTGTTTTGTGATGAGAGGATTTTTATCATAATGAAATCCCATTTTTACCCGGAACGTGAGTGACAAAACATGTTAAATTTTACCCAATTTCCAACATGTTAATTTGACGTTGAAATTCCTCCAATAATGTGTTTGGGTAATAATAAATTGGTTTTAGTGAAATCTTTCAATGTAGTGGAATTATGAGTATCATAGTCTCATGCGAAGAAAATATGAAAATATTGATTTTACCTTTTCAAACATAGTTATACCTTGACGTCGTTCATGTCTATTACTTATTGTAAAAATATTAAATTTTTAATCATACCGTCAGCTTTCCACTGAATAACCCCATAACTAACTAGATGGCGCAAGGCAGTAATGCGATTTATTGATCCGCGATAGCGTGCATTTGCTACCCCCTGCGTTCACATCAATAATTCAGTTATCCGATATCGAGGTCACATATTACGAGTCTTGTGTGAAATTGGATAGCTATTTCAATACTCTTAACAAACCCACATACCACCCTCACCCGATTTAAACAGGTAGGAATTGCACAAGCGAAATTAATGCATGCCCCGCTGACAATTTGTTATCCCATGACGATTCGCCTTTCCTTAGAATACGTAATTATTGAATTCGATGGTAATCGAATGCCAACTCTGAACACGTATTGCTTTTGAATAATAATTATTATTATTATTATAAAATGGCGCTAGGGGCCGTTCAGGTCCATGGCCGACTGCACAACCTCTCTCCAGGCATCTCTGTCGAGCGCTCTTTCTCTCCAGTTGACTATCCCCAGCCTCTCAACATCCTTTTGAATGTTATCCGCCCATCTCCGTCGAGGGCGACCGAGAGGTCGGGTGCCAGCTGGTGTTCCTTCATAAGTCTTATGGAGAGCTCTAGACTTCTCAGATAGTACAACGTGACCCGCCCATCTGAGCCTTCTCGATCTCAAGACATTAATGATTCTTGGTTTGTATCGGTCGAAGAGCTCAGCGTTCGTACGAATGCGCCACTGGTGGTTTTCATTAACGGGTCCAAGTATTCTCCGGAGGATTCTGTTTTCAAATACTTGGAGGGCCTTTTCTTGTTTTTCTGTTAAACCCCAGGTTTCACATCCATACATGACTATCGGCTTAATGATCACGTTGTACACCCGGCACTTGGTTTTGATGGACAGCATTTTGGACCTAAACAGACTATTTAGCGCGAAGTACGCTGCATTTCCACTTCTCAGTCGGTCAGCAAGCTCCAAAGTCATCTCATTTCTAGAGGAAATATTAGAGCCCAAGTACTTGAAAAGAGAGGTTCTCTCGGACGAGGAGTTTCTTATTACAATGTCTCCAGAGGGTTCGTTGCCTCTTGTCATTTTCAAATACTTAGTCTTTCCCACATTTACTCGTAGGTTTGAATAATAATATAATTGTTTAATATTTTTATCTGTCCTAAAATCAGTATTTAAGTATTCTTTCAAGCATAAATTGTAATAAATTTTAATGAAGAAGAATATAATGAAACAGGTAACTCCCTTATTTTATACACATTTATCTTAGGGCATCTCTCGCACGTATTAATAATTATTCAAGCGAATATGGCAGTATATCTTTGCTCTCACCACACCACGCCCTGGCAGCAAAAATATTCCTTCTTAATTTCTTAAATGAACTCGTTCCGTGCTAAGCCGCATAAAAATATTCGAACGTCGAATATTAAACAAAAAAATCAGTGTTTACAATGAGGGCACATCGGGCTATATTTCCTCACCTAAATTAGCTGTTATATGAAAAATTTGACCCTTATGGACGCCTTTTATTTTTGAGTGTCATTTATCATAAACAATGAAATTAGCCCTCCCTACGGTTGAAACTACAATATATCAGTCAGAGAATTAAAATTGTGCACGTTTTAAAATTCACCGTACGCCGTAAATGAAATGTTCTACGATTATTTCGATGTTGGAGGTGTTGGATTGTCATGGAAACGCAACAGGTGCATCACAAATTTTAATTATAATCACTCAAAATTGTATAAAAACCTCCATATAGTTTGTTGTATCTTTGGCGCGTCCTCATAAGGGATGATTACAATTATTAAGCTCAAAGGCCTTTTCAGTTGTATGACGACCTATTTTTATTCATATGTAACCATTTCCTACGCTCATCTTGTCTAAGCAGACATTGAATGCTACATTTACATCATTCATTCCCCGTTCACAAATTCCGATATTAAACGTTTCTGTAAACAATATTAATAAAACGATAAAACGACTTCCAGGATTACAAATTATGTCATGTTCAAGTGTCATGATATTTGCAAATTATGTTGCATTCCTCGTATAAGCAGTACGCGTGTAAAAACATAACATAATATACATTGTTTTATTTCAGCTTATCGAAATTTTAAATTTATTAGATTACGAATAATTTATTATCATTTTTATGATCACTAACACAATAAATACTTGTCTGCTTAAGTACTTGCGTGTCTCTTGCCCTAATTACATTGTTTTTTTTTAAATACTTTTTGTTATCATATTTGCGGTTTCCGAACAAAAGATTTTTTCATTGACATAATTTACAAACTTGCCTTTTTTTACATTGACGCGATAATAAACTTATTGACTGATGCTTCTATTGCAATATTGCGCCGACTTTCTGTCGCACAAATTTCTGTACTTATTTTCCAGGCCGTAATCTACCTGTTGGCAACATTCAGTTGCGCAACCCTTTCAGTACTCTCGTCAATGGAACATTTTAAAATGATTTGATTTTCATATATTTGTACAGATCATTGCGGATTAAAGTTGATTAATTTCGTGAACGATCCACGTTTTTCATGACCCATAAAATATCTTGCTCTTGGCGACTTTATAACGACAGATAATAATTGGAGCACCGTTGATAAGATTTGCTTATACGAAAATAAATATATTGTAATTGATACATTGCCTGTTGAGCCATATAAAGTATATTTAATATCGAATATTGCTGGTCAGAGCTCTGTCCACTCTCTTATATTTTAAATCGTCAACAATCAACACACTGCCATTTGGTTTTTGGAAATTCATTATGGTTTTGCTCATCGCGAGCAATTTTAATTGATACTGGTAACTTTTCATAGGTTAAATGATTAAAAAAACGCAATTTTACGTGTCGTTATTTTTTATTTGAATATTTTATTCTGAATTTTTTTCGTGTAGCTTTCTTCGTTGAGAAGTTGGGCGCAGACAATATGTGCGTATTATAGCTGCTCCATATTCAATATTCACTTTCTCATACCTAGTGAAACAAATATGGTCCGTGATCTGTTCGCCTCGAAAGAAAGAACTGTCGTCCAGCCTAGTATGCATAGAAAAACCCGAATCGTGTGTTATTAGAATTATACTTCTGCAATTCTTACTATTTTGATGAGGAATGTATCCATAATAATTTATGAGATATATCATTCCACTGTATTTCATGAAAACTTATAATGAATAATGTTAAGTTTTCCATAATATTCTGACATAAGTATTTACTCTCTTGGACGAAGATGCCTAATATACCCAGAATAGATATGCACCTTTTTTGGCATGGTGTGTTTTCAATTTTATTTATTTTATTAAAAAAAACATTACAGGACTTAAGTTCATTGCCGTTGCAACATAAATAACATATAACGCGTTTGGGCTTAGCTAGGTAATCAACCGAGAATTTCCAGACAAACTTCGTGATCTCCACCGCTCTCGTCCGTACGGAATACGATTACATCCAAAGCAATGCCATTAAGGGTTGGTAAAGCTTTTCCCAGTGGTATTCCCATCGGTTTTCTAGTTTAACACATTATCAGATGAAGCATTTCACGTCCAAGACTTCTCAAAACTCTACATTGTCAAGAATCGCATCTATGTCATTTTGACCTCGTGTAAGCCAAAAGAAATATCTGATCTGGCAAATTTCTCTTCTTAACAAATATCTGCTCGTGTTATTGAGTTTGAAACCTCATCATGGTTTCTCCCGTTGACGGAAAATCACTCTGAAATGATCCAATATTGATTATAGTTTATCTTGGATAATGTAGGTTGTTTGACGGTTGACAGCTGTTTGTAATTTTCAACGTAACGCATCCGAAACAATCCATCCATCCATTCGTTGCCCGCTTTAGCGAGCATACTCTAATTCCAACGATCAGAATATACTCGGTGTCTTACTTTTAAATGGTTCTATCTATACTTGACCATGTTTTTATAAATGAGCGGTTGAAAGAACGATTATACTTTGTAATTCAAATAAAAAAATGTAGTCATCGATGAAAAAGTTAATACGTGTATACATAACTTGTTTAAATCATTGGTTTTACAATTTAAAAAAAGTATTGTGAAAACCTCTCTATTAAGAAATAATGACTACTTAAAGCTAGTGGTTGAACTGACCACAATGATTTGTTCGTAAATGTTTTATCGTCTATGAAAAAAAATACTAAAAAAGGCTTGATTGGATAGTGTTATTAAATATTTACTTAGATATCACAGAATATGATAATTGTTAATACATTTATTTCTATTATATTGATCTTTAAAATACTATATTTTTCACACCTTCTCTGCCGACATTATTATTTTTTTTCATATATATTTATTTTGAATGCTGAGACGGTTGTTAAAATTTGTTTCCCTCTTAGGATCCTTTGTAAAAAAAAATCTTTTTCATGAATCATATATGCATCTGAAATAAGAATATTTTAAATAATTAAGACACATTTCTTAGTATTTCCACAATGTATAATATTTATGATCAACAAATTTGTTATAATGATGTTATATGAGTTTTGTTTGTAATTGGTGTTCTATCACTTGATTATGTTCAAGATGAGCGAACCTGGTTCATAAAATAAATATATTGGGAAAATTGTACTAAAAAAATGTTTTTATTATTTAAAATATATTGCTTTCCACCATGAAATGAAAATTTATAGTGTACATTTAAATTGTATAGTAGAATTTGCTTCTGCAATATTTTCCAATCAAAATCTAAATTAGATTAATTTCAAAGTAAGGCTACGTCCTGTTAGCTCATTACATATACGTGTTTCTGCTAATGAACCATTAGCCCATTTCATTATTGAATAATATAATAAAGTTTCCCTCTCAGTCAAGCATCGTAATATTTATTTACTGTCGGCTGTAATTCATTTCGATTTATATATATACTATTTAGTAAATTAAAGTTTAATCAAGGGCTACTTTTTTTTTTGTTAAAAAAAGAGATAATAAAGTGAGGTTATGCTAGTTTTCAGCCAGATGAATATCAAAACCGCACGAATATCCGGTGTACTTATTTTTATTAAGTAGATAGTGAGAATGTTCTATATAAGTATTTTTAGCCACTTGAACTCAAATCACGTGTATAGAAATAATTCAATTGTTATCCACTAATTCATTCGAGTGATTGGTTTTGTTTATTGAAAAGGTTTTTGATATTAGGATAGGAATACAAGGTTGACTAATCAGATTTCATACTTCAACGTGCTAAATTAGAATTTTCGTAAAATTTTAGCTTATGTTAATTGCTTTATAAATAAACATCTTCAGTGACATACAGAATTTAAAAAATCAACTTTTAAATATTCTTTTGCGCGTCCCTCTGCTCTCGTTCCCGGCTGTCGCAAAGACGACCGAAGAGTTTTTCCTGCTGTCTAACATGGCTTAATTAATTTGTATAGCTATTTACAATTCTTCTCGTTTGGCTACACATTTAAAATAATGAAACAAGCAATTTTTTTTTTGTAGGTCAGCCCGATATTATTTGTCGATATGCACAGGTGAGAATTCGGAATTTTACTCGCTATGTGTTTATTTTTACAAATCTTTAATGCAAACGCTACTGTTCGATATTTTTTTACATATCATTAGCATATTTAATTTCATCAGTCAGCTTTGTGAATTTTGTTACCGCCAAACAGTCGTGTTTGTGATCAATATTTTTTTTCGAATGAGAACATCTGGAGATTTGACTATAAAATATTTGAATAACTTTTTTTATCTACATATAGATAGCTCTTTAATTAGGGTATCTGTCCTTCTCATAGAGGTATCCAGCAGAAATTTTTCTTACGAATTTATTTTTACTAAAGATATTGGCATATAGTCGAAGCGTAAAACTTTTTTTTGTAATCAAAATCCATCAATCGATTAAAAAAAATAATTTATAACGCTATGATTCGAATCCGTGAGCTCTGCAACCGAGGCCTATTACGTTAACGACGCGGCCACGGATTCTGCAATAATTGTTTTTATAGCATTATTAATATACTCTTACGCACTAATTCTAGTTGTATTATGTATTTTTAGTTATTTACCACACTAAACTTTATGCATATAAGACTTGAACTTAGTAAATAACTGTGACCTTTCCCCCATAAAAAGTATATATTTATGCTGCGCATTTTTATGAAAACGTTCTTCGCTATTACTATAAATCAATTATCTGTTATTATGTTTTTTAAATAATTTATAATATTCAATCACGCTTCATCGTATATATCATATGATTATTTATCGTAGCTATATGTTAAAAATGGAATCTTTTAAAGTTTCTGAGTATTTTAACAGAAATTGTGTCAAATATATATTCGTTTGTTTTTAAAAGATCAGCGATCAACCTGATTTGTATAAGTATTTGAGCGATATATCGACAATTTATTTTCGTGCTATTATTTTCTTCAACGATAAAACCATTTTCATCTTGAATCTTGGAGAAGAAATGGATTTATGATCCACCACGCTTGCTTAAACGACATAATAATAAAGTAAAATTCGCAATTCATTGAAGTAGATTGCAAAATAAATGCTTTTTTCCATGAAAAATAATTAGCACCTGTCTTAGATATCTATCTTAAAAGCCAACTAACTATCGAAAAAGATGTCTTACTTAGGTGACACTATGATAGTAGAATATTTTACTGGATAGTTATTATTTTTTTAGTTACCATTTAATCACTCCATCTATATTGAATGTTATTTTGCACCTTGTTTTCGTTTACCGTCAATAATGGAAACTATCATTTCGACGTGAAACAACATTTATTGATAATTACTCAAGAACACATTAGAAATAATTTGATCATTGTAACTTAAAATACAGCTTTTTTAATAGAAGTACCTATTTTATTGGAAAGTAAAAACTAAACAGATTTCCTATGTCACTGTCGATAAAACAAGTAAAAATCACATTGATTTCGTCAACTACGGTCAATAATTTTATAATACAGTGCTTCCAATAAAATAGACTAAATATTTACATATTGTACAATCAACGTTGGTAAGGTATAAAAACCTTTGTAATAAATCTACTTTTTTATAAAACAATAAATGGTTTATAAGAAGTGGTTTATATTGATAAAATTAATTAAATAAAATGATAAATATCATGGAAAGTAGAAAGAATCGGCTGTGTTTTGTTTGTGTATTAATTTTGTTATGCTCTGTTTATGAATGAAATACATTTTAAAAATAAATTAATATATTAATAATAAATTGAATATCCAAACATAATCCTTGATGAACTGGCTTCGTAAGATTTACGGTGAATCAGATATTTTTTTAAATAATATTTTGACGAATGATTTCCGAGGTCAGTTAGCGTTAGTAAATTTGTTAATTTTTATTTAATGACGTGTTTTAGCCAAGTTTAATTTAATTATATTTTGCACAAATGATCCATAGATTGAAAATCATGGCTAACGATTTTTATGTAGGAATTTTCTATTAAATATTATACTCGTTTTCGTATATGCATCGAATAGTTAAATAGCGAATAGTTGTAGTAGACTATTTATTGTTTATATCGTTGGATCACCTTAAAATAATGAATACAGATAAATATTTTATTATAATTGTTAGCTAATAATAATGCTATTATTTCGTGCTGACACTGGCGCAACTGGCAGACCAGCGTTGTTGCTTCGCCGAGCCGAGGTTCACCCTGGCCTACTTAGGCGCTATGTTAGCACACACCACTCAAGTGGTAAGTATGTTAGGCGGCCAGCTCGGCCGAGTTGTGTCCTTACTCGTACAGGAGTTTTATAACACACAACAGAAATATGAATTAATCGCTCGACAAACGATTATAAATAGATGTTTGTGTAATCGGCTCTATAGCGCAGTTGATGTATTACAAAGTTAGGCGGCACATACGTCGACGAGTAGTGCTATGGGTGATGCCGATTGGCTAACCCTAATGCATTTCATTCAGTCGGGAATATTCGTCCTTGTTGCAACTTCAACTGTTAATGCTAATTGAATTTGCAATCGCTTTTATAAGCCTCGCAATTTAGTTGATTGCCGATTATTATATTAATCAGTCTTGAAATGATACATTTAATTCAAAAAATCTATCACTTACAAAATCTTTAATGTCACTTATTTCTTGGTGAAAAAAGCATTACATTATACTAATAAAATACGATATTTCACCGTGTCATAATGTAGTTTTACAAAGTAAATGATAATTCAATCAATACAATTTTTAGTACCTTTTCCAAAATGTCATATTATAAATATCATGTCGGATTTGTTCATCGCGAGCTCTATCAAATAATAAAATACAATCTGAAACATGACTCTTTAAAAAAAAAATGATTTAATTATTACCAAGTATATGAAACCAAAGGTTCAAGAGCTAAGAAAATATTTTACAAGTAATTGCATCAGTTGATGTGAGAGAGCATAAAATACTCGACATTATTTTTTATTATTCCAATCAGAAAACCCATGTATATAATCCAAACTTAATTATTTAAATCTATGGTAAAGATGATCATTTTGACATGTCAAAATTAAGGGCAAATAACACTGTCGGAATACGCTTCAAAATGAAAATGTTTTAGAAAAATAAATGATTAAATTAACAAATTAAAAATTTCAGAAGAGTGTAGCCACTTATCAGTACGTGTATATTTCTTTCACGCCGAAAGCTGGAAGAGGAAAGCAAAATTATCATACGGTCGTACATATGTCAATGAAATATGAATTCATCGTAAGGGAACATTTTTCCAAGTAAAAAAAACATTATTTGCGACAAAAGTTCTATCTTTTCCGCCGAGGAAATCCACAACAAAACTCTGATACTTTCTCTATAAAATATGGCTATCGTCGTATTTTCCCCGTCTTCCAGCCTAATAGAATATCCAAACGAACCGATCAGAGAAAAATGAAATATATGCAATCAGAGTCGCTTTTAAGGATTTAACTAAATAACTAACTATTTAGTCACTTTTTAATAGAAAGGCACAATATTTAATATAATCAACACACACTTTGACTACTATTTCCACAATATATTTTATGATCAGGACCAGTTTCGCTCTCCGTGTGCATTATCAACTGATCGATCTGATCATACCAAAGAATGCGTTTTTATTATTTCAATGCAATCAGAGTATTCTTTTTTTGTAAGATTTAAATACATTAAATTATTATACTTTACGTATTTCGTCAATCTGTCATATTACTTGTTGAAAACCGATTCCACATATTTTCCACCAGATGAACGCGTAGCAGCAGTGGAAATGAATTATGCAATATTTCATTATAATTTTTAATGCAATGTGTGGTATAGCTGCGTATGCTAATTCTACCCTTCCACGGCCTTCCTTGTTTACATATGGTAAGATAATTGCCTCTAGATTGCTTTTACCGAACGTACGATGTTTGCATACTGTCATTGGATGATAAATTAATACGACTGCACTTTCCACGACATAACATATTAATATTTCAACTATAAATGCATATTTGCTTTGTTTGTTTACTTTCATTTAATATATCGATTTTTTAATAAAAAAGAAACTAGGTTAGCAGTCATAGAATACTCCCAAATCGCATGGGATTTGGCGATGTTTCAATTAAAAGTTGTACACGTGATATTTTAACGGGCATCAAATTCTTGTTTGATATGCTCATAATTCTGAAAATATTGCTATTTGTATGTATCCTTCCTTTTCGAATATAAAAGACGTCCAAGAAAAATATACATCCTAAAAGAACGTTGTGGTATTTATTAAAAAAAAAACATTGTGATATAACTAAGAGATACATATAGGCTCTCAGTATTGTTTTTGTGTTTTTTACATTTCTCGATGAATCTGGAATCTTTAAAGCAACGAATTGTTCTAATGTTTCGCAATTATCTTTCAAAAGTCAATATTTATTAAATATATTCTTGCCAGAGCTAGTGAACAATACGATCCAGAATGATAATGGTTTTATAACTATTAAAATCATGAAAAGTTAAACAAGATTATTTAATTTCACTCTAGACGGAAAAAAAACTCATATTTTTAAGCTCCAAGCGCGTGCTTTTGAATTGTTTAATGAATATACGATTTTAATTATTGCTCTCACTGACGTCAAACACTCCGTCATTGACTTCCACTGTACCACCCTCATATAAAAGTTTTTTTTAACTTTTACAACCATGCTCCGTCTTTATCAACAAAACAACTTATAAATAGAAATAAAGCTTTTTTTAGTAGGCTAAAATTATAAGAATATTATATCATAACGTCGTAAATAATATTCACAGGACAGCCTGAAGCTTAGTGACATTTTACAGAATTTATATTTTTAATTGTTTTCAAAAATTTCGTGGGTATTTTTTCTGTTGATCTAATTTAAAATTATAAAAGTGAAACTGATAGGTTTTTAGTACGTAGCTTTGCGATTCGTTTCATTTCATTCCAAGACCAAATATAATAAAATATAAACGACCGCAAACAAATTAATCTAATATTTGTATATCACGTTTTCAACGTACCCTAATCACCGCGTATTTTTGTATGTCTCCAAAATTTCGGCACCCCGATAGTAATTGACCCCATTTCGGCTACATTCAAGCGGTGGGTTGTGCGGGGTTTCGCCCATTTGACCCGTTGACCCACTGCATTAGACCTGCAATAGAATTTTGCTTACCCCTTTCAGATAGGGCTTTACTTTTACATTAAAGTACACGTCGCCCATATAAACATTAATTTTTGAATTTCGAATTAGATATTTATCAATACGGAAGATTACATTTGTAAGACTTTTTTTAACCAAGCCTCGTTTAGTATTCAACTTGGTTGCGATCGTTTCTGACGACATGTTTCTAAGCTCTTCTTGTTATTAATAAAAAAATTGATGATAAGCAATCAATATACAAAATCTTATAACAAAATAAATACATCAAACATTTTAATCTTCATAGAAATTAAATCTTAATTTCTGATCCAATGTTCCATTTATATAGGCGTGGTTGTATGTGACGTTTACACACTCGCATCCAATCTATACAAAACGGGTCACAGCAAAAGCAATCTCCGCTTCAAAATTGAATTGTTGAAACTTTGTACATTTCCGCATGTTTTGTCACTCACGTCATATGCCCAATGCAAAT